>CM021699.1:18561245-18610701 GCA_011074415.1 Stictonetta naevosa
TTTCTTTCTTTCTTTCTTTCTTTCTTTCTTTCTTTCTTTCTATTTCAAATAACACAAGCCACAGGTTAAATTAAAATGCAAGAGGAGCATGCTGTAGGACAAAACAACATTGTTTAAAACTACAGCACTGTTAAACTACCAGGCTCTACAGGCACGTGATTTTTCTTTTTTTTCTTTTTTCTTTTTCTTTTTTTTTCATTGTGCAAGCAAAAGCATTCCTGTTACAAGGGGAAATTAGTTATCAGAGCAAGATCATACAGCATAGTAGGGGATCCCTGCTGTTACTTGCTGAAATAACGTCAGAACTGAAAGGAGGAGGTATTAAATGTAGTTCCCTGCTGCTTGCTCTCTTAAGGCACAGGCAGCTCTCAACTGGAGGCCTGCTTGTTGCAATCAAAGTTTGTCCTAAGAGACCTTCTCCACCATAATGCCATAAGCAGCTGCAGCAGTGAACTATAAAGCTCTTATTAAATTTAGGTACAATCCTGGAAATCTTTGCAAGGGAGGATCTTCATCCTCAGCACCATTACTTCTGAGCAGGGCCCTACAAGATTTCACAGCATCTCAGATGGGGTGAGGCTGGCAGGGACCTCTGGGGGCTGACGCAGGGACACCCAGAGCAGGCTGCCCAGGGCCGTGTCCGGTTGGATGTTGAACATCTCCAAGGAGGAGGCTCCACAGCCTCTGGGCAGCATGTGCCAGTGCTTCCATCGCCGCACAGCACAGAAGGGCTGCCTGGTGCTGAGGGCACCTCCTGTGCTCTGCGTTGTGCCCATGGCCTCTTCTGGCAGTGGGCACCACTGAGAAGAGCCTGGCACTGTCCTTTTTGCACTCTTCCTTCATGCGTGTGTGTGTGTGTACTGCTAGTCAGTCGAGAGAAGGGATTGTCCTGCTCTGCTCTACGCTGGTGTGGCCTCACCTCAAGTGTAATGTGCAGTTTTGGGTGCCCCAGTGTAAGAAGGACATAAAACTACTAGCATTCAAAGGAGGGTTATGAAAATGGTGAAGAATCTGGAAGGAAAGGCATGGGGAGCAGCTGAGATCCCTTGTTCAGCCCCGAGCAGAGGAGGCTGGGGGGAGGCCTCATGGCGGCCTGCAGCTCCCTCACAAGGGGAGGGGAGGGGCAGGCGCTGAGCTCTGCTCTCTGGGGACAGCGACAGGACCCGAGGGAACGGCATGGAGCTGGGACAGGGGAGGGTCAGGCTGGGGGTTAGGGAAAGGTTCTGCACCCAGAGGGTGGTCGGGCACTGGGACAGGCTCCCCAGGGAACTGATCAAGGCCCCCAGCCTGATGGAGTTCAAGAAGTGTTTGGACATCACTCTCAGACATAGGGTCTGATTTTGGGGCAGTCCTGTGTGGATCCAGGAGTTGGACTTGAAGATCCTCATAGGTCCCTTCCAACTTGGGATGTGATATAACTAGATATATATAGTTATATCTATAACTATAGTTATAACTATAACTATAGTTATAACTATATATATAGGTATACAGGTATACCTATATATATATCGCATTGCTCCAGTCTCCCATTTTATTTTGCCACAATCCAATCCCATATCATGCTCTCCAAATCACCTCTTATCACCCCTCCAAGGTCCTCCTTCACCTCTAATTAAACTTACCTCATGAATTCTTCCTCCTGCCCACTCCTGCCTTCCTTTGGTCACCAGAGGACAGGGGCAGCCCTGCGACACCGCGTAGCCGCCTCTGCCTCTGTGGTGACGTTGCCTTGGAGGAAGGATGCCCACAGCAGGGCACAAAGTTACTCTTGGGCCCCTGGCCGCTGCCCAGGCCCCCGCTGTCAGTGCTGAGGTACCTCACAGGCACGGGGAGCCCTCTGGGGCCTGAGAGCTGGGCAGCAGCTGCTGGCAGGCAGCAGGGCTCCTCCTGGCAACACGGCCACCCGGGGAGGAGCCCTGTGTCCCTGGCTGCTTGCCTTTACCTCCCAGGGCACCTCCTGAAGGCGCAGTCCCCCTCACAATGCCCATAGGGCATTTTGACAGAGCTTTCAGCGGCTGCTATTTATAGCTCACCCGTCTTATTTTTAGTGCTGAGTAGAGGTTTCTGCGGCAGGAAAGGTTGGCAGGATGCGTGCGGGGAGACTGAATGTTGGGTAAAGAGCGAGCGACAAAATGTGTCGGCTCATCACATAAAATATTTAGAGCTGTGGGGCCAGGGCTGCTGACAAACATCATGCTCCTGCAGGCAAGCCTCTGTGGATGGTCTTGGGTGGAAGAGCTGAAACAACCAGATCAGCGATGTTTACAGGGTGAGCTTCCCGCTTGGAAATGTGCGTCCTGGCAGTGTTTCTCTGTGAAGGTTTTATAAAAAAATACGATTTCAAAAGCTGTAATGCATTCCACACATTTTATGATAAGGATGTGATTGAATGGGCAAGGAAGCTGTAGGAAAGCAAATTTCTGTGTCATGAGAATGATACGCTACTACTTGGGATATGAATAATTGAAGCATACATGTCAGTCATCAAAGTGCTTAGTTTTCAATATCCAGTCTTTAACATCTTAGAAAAAGGCATTATTGCAGGAGCTCATTATTTTTTTTTGGAGAAAGTGCATTCACCCTGAAGGATATGTCCTCTCTTTCCTGGGTATGTTAAATTTACACTGAACTTAAAAGGAGCTGCATGTGCGTAATGAAGTGACGGAGAGCCCAGGGCGCATGCATTCCTCACCGGGGTCCGTTATGTGCATTAGGGGACCAAAGGATAAATTAGATCATGTAAGCACTATTCAGATATTTTCTGCAGTTCTTTAAAAATCTACTTATCCAGATATTTGTGTCTCCTCCATTTCAGATTGTGTTATCTCCAGAAGAAACTGTTGAGAAGTTGTGCCACAGATAAACTGAAACTGAAGAACCTGCAGTGGAAGAATTGCAGGCCACAGTATCATGCAGAAAGGTTTGAATACCATAGGCAGAGCAACTGCACAGGCTCATGTAATTTTGAATCAAACCCTTCAGAGGATTATTAGCAGGGATTAAATGTGGTACTTTCAGAGTCCAGAATGTTTCTTACCATATCACGTAAAGGAATATTTAATTAACTGCTTGTTATTGTATATGCTTACTCATTGTGCTCTAGCAAATGCAGATGACCATCTTTGCTCCAACTAGTGAGTTAAACCTGCTATAAATCAAGAGATGAGGAAGGACCCTGTGTATAGCATACTGATCATTGATGTTTCTTATGTATAGTTAAAGGGATTTAAACATCAATAGCATGCTCTGGAAAATAGTATAAACTGCAGAAGACAAGTTACAGCAGTGTCTTGCTATAAGTTTTAAGTAGAGAGTGTCACTGCTGTTCCAGAGTCATTTTGGTGACATCCCCTCTCTAAGGCTTTCTTAAGCCAAAGTGGCAGACAGGGCAAGAACGTATACAGAATAAAGCAACAGCTGTACAGGAAGGAGCTTAAACTTCCAGCTTTAGAAAATTGTGTTTAATATTTCCAGCAGCTTCAAAATAAATTATGCCCAGGTGGCAAGTGGAGGAGAAACTTCATCTCCCTAACAATCTTCAGATTACATCAGGCAACTAAACATTTCATCTGCTAGCTTCATGTCTTCTAGAAGATAACTAGAGGTGACAAATGCTCTGAAGGGCAACCTATGTTTTAAATTTCACCTAGGCAGTTAATTTGCATACAACTAACTGACTAGTCCTTTAATTATCACATGGTTCTGTTGGTGATAGACAAGAGCTATAGCTCATATTCCCTCTGTTATGTTGGTGCAGCAAGAATAACAAGAAACTTAAAAAAAAGTATTTTTGTTACTGAAGTCAGCACTTGCATCTCTGAATTCACACAGGGAACAGATGTGATAAGTAAGAAGATACCATTTATACACACTTGCTATTTGGGGTTGAACTGTGCTTAAGAGAAAGTTGCATAGATCCTAAGTCTGCAATCAAGAAAAGTTGCTCTTAATGTGCTGATACTTTTAGAACCAGGACAAGTCTTTTTAAACAGCCACTTTTCTCCTATCAGTTGTTGTTTTGATTGAAGAAAAGGAAAAATGAAATGAGCACCTCATGAAGAAGACATAGAGCTATTTTGAAGAGCTTCCTTTACAAATGCTCCTCTTGGGATTCAGTCTCTCACATAACACAAATCTCTTGTCTGAACCATCCTTCTCTGTGAACAGGTAAGTTTTGAAGCTTTTATTGCCTTTTAATCTAATGGACAGGTTCCTGGCTTGTATTTAATTAACATATCTTATGCTGGCACTCTTGAAAAGGGAAAAAAAAAAAAAAAAAAAAAAAGAAAAAAAAGGTTTATTGGAAACAAATTGCTAAAACAATGAAATTGAGAAGGTTGAAGAATAAGCAAGAGATGAAAGACATCGAACAAAAAAATGCTGGTTATCCTCATAAAGACAGAAAAAGCTGGCTTTGATTTTTTTTTCATTGTAGAAAAGCTACCTTTGCTTTCCTCAGACTTAGCTGCTGTTTTTCATTCTGGCTGTGGTAAAGTTTTGCTTACAGTCCTAATCTTGTTCAACTCAAGAGCAAGATTTTCTGATGACCCTATTCTGCAGGAGTAAGGAAATGACAATCTCAGTGCCTATGCAGAATCTAATTTGATATGTGTCTAAGCAATATTAGTCTCTTACCTGAAGAGAGAAATACAGCTCTTTCAAAGGAATTTGGTTTTGCAAATGTAGCTTGAGATTAAGAAATTTTTATTTTAATTCACAAGCTGGAATAAAAAGATTTGTACTTTGAACTTGATTATTGTGACATTTCAGTTATGTTCTTGTTTTCATTTTTTTTTTTTTATAAAACTCAATCAGGAGAAAACATGAAAAGGTAACAATAAATATCAGTCTTGTTCTGTAACTTTTACTCAAGTGAGTAATAGCACTGAGTTTGGGGTGACTGCTGTTGTTTTAGGACCACAGTGATGGGAAATTGTTTGGTTCTTAAAGATTTAAATATTTAGTAAAATACAAAGTTGTATAAAAATTCAGTATTGTTGGACTTTTCAAGAGGCACAGCAACTAAACAAACAATTGAATGATCTAGCAGCAGCAGGAGACCTGCTAATGCAAATACTTAGTGGAGTGACTCATAAAAACAAGTCAAAAGAAAAACATCAACCAGCTTGCCCTTCCTCTTTCCCTTTCTCCCTCCTTCCCTCATTTCTCTCCACCTCCTCTATCTTAAAAGCACAGATTAACACCAGGGAATTTTTCCCTACTTCCATGTGGTACACCCCAAAGGACTGGTAAGGGAGACAAAAGTGAGATGCTATTTCATCTTAAAACCTAAACCAATCTATAAAATCTCCCTCTTGCTGAATCACTGCATGGAAAGAAGCCTGAGGAGCTTCCCTAGCTGCCTGACTAAACTCTTTAGTCAGTCTTTGTGTACAGGGCTAGCCCAACCATGGCTGGCAATGCTGGAGTAAAACAAACATCAAGACTAAGACTGCAAATGTAGTTGTGCTGCAAAAACTCTTCAGAGGCTTTAGAAGCATAAATATTTATAATATAAATAATTGGAGACTTCTAATCTTTGTCAATCTTAATGAATTTGTGGGATTTTCCTAGAAATTTGAGTTATCCTTTAGTCCTCTGCTTTCTTTCCACCTGTGTGTTTTTTAGTGGACATTATAAGCTGGGTGTACTGTCATGTATTTGGATTTTTCTCTGCAGTTTTCTGTGGCTTTACTACTGTAAATTTTCTTTCCAGGAAGCTGCAGTCACATGAGTTTAACTAACAGACCTCTTACATTGTGAAGTGATCGCAGTAGCGAAGGATCCAATTTGAATCAATATGACGTTCAATCTATTAGGTGAAGGCTACTTGCAGTACAGGAAATTAAAAATATTATTGTCTGTGGTTGCCACAAACAAATTTATCACTGAGGAAGGACTCCATTGTCTTAAGGGCTCTCTACAGCACAAGTTTTACTACTTCAGAGAACAAACCAACTGCCAATGTTTAGACTAGCCTGTGAACATTAGTGGAGATTGTGCACCTTGCAAATTCAAGCACGCCGTAAAGCCTGCAGATTATTTTTTATAGTCTTGTTTATTTGGTACAAACTACATACCATACAAAAATCTGTATTCTCACTCATAACCAAACTAATCTGATTGGTAAGTACAAATGTACTTACATCTGCTCATTTATCTCCAGAATACCTCTTAATGGTGCAATTATATATTACTCTTCTTGTTGCTGAAATTTTAAAAGTAATGTCTAACCTTTGTGTTTCTCATCTAATATAAAAATAGCCTGATTTGATTCTTGGAAACCTTTAATTTCTGGCTGCAATAAAATAGTAGAGGAACATGTTTCTAAAATACATGTTTCCAACCACTGGAAGGAAGTCTATCTTACTAATATCTTTATCATTAATTTGCAGTAATGATCCAGAAACTCAAACCAGCAGGAAGGATAAAAATATAGCAACAAGCCCTAAATAGCTTGTTGACAGAGCAGCTTTAGAAATAAATTTAGCCTCAGTCGCAGCTACAGTTACCATTTGCCACTCTCTTTTTCTATGGCATTGTACTCTGTGTTGTTTACTATTTCAGTGTGCGTCTGCACACTGTCCCTCGAAGCTTCATAGGAGACTACATGGCTAAATGCAACCCCATAAGAAAAGGCAAGATTTGGGAGTTGGTGCAAAATGTACTCAACGCCCAGTTTCAGGGCACACTGTCATTCTCAGACTTTGTAAACAAGGCTGGTGGATTCCGCAGGTCCTGGAGTCATGAAGCTAATTAGGCATTACAGTTGTAAAGTACCTCAGCTTGGATGAACCCATCCACCAACCATGTGGATCACTGCAGTAATTTAGTCTCTGCAGTGGCACTCAGGTAGAGGAGATTATTTCTAGGCCCTGTAATGAGGTTAGGCTTGGAGTGGGGGGCTTAACACCTTCTCCTGAGACCCTTCTGAGTATCACTTTTCTACGTTCTTTGCAGAATATACATCTGCACAGCTAAAGGAAGGATTCACACAGATTTAGTCTTTTTTAGGGAAAGGGAAGATCAAATACAGTTTTGCAGGTTGAGCTTTACCCTTTCCAAAAGGAAACCCAGGACTACAGGGTTCCAAGCCCTTCACGCTTAAAGGAAAAGGGACTAACATAGATGCTGATGGATATCTGCGGGATTTAATTCATGGTATTAAGGGCAATTCAGATTATTGCTATGATTTTTTAGCAATGTAATTATTTCATTAAATAGTTTAAAAATAATTACCAGAGTCTGCTTTATGAAATTTTCAAAAAAAAAAAATCTCAACCTGGATGCAGATGAGTGATCCCTGTTGAAGTGAAGTTCAGGAATATCCACTGAAGTATTTAATTCTTATGACAATGGCATATTCCTTGGCATTGCTATGTCATGTGTTACCTTGGCTGTAACATTATGTTGCTTAAATCACTATGAAGCCCTCTTCTCTACATTGTGCAAGAGACCTGGTGATTGCTTCCCAGCAATGATGAGAATGAGTTATGAGCCTCTCTGCCTCTTCCTAAAATAACAGGGAATGAATTTCATGTGGGCAAACACTTGACTCATTCTTCTTGGAACTCATAGCTTACCACACAGGACTTGGAGGCTGCTCAGTGAACCAGTCATGGTTCACAGGAAGAAGAAGCCTCCAGAGGAGCTCAAACACTCAAAGAATAACATTCCTGGCCAAAAATAACCCTGAGCACTGAAAACAAATTGAAAAAAAATATTGGTTTACTTGTAAATCTGTTGCAGCAACATGTACCTCCAGACATATCTGAGAGATAAATGGTACATCCGTCTTTGTCTCTTCACTCTTCTGTGTCCAAGTAAAGCGTCTTCCCAACCAAGCCAATGCCATGCATGATATACATGGCTTATGACCATGGGTCACCTGAGCTATGTCAGCTGCTGTTGGTGAAGACCTGGTGCAAGATGTGAAGGTAAGAATGGCTGCCCTTGGACAATTGCAATGATAGTGGTGACCTCACCTCCACAGAGGGACTGAGAAAATCAGGAGAGCTTAGGAAATGCCAAAACTGAAACAAGGACAGTGTGAGAGAGGGACAGCCCTGCATGCAGGATGGGCAGGCTGAATGTGAGGCACGTCCCAGATGAGCGTGGAAGGATGGGTCTAGTAGCATAGTGGGCTGCAGTGCAATGCAGCCTGTTGCATTGAGAGTTTCAGCACTGTTTTTTTATGGATGTGTGTGAATGTGGGTGTGGAGGTGAGGTGCATTCATCATAGTATAAGCGGCATATCTCCTCCATGTTCATGCACTCTGGTGAACAGGAGAGGAGATCACCTTTTTTTTCCCATAAGTTCCACAACCGCTATCTCCTATAGTTCTGTAGCTGACTGTGAGGAAAGTTATGGCCAAATGTACACCATATTTTTGGATCTCTGTGTTTTGTCTTGACTGACAGGCCTTCAGCAGACTTGTTGGCACAAAGTAGGAAATGGCTCACTGACAGCAGAAGGAATATGTCCTTCTTGGAGATATGAATCCTTCCTTGGATGAAGGAGCTGCTGTGTACTGCCAGCTAGCATTCTTGCTGATTGTTAAGTTTCCAAATTAAAAAATGATTTAACTCTACATGAGACAATATGTGCTATGAGATGTGATGTGGTGTGGATCTTTATTGCACAGGTAGGGAATCTAAAACAAACCTAACCACTTACCTTTTTCTTTCCTTCTCATTCCCTTCTCTTGTCCCTTGCAACCACTCCTCCCTGGCACCAATAAAACATTCTTTCCTCCCTCACAATTTTAAATAGGGAGGTAATGAAAGTGACCAGCCTGCCAAGAGTAAGGGGAAGGGGCTGGAAATGTTTGGTGGTAGTGGGAAATAAAGGAGAGGAACTGATCATTCCTCAAAGTCATTCCTTTGCTTCTGGAAATATGTAATCCCAGTACTGATGCCACAGAAAGAATAATCTTTCCGATTGCTGAGAAAATGTTGGGAATGCCTACTCCAAAAAGTACACTTAGCATCCTTGTCTGTATGCTGACACATCAGCCTTCATTCCAGAGATGGCATGGGTCTCGAAGGAAAGAATAACATTTTTATTCCAGAATATTAGTGGCCTGAGGCTAATCTCTGTGAACTGTCTACAGCTGAAGCTCTTCTGCACTGGGAAATGACATTCGTGTTGGAACAGGAATGCAGGAAATTCATGTAGTAACAAATGTGCTAAACACGGCTGTCTATATTTGGAGTTGGGCTCTCATTTGTGCTAAAACCAGTTTACCTACACGGGAAGCTACAAAGGGATTGTGAAGTGGGCATAAATGCTAGAGTCACAGGCATTTAACAAGACATGGAATACCCCAACTTAAAAGACATTTTAATACACTTTACTGGTCTAAACAGAGGGGGAAACAAGTAATTTAAAGAGGCCATTGTTTTCTGGTCATGGTAGCTTCATGCTGAGGTCAAGTTTATGTTTGATTAACACAGATTAGGAAAATGAAAACCCCTATGCACACCTCTGTAAAATAAATGAGGATCGTATTTTTTTATCAGTCTGTTAAAAGCAACATGCTTAGCATGGTTATGTTTACCTGTAGATATGGGTATCCATAACCCTAGGAAATACCTAGCGCCATCTGCCCATTCTTGCAGAGGTTCAGGAGGGATCACTTAAAAATGGCAGGTGCACAATGACAAGAAAATCCCATTTGCTAAATGTCTTTAAGGAGCACACTGCCTCTGTTCAATCCAGCTGCTATTTTTGTTAGGACCTGTGCATCACTAGGAATGCTTCCTGTCATAATGCATTATCTTTGAACAAAAATGAGTGACATTTTCCTTCTGTGAGAACTGGGATCTGGAAGTACCTGTAATGAATTTGTACAAATCATAGTAAGACTGGAAACATTAGGCAATAACTACTTAATCTTATGGCTATTTTATTATCATTTATTTGCTGTTTAGATAGTACAAATAATTGAAATTTTAATCTGGGATATTTGCTAAGACATTAAGCCCACTGTAGATTCAATTCATGTTGCAGTGCTGTGGGTTAAAGATGAATTCCCTGTTACAAAGATATTAAATTATTGGATCTCAGCAGTTTTGAGGTAAGGGATTGAGTTGAGTTGGTTGTACTTGCTGTCTGCCCACAAGGTGTACAGAGATTATGAAAAGGTAGGCAAACCTTATATGACTTTGGTATTGTTGCATGCTAATACAAATAAATAGACCTGCAAAAGCAGGATCTTCTAAGTTAACCAATAAGTTAACTATTTTAGCAGGCAGTCTAGTACAGGCATAATAAAAATAACGAGGGTATGACCTTGGGGAGTACTATATTTGTCACTTTCTGATCCAGACTGTATGTCCTTTCCATTTAGCTTGGATAGAATTATATGAAATATTTTTAAAATGAAGGGAAGTGCATAGTACAAGGTAGAATATGCTGGTGGTGTTTTAGTTCTGTTTTCATGCCGCATAGAAAGTGAGATAGAGTTTTGGATATGTTCCTCAAGAAAAGGAGCCAAGAAATTCTGTTTTTAAAAACTGATAGTGACATTTATTCATAGCCAGAAAGAATGAGGCACCTCCTGTGGCTTAGTTACCCCACTTTCACTAGAGGATTGCTAAATTGTCCCTAGTTACCCTATTTTCAAAATATAGAAGCAGTACTTATGTTATGAAAATTACCTAGGTAGTGTATGACAAATTGCTTTGAAGACTGAGTATCAAAGAAATTGTATACTTTTAAATAGGGCTCGGTATTTAATAACTTATCAGATAGCTGGCTTCTGCTCCCCCTGTCTTGCAATAGTTTTGCAATTTGTTTCAATGACAGTAGGATGACCTCCAGAGTTTCTACAATTTTCAGCTATGCTTTGTTTGAAGACTGCAATGCTCTAAATGACGTCTGTATTTTCTCCAACCCCAGTTCTGTGTGACACTCAAAAAAAGTCCTGTGATAATTCAGGAGACAAAATATCTCCTTAGGCCCTAAGATCCTTTAACATTTTAGGAATTTTATTGCATCTAAATTCCAGCATTATGTTGGATGCACATTTTCTCTACTTTCATCGCTCTTCATTCACTATTTAAAAAGTGATGTGATCAAAGTGATGTGATCAAAGTGAAATCATGCCTAATAAGAACTAATAATAAACAGCATAGAACCAGCTTGACTGTACAGTTGTGCACAGCTTAAGAGAATAAAACGTGTGCTCACTTAATGTAGAGAACTATTGTTTTGTAAGAATAATTTCCAAGCTACGGGAAAATAAATTTAAAACTCGTGGCATATCTCCTCATCTGAAAATGCAGGGGAATTTAGAGCTGCATGGGAAGTTTGTGGCTCAAACCCATCTCTGGGGAAAGTAGAAGTGTCGATGAAGTAAGTCAGGGTAAAACAGTGACGACTCATCCATTTAAAAAAAAGGTAACTGTATTGTGATACATCTGAGAGGGTCTGCCAAGAGAGATGATTTTTTTCTTACCCTGTTCTTGTCCTCTGCTCAATGGACATACTTCTGTCTATTCTCAAAGCTAGGTACTGAGCTCTGTGAATGGGAACAGGCTATGCCATGTTCTGGCTGTGCCAGCCTTCCATGTCCCAGGAGTGTCACCAGCGATGGTGACCTCGGGCACTTGTCTCAGCTGCTGCCGAGCCTCTGGCCTTCTAACACTGGTCATTTTGTAGGTTTCCCATACTTCTGTCTAGTCCTCCAGCTAATTCAGATAACGTAACTGCACTCCAGCTTTTCACACTTGCACAAGAGCTGTTTTTATACTTCAGTTTCTGGAAAAACAATGGAAGTACATGAGCCAGATTTCGTGCGTCAGTGCCATGTGCAACAGGTGGACAGAACTTTATGTGACTTTGTTCTTGCTGATGGATGCAGGGCTGTGTAGGACACTTCTTCCTTCCCCAGTGCAGACATACAGGTGCTTTCCAGTGGGAACTTCTCGCTGTGGCTGCAAAAACTTCTATGGTTACAGCAGTACTTAAAGTTCAGGGTTGTTCAGACCTCTGGCACAGAACGTGGTCTGTACCAAGTAAATTGTATTGGATTTAGAATCTGTTGTTGACTCTCGTTTAAATCAACATACATGTAGGAGAAACAATTAAATATATTGCTTGCTAACTACACAAAAGATGTATGCATTCTATTGCATCTCATTCTATTATTTTTGTCCTTTGGTTAATAAATATAATAAACATGCCCAAGTTAAATACATTACTGCAGGATGCTAATATACTGAGGATATTGAATATAATAGTCATCCTGGACAAATGGTCCAACAGAACAAATGAAAAAATACATAAATAAGTTTTTACGATTTGATGCGATTATTCTGTCTCAAATTTCTAGGGACAATAATTATCACTCTAATTTCTTTCTCAGAAGTCCTAAATAGCAAGATAGAGGAAAAAAAGGACCATCACTGGAGTCACAGACCAGTAACTGACTTAGATCATCTGTAGAGAATTTTAGTCTAGTTTATTTTAAACAGTCAGTTGTTTAGCATATGCATACTTAAGAGAGTCTCTCCTAAGAGCACAAATAATATTAATGGGTAATATGGTCGTGCTTTATAGAGGTATATGTTCATTATAATTTATAATGGTTATTATAATTTATCTGACCTTGGTCAAGCTTTGATTATCTGTTACTTGTTAGCAGACTTCTGCTTATTTTATAATAAATAAAGAAATATATACATAAGTTATGAGAAATAATGAGTATTTAATGCAAAGAAGGCTTGCTATACTTACTTTTTAGTACAAAATAATAATAATAATAATAAATCAGTAAGCTTTCCAGTACACAAAAATGCTGAACTAATCACTCAACATTATTTTGTGTTCTTTGATAAAAGTTTCAGCACTGCAATGGAAAACAGCAAGGTTACCTGCCCAGTGCAATTTTCATACAGATCCCACCTGAGCCCTGAGCTGTAAATGTTTATACTTTACGTAGGTTCCTATTATTGTTCTGCACATGCTCAGGGTTGGAGTAAAAAAAAAAAAAAAAGAAAACAGTGCATCTGAAGGCTGGGTTTAGCTTTGCACTTAGCTTGGCCAGGTTGGTTACTGGCCAGGTTGGTTACAAATAAGGTGCATGAACTCTAGAGTAAGAGTGGAAAGGTAGACCACTGTCATACATTCCTTTCAACAGCACACTGCTTCATAGATAATGCTACTTTTCTTACTTCTGCAAGCACCATGCTCTGTGGATGTCTTTAGTAAATAAAAGACCCCAACAGGGTATAGGTGATACTTACGGCCTTCTGAGTCTTCTCACATCGTGGCAAGACCATTCAAGAAATCCTCTTCCTGTTTCTGTCATTCAGCTGTTGTCAATCACATCGTCCCTACCAAAGGTATTTAATCAGAGCCTCTTATCCACCTACATACAGCAGATAGCCCTGGAATTTTCTGTCCTAAAACCTTTGTAGGGTACAATTCTAGTCTTGTTTGTGTTGATAATATACCCATATGAGTAGTATTTCCTGAGTTTTCCTGTGGTTTTTAGCTTGACAGACTTTGTTGGATATGGGCTTTTAAGCTACCATGTTTCATTTCCCAAATATGACTGAGAGAGGCCTGTGCTCTAATCTCCATATGACTGCTCCTGGATTTTTATATTCCAAACACTCACCGGGCAATCTTAACTGCAATACATCTAAAAGGCGGCCTATAGCTTTTTGCAAAATTTACAGACAAGTTCGCAAATATTAGTCATGCTAAGAGATTGTACTCATTTTAATCCCCAAAACACCACGCCAAATAACATTGTGTCTCCTTACCTGTACACTTGTATTGTTAAAAGCTATTTCACACGCAACTGAAAAGCAGGGCAGACGAGTCCTTGTATGAAGCTTCATATCGCTTTTAGTGCTTGAAGGCTGTGCATCAAAGCATTTTGTGCATCATTAGTTTGTTCCTTGCCAGACTATGTGGTACCCACACAAATATTACCATCTGGTAACTTCTGTTTAAAGCAGCTGTTGTCAGAGTATTCCAGAATTTTAATCGGTATCTAGATTTCTAAATACCAAAGCCAAGATACCTTTGATCTCATTGCAAAGGGAAGAGCTTGAGTTATGGGGCTGCATTACAGATTGCTGATCTCCTCCTTTCACTAGATCCGTGTACGAAAGGGCCATGTTCTAGTTACGAGTTCCCAGATGATAACTGACTTGTTTTAGGATAGCTTTCTGTGAGAACATCTGCAAGGTAAGTAGGCTTTACAAGTTTGACTTATATAACACAGAGGGAAATGGTGAGTGGAGAGTTATACAGAACAAGAGTTGTCCACTAAATTGTGATGGGCTGGGAATTGTTTGAGCTCTTGAGCTTTAAGGCAGTATGTAAATGAAAACATGGTATCTTGGTTTGGTGCAATGCTTCTTGGCCTTACACTGATAAAAGCAGCTACTTTCAGTATTTGGTAGATGTGGGTCAGATCACAGTTAAATACTGAAGCAATTTGAACAGCTTTGTAAGCAGCAAAATCCTAAAAGGACCAGTATGCAATGTGATTTTTCTTTTTTTTCTTTCTTTTTTTTTTTTTTCACAAGAATTTATTTATCATTTCAGAGGGAGACAATAGTGGAAAGATATTGATGAAAAAAATTGCAGGAAAGGGGCTTCCGCAGCTGAGAAGTAACAGGTGTGAAAATTCCCATTTTCTTGAATCACTGGGAGTTTAACTTTTAAGCTACAGAAGTGATTTAGTAGGAAATTCAGTGTGATACAGTGGTGAGAAGTAGTATTGCTTTCGCTACAGACACAGGACTCAGTTATTTTGTTACCAATAGAAAAGTAGGTTTTTCTCCAGGGAATTCACTATTGTTTTTTTTTTTTTTTTTCCAGTTAATGGAGTTTTGCCATTGGTGCAGCATATAATAGTCATGACATATAAGTTGTAACTATAGAAAACAACTGTCTATTGCTGAAAATTACAACTCTTTCTAAGAGTTATTGGAGGGGAGAAAACTGGAGGACTTGTTGCTATAGTAGTGGTATAATGTAGCCCACTATTTATTCCTGTCATAGCTGAATAATAGTGGCATGGGATTTCTGTGAAACACAACAGAGTAGAGGTAAGAAATCAGTGGATGCATTTAAAGGTTTAACATAAAAGCATTCACATATCAGTTCTCTGTTGTCTGATCGTACCCATTCCCAAAAACAATAAATGGAAGGCTGTTTCCTTCCAAAATTCTAAATACAACATTTTTGTCCCCCTAACCCTTAAAAACTTGTTCTTCTATGCTGTGGAAATTCTTTTTTTTTTTTTTTTTTTTTTTTTTTTTTTCTGGGCAAATATTATACTCATGTTTGCTGTGTGATGCTTAAAAAGCTCTAATTGCAAAGACTGGGCTACTCTACTAGAAACCGATGAAGCTAATGGTGTTTCTAGGGGATGCTCTGCAGGAGTGTTTTGCAGTGTGTGCACTGGGGATTACAGGTATTGCAAAGAGAGAGAAGTGCTTTCCTGTGATTCTTCTGTAGCTTCTCACAGCTCTCCTTGCCTGCTGAATTCTTATGATTAAGGTTTTTCCACATTTTTGGCAGCTAAAGAAGCCACGTAGGCTTGACATCTGGTTGTCCCATGGAGTCTAAGAAACAGGTGGGGTACTTGTCTCTGCAAACTCTGCTTAGTATGCCACTGCTGGTGTCTTCTGTCACTGGGACTACATGTTTCCTGCTGCTTCTAGTAATCTACCTGCTTGCTTCTGACACAGCAGCCTGGATACCCTTTCAGTTGGAACTGTACTGCTTCTCCACCAGGGATTAAGGGAATGGATCTGAGCCTTAGGCTTTCACACAGCTATTGTCTCTGATCTTGTTCAGATCAGAATACAATTCAACAGTGAGCTACGTTTATCCTTTTTAATAGCTCCACAGAAAGAGCACAGGAGATGAATTTGGATGAATATCCTGAAACATAGTATATATGAAGACATATGCTCTCTTTATTGCCCTTACTTAAGTTTAATGCATATCATTTATTTTGTAAGCTTATCAGTCCAGGCAAGAGAGTGCGTTTCTGTAAAACAGTTTGTTTTCCCTCTTCTCTGACTTCACTGAAGGCAGAGACAAGCTGGAGGCACCCACACTCTTTTATGCATATCTACTGCTGTTCATCAATCAGAGAGCCACAGTCAGCTCATCAAGGCACTTTGCAACCTTTGTAATGTGCAGTTGCTGGTGAATTTTTCCCTTCCAGCATATAATTGCTCAGTCCCTACTTTATCATGGATTTAATAAGATATTTTTCTCAAGCATTCAAGTGCTTTTGCTAAAGTACAATTATAGCGATTATATTAAGAAAGGTTGTGAGCTGAAAAAATGTATGAGGCCTTGTTTAGAAATGAGGTAATATTAGCAACACAAATTACATGAAGTTTGGAACTTGACCAAAACAACTTAAAGAAGAACAATTTTTGGAAGACTAAGATATTTTTTGAAAATCATAAAGTGTCTGAAGTATCGAGAATATCACAACAATGCTGATTTTAAACAGAGGAATCAGACAGTTTTGTTCTCACACTTAAGTAAATTAAGAGTGATTCTATTGCAGCAAATATCATTCTGGCAATAGAAAAACAAATATAAGTAGAAGGAGAAAAAACCTAAGAGATTCTTATCCTTTGGGAAACTCAATGCACATGTCAAACCTGACATTTCCTGACTATTTTCTGTGTATAAACAGGCAAAACCAATGTGCCTCCCATTGTTTTTCTGGTGCCCCAAATGTCATCTCAGTATGAATAACATATATGCATACATTCTGCGTGTACTAGACATCACAGCACTTAGCAGGGCATTATGCTGTGCCTTACTCCTCTGGTTTGGCAGACCAGAGTTCGTAAGAAGTAGTCATCAGAAAGGAGGGAGCTTGCAAAGCCATGACATTTCAACAGTACCCAGCTTCTCGTAACAAAACTCTTGATAGGCAGAACATAAAAAACAAGCTGTATCTTTCAAGAGCCATTTGACGTTATTGAGTTTATGCTTGGTGCACCAGTAGCATTCTGCCTTGTATATTAGAACTAGACCATGAAAGTAGCCTGATTCTATTAGATCCGCTTGTGTAACATTTATATTTCTTTGGGTTTTAAAAGAGATAGGGACATATGACTTTCTGAATCACATTAGACTATTGATTGATAAAGTCAGATATCTTGCTTCCTACAATGGCCATGACCTAATACTTGAGAGTTGCAAATAGCAGCTATTCAGATGTGGCCAACTATAAAATGCTAAAGACAGAATGTAACTTCTGCCTGCTCCTATCACAGCTCCAAGAATGTAAACAATCTATCCATATTTATCTATTGCTAGTTAACATTGTCTTAAGGAAATATTTTATTTTTAATTTATGTTTATGTTATTAAAAAATAAATACAATTTTATCGACTTTTCGTAAAAGCAACAAAATATCTATTGACTTTGAACTGCAGGTTAGAAAAATGGAAATCCCCTTCTCCCCTTCCCTGACATAAACAAGCTATTGAGATATTAACCAAGCGTATCTTAAAAATGAGAGAATGGGAAACTGCAGCTTGTTGTGCCAAGTGCCACTGATGGAACTGTTTCTGGTAGTAAATTTTGTTCAGTTGTAAATCTGTGTTGGCTTCAGCCCTCAGCCACTATCTATGGATTTAATCAATGTTTGAAACTGGATGAATAATTCTATTTGATCTGTTTCAGCTTGTGAAATCCATCATCAGGTTTCAGCTCCTTCATGTATTTATCCACATACTACCTGGATCCTTTTAAAACTGCGTTTGTCTACCCTCAGGACAATGGTTCCAATAGTATGAACTGTCTCCTAGTTCTGTAAAGGGTTCTGCTTAAACAGAAACAAATCAGAAAGGCTGTGCATGGGCAAAAATGCATAATTCAGCCCTGATGTTTCAATCTCTGGATTAGGTGAATACATCGTTGATATTCTAACAATGCTGAAGTGAATGGTGCAGTTCCCATGCATTTTGTAAAGAAAATGGCTTCAGGTTTGGTCCCAATTCTTGCATGTGAGACTGTAAAATTCAGACTCACTCATACCATTTTGAAAAGTCCAGCTCTACCAAATGTCTCTTGCCAGTTAAACAAAGAGAATGCAAAGCTGACTAGTATTGTTGCATTATAAATATTTCTACAAATGTTTATTCAAACTCTTTTATATCAGCCTTGTGCTACAACTTCAGGTTGGTCTGGTTGAAATATAACATCCTTATATTAAAGAGGTCAAATTAGATTTTCTAATTTGAATGATCTTGAATCAACATAGTAGCAGGTGATTCATTCCCTCCTCCTAAAGGTATGATATGACTACTTAGGTGCAAGAGAAACTTGGTGAAAAATGCTGTGATTTAGTGGTGGGAATGGTTATCTGTTTATTTCCAATTTTATGAAGTCTTGGTTGGAGCAGTTATTCTATAGCAGTCCTATCTCTGGGCTAAAAGACCATCCTGCATTTGATACTCTTTGTATTTTGGGCTCACACTTTCTGGTTCTGTTAGACCTCCATTCCTTTATGGGTTTCAGTTAATGTGCCTTATGTCCTTCACTCCCTATTAGACATCAGTAAAAAGCTAATATTCAGTACAACCTATTTCTAAAAGCTGAGAAATATTTCCCTTTTCTTCTTCTTCTTTTTTAATGCTTCCTTAATAACTTTAATGAAGCAGTTTCTAGGTACCTTCCGTTCAGATCCTACTCTTCTCAGTGAACACATTTAGCTACTGACATCAAGAAAACAAAATTATACATTTTAAAAACAATCAAAGTGTGACAGTTAATGGCAATGTGATGGAATAGGCATAATGTGGCTTTATTGTGGGCAGCAGAAGACTGATGTTCTTAATTATTCATTTCCTTGCTTTTAGGTGCTTGGATTTTTAATGTAATGTAATAGGTACTATTTTATCACATTGTTACATTTAGCGCCTTGAAGTGGATTTTGGATTATGTGTGATGATTTGGTTATTTGTTTGGTGATCTGGTAATACTTGGTTGAAATACAGGAACAATCTGTAAAGTGACAGGCTGGTGAGAGGGAAGGTCAGGGGAAGGTCAGGCAGATGTAGTTTGCACATCAGTGGGAGACCTTTTTTTTTTTTTTTTTTTTTTTTTTTCCTTGCTACCAGAATTGTGACAGAGCTACTGCAAAGCTTTCCAGCAACATTAAAAATAATATTTATTTCTGTTGCAATGGTTAGGAGTTGAGGCCAAGGCTGGAGCTGGACTAACTTTTCCTATCCTGATACTACATGATGCAAAGGAAACTTAAGCTGAATTACTTCCATTGCCCTCTCAGTGTGTTTCCCAGTCCTCTCCAGAACAATTGCAGCTGCCATAGCTTCTGATGGCTCTGCATCAGACAACAGGCAGGAAAGCTTCTGCAGTTTTGCTGCATTTAGCTTGCTTTTCCAAGTTGCTGCAGTAGAGATGGAGTTGTCTCTTGTATTCATCCTTGCCTGTGTTTCTTCCTTCTCCTCTAGCGTGACTGTTGCTGGCCTTGAAATATATGTTTTTGTGGCACAGGAGTAAGAGGACACCCCTGTATCTTTATATAACCTTTTATTGACTGTGGAACTAGCATATGACAGGAGAAAGTGGGAACAGGATCTATTTTTGGTCTGACTCTTCCCTCACCTGGTGAATTGGAGAAGAATAAAGTCTCTCTTTCCCTCCTCAAGCATACCAGTCAGCAGCATCTCACTGCCTCATTGTAGAAGAAAATCCGCACTGTTTATAGAGCACAAATCACAGTAAGAGTCCACTTGCCTATAAGTCATTGGAAGAATCGTACAGTTCACAACAAAACAACTTTGCACTGCCTTGTCCTTTTGAGTAATTTGGGTTCAGAATTATTCAGATTCACCTGTGAGCAGTGATTCTCTCCACTTGTACAGAAATGACTGCAAATAGTTCAGTTTACTCCTTCTGCCTTTAGGGCAAAGATTATAATAAATTTAAGATTATGATCTGAGAATATATAATGCCTTCTGTTTAAGTGCAAAGGCAATATTTTTGTTTTTCATGGATACTGAATGCTAGTATGGATTCAGCAGCTTGGTTCTTACTTATCTTTCAGGCCATTAAATCTGACATTTAACTCTGTGGGAAACAGAAACCATTTTCTTCCCCATTCTTATGAAGTCATTAGAAAGGCTGAGGTACATCTGTAATAGCTATCCATTAATATAATAATTACATTTAATAATAGGCAACTTGCAGGCTTGGATTTTCTTAACACCGTTGCTGAGAGAACTACTAGTCCTGGTCTTGCCAAAGGACTATGGAGCTTTTACCTTCCTTAAGATGCAGGTGGTTGGAGATGTTCAGACCACCTTCACCCCCTGCAATACACTGCCCAGCAGAACCAGGAGAGAAATGTAACTATTAGACTATCTTGCTTCAACCCATTCATGCAATGATGTTTCCTGGGTATGTTTTCTCACTTCTCTATAATACCAAAGTAGATTTGAGCCTTATGGCAGAAATTCTGAGTGGGTGCTGGGGATGTAAGCAACTTATGAAGCCAGTCTTGCTCCAGAGATACTACCCGGATGGCAGTCAGACTCCTCAGAAAGGCTCATTATCATTTCCTAATGTCATATTCCCATCATCGAGCAAAACAGCTTAATCTAATGCGAACAACATGTGCAAGATGTTTGAGTGTCTGGTGTCACCTATTCGATATATAAATATTTAAATACTAACTTATGGGATATTGTTTTTCTAACATGCAGCTCTGTGTTTTTCTAAGACACAGCAGCTATCCATCTGCCTCAAGTATACAAAAGCACCCATATTTTCTATAACTCGTGTGCTCTCATGTAATTGAAAAAAAGTCCTGGTTGCTTTCTGAAAAGTGACAGTAAATAATTCCATCTTCATGCTAGGGCTATTGAGTTATGCCGTCTCTTTCCAGTGATACAGTCTCACAGTTTTCAGATTAATCCTGTCTATACAGACCTGTTGAGCACAGTGAGTTACTGCTGATCTAGCTGCAGGCAGCATCCATCCCGTTCTGTTGATCCATGGGGAACAGAACCCGGCTCTTAACATCCTTCCTTGGCTGGACTGAAACTGGCAGTTTACAAGCCTGTTCGAGGAGATCAGCTGCTTCAGGAAAGGCTGTCTCTGTGTACTTTCGATTAGGATGATCTTACAAGAAAGAGTAAATGCAGTAAATAGCTGAAAGCTGCTGTGCATGACTCAAACAGGACAGAACTGAACTGTTGGTGTCCCAAGTTTCTTCCTCCTAATGCTCTATTATTTCCGGATTAGCAGCCATTTTCATGAACCTTCCTTCCCCTAGATGTTGGCTAAGAGGCCATTTCTGAGACTGGTGCAATACCTTTCAAGATGAGAGCGCTTTTCATAGAAACACAGGTTGTTGTCATATTCCTATCCTATTTCTATCCCTTTTCTATGTTGTTGTATTCCTATCCTTTCCCCTAAAACCCAATACACCTGTATACCATGCTGTAAAATGGACAGAATGGTTTGTTTTTCCTTCCCAAGTTTCTTTATGGCCACAGCAAAGATTTTATTTTAACACCAACTTTGTTACTGTCAACGTAGCTACCTCACAGTTATGCAGATTTTCTATGGAGACATGGGGTGTCTTGTTTGTGGGGGGAACTCCAATTTAGCAAGGTGGGTAAAACTGCAACTCTTAATTGCATAGTCTACCTTATTACTTTATGCTTCAGCCTGCTCTGAGTCATCTGTTGTTCGTTTCTTCCCTTGTGAAGTAATGAATCTGTGCTTCTGTTTGTTTTTCACTCAATCCTGAAGTATTAATAGAGCTTTTTTTTTTTTTTTCTTTTTCTTTTTCTTTTTTCTTTTTTCCCTTTGGAGAGTGTTGCTTTTAAAACTCATTTTGCTTCTTAGCCTTTCTGATGCTGTTACTGTATTCCTGTACCATTTCTTTATATTCACAGTTTGTCCTTTTATATGATTCCTTATCTTAAATGTTAACAAAGGGAAATTTGTTTAAGAATTGATAAAAATTGTTTAATTTCTTTTCAACTTTTATAGCAAGTTCATAACTCTGGTTATTCTTGCACACAAAAATAGTCATATAAATGCCTGAATTAATTGTGGATCTTGTACAGTCTTGTCACAATGTAAAGGATTTTCTTTTTCATTTTGAGTTTGTCACTATTTACTTTCACTGCAGCTGTGGTTGTGTGCCAGTATAGTATGATGTTCCTATTGTGTAGCAATACTTTCCATGTCAACATATATGTGTGGATATCTGTCCTCCACAAATATAATTTTACATCTAAAATCTACAATTCAATTCCTGTGTCTCTGTTTTATCCTAATTTCTTAGAAGAAAACAGTCATCAGCAAATAGTTTCACTGCAACTGGAGTCAGTGGTAACACTTGTGTGATTATGTTTGTGATGCTGCTGTTGAATAAAGGTACATATATACAAACTTTTCACCACCCTCACAGTAAAGAGGAAACTCTTTATTTAGAGGGTGGTGAGGCACTGGCACAGGTTGCCTGGAGAATCTGTGGATGCCCCATTCCTTGAAGTGTTCAAGACCAGGTTGGATGGGGCAACCTTGTCTAGTGGGAGGTGTCCCTGTCCATGGCAGGGGGTTGGAATTGGATGGTCTTTAAGGTCCCTTCCAACACAAACTATTCTATAATTCTATGATTCTATGATCTTACCTTCCAATAGTACCAGTAAGAGGGAGATGTGTAATATAGGGACTGAAGTTAGGAGCCCGAACAGTTTGATTCCTACTTCTTGCAGTTCTGGCACAGCTAAGGTGCCTTACTTGTATCTGTAGAATGGACTAGTGTCAGTCCCACCATAGTCAAATGATGTGAGAATGAATAGAGAGGCATTATGAAAAATGTGAAGAATTCAGAGTATTGGTTAGGTAGGATTCATATATCTTAGAAAGTAGACAAATGTTTATTTAGAAAAATAGTTTATATTTCTATCTCTTAAGTGTTTTATGAGAGAATTATCCAAAGTGCTGTTTTGCCAATGATTTCAGAAGACACAGAATTACCCTGATGAGATTTTTTTAAAGAAAAACCTTACTTTGAATATTTTTCTAATGAGAAAATGATGTCATTTTGTCAGCTGTGCATTTTTTCTTTATTCCTATAAATGCCATAGCTGCTATGAATACATAAAATGTGACATTTTTAGGAAATTTGCATCTTCACAGAGAAAGAGAGTATCTTTATCTAAATCAGGAAAACATGCAGTATTTCGATAAAGATACCTTCAGGTTCAGTCAGCACTTTGGTCACAACAACCCCATGCAACACTACAGGCTTGGGGCAGAGTGGCTGGAAAGCTGTGCAGAGGAAAAGGATCTGGGGGTTCTGATTGATGCTCACCTGAACATGAGCCAGCAGTGTGCCCAGGTGGCCAAGAAGGCCAATGGCATCCTGGCCTGTATTAGAAATGTTGTAGCCAGCAGGACCAGAGGGGTGATTGTCCCCCTGTACTCTGCTCTGGTGAGGCCGCACCTCGAGTTCTGTGTTCAGCTTTGGGCCCTTCACTACAAGAAGGGCATTGAGGCCCTGGAGCATGTCCAGAGAAGGGCTACGAAGGTGATGAAGGGCCTGGAACACAAGTCCTGTGAGGAGCGGCTGAGGGAGCTGGGGGTGTTTGGTCTGGAGAAGAGGAGGCTCACGGGAGACCTCATTGCTCTCTGCAACTGCCTGAAAGGAAGGTGTGGGGAGCTGGGGGTTGGCCTCTTCTCACAGGTAACTAGGCCTAGAAGGAATGGCCTGAAGTTGCACCAAGGGATGTTTAGGTTAGAAATGAGGAGACATATTTTTTCTCAGAAAGAGTAGTCAGGCATTTGCTGACATATTTCTTCTCAGAAAGACTAGTCAGGCATTTTGCTAATGGGTTGCCCAGGGAGGTGGTGGAGTCACCGTCCCTGGTGGTGTTCAAGAAAAGGTTGGAGCTGGCGCTTAGGGACATGGTTTAATGGGTGACATTGGTAATAGGGTGATGGTTGGGCCAGATGGTCTTGGGTCTTTTCCAGCCTTAATGATTCTATGACTCCGTGATTTACCTGAGCTTATTTAGAGCTGGTTTGCTCAGATTCTCAATTTGTCTCTCCACTTCATGGACTAGTGTGTTTACAGCCTACCTATAGGACTGTTTTCAGATGTTGTGTCTGGTGTGAGGCCTGAGAACTACAAGTTAAGAGGCAGAAAACAAAAGTTTACTGAGTGCTGACTCACTGTAAACCAGTGTGTGAGCATTCCTCAGTCTGTTTCAGGACAAAGACTGTTTAGCTGAAGTCAGCTCCAGCACTGTCTGAAACTTACCTGTTTGACTTGGTGGTGAAGCAGAAAGCAGAAGATGCTTTTGGAAGCTGCTGAGGACTGATTATTGTTTTATTTCTTCTGAAACAGATTAAAGGATGAAACTATGAGTGAGCAGCTTTTCCAAGCAAGCAGCCTTGCCCATGGGGCAGCTGTGTGTGTCACTGTGCAATGGGTTTGAACCTTGGCCATCTTTGGACTTGGCCCATTTTCTCAGATACAGGGAATTGAGGCCAGCTACCCTACATAGGGAAGTTAGGGAATGTCTTTGGCCTAACATTTATGGTAACCAGCCTGGTGTTAATTGTCCTGTGATGTGACAAGGGACAAACAAGTGTTTCCTGCTCTTCTTTTTTTGGTAGCTTTCCATGCCTTAGGTGTGAGAAAAACATCTGAACTTTATTGAACTTTGTAAACAGGAAAAGCTTTTATTACCTTCTTCAGAGAAGAGCGATTTGAGTAATTTATTTGTAACAAAATGTCAACAGATTTATGTGTGATGGTACAAGACCAAAAAGATATTTGAAACTTTGAATATATTCTTGCATTGTCTTCTCTCAACTCATATAGCACAGCTAAAACCTTCTCTAATACATAAGAGAAAATGCTTCTGGGTCTAGACATTTTGCTACTGTGCTCAAATGCATAGATTACTATGCATATGCACTGTATGCAAAGGAGAGGTGTTTGTGGTAAACCATACAAAATTAGCTGTATTTTTTGTTCTAAAATTCAATCAGAAAGAGAAACCTGGAATTGTCTAATGGTGTTTTTGATGGAAAAGAGGAAAAAGGTAAAACTATTTTGAAGGTTTAAAAGTATTTTTGAATTGTCTTGAAATGAATAATTCAGGCTTTTGGGGAATACATTCACAACTGCAAATTGTGATCAACACAGGAATAAAAACAACACAGATAAAAGGTTGAAACATGGAAAAGCAAAATATTAATTATAAAAAATGCCCAAGCTATTTCACAAGCCAGATAAACTTATGGGACTAATTATTACTGTTGGTTTTGTTTGTTTGATTGCTTTTCAGTCTGAATTGCCCTGTCTGACATTGTCTTCTGGTATAAATGTATTCTATAGAAGAGACTAAAAAGATCCTGAAAAAGTTTTTTGGTAACAGGTTTGGAGAGAAGAGGGTAGTGAACAGAAAGGAAGGAAATAAACAGTGAGGGCAAAATGGATGTTGATGTAAGATCTACTAGCCATAATACTTTTTCAGTCTAGAAAATTCAGGTGACTACATATTGCAGACTGAGACACATGAAATCAGAGTTATGGCTGTATAGGCTTAATATATATAATGTATATATATATGTAATGCAAATATAGTGATATTTCCCTTATTTTATGAAAGTAAAGAAAATTTCATCTACCCCAGTTCTCAGGGGATAACCCAGAATAATTCCCATTCTCCAGGTATTTCAAGAAAACCTGTTAATTAGCCTCTGATGTATAGAGCCTGAATCTCCCCTATCATGAATGTACACTGTAAGATCTTCATTAACTGCAGCAGATTCAGATTAAGTGAATTTGTTTAATACACCCCTAATTATTGTTAGTATGAAGTGCAGCCACACAAGATTTATACAGACAGTTGTGGCAATTACTCACAGAAATGAGTTACACAACTTACAGAAATAAGAACAGGCAATTTGTTTGCTTGTGTAATAACTAAATGATAAAAAGTGGTCTAAATAAAGAGAATTGATCATCTGAAAGCATTTTTGTAGATGTACACACCAGGAATACGATTTTGCCTATGGAAAAAAAAAAAAAAAAAAAGAAGAAAAAGAAAAAAAAGATTAAAGCTAAGCAATCAAAGCAGATTTAGAGCAGAAATATATGCTATGAGGAAAATCTCTCTTGATAATGTATGCCCTCATATCAGTGTCAGGCTTGCTTTGACCATATTTGATGTTTTTTATAGTTCCAATAACTTACTTATTTTTGACCTAAAATTTCTGAGCCTTGGTTTTCTGTGGGTTAGACTGTCGGTTCTTAGGTGGCAAGATTTAAATGTTTGCTTTTCACAGAGAGACACACATCTGTATTAAAAGACCTGTATCACTTCAAATGAAACATGAGCAGAGGAGCATCGTCTATCAGAATGGTTGCTGTAAGCAGTTGCTTGCAGAGAAGCTGGGATCCTGTACTTAAAATGTACAACATATAAAACGTTCTCTAAAGAGCTCCTTACACTAGTGACTTATTATCAAATAATGCATAGCAAAGTCTGCTGCAAGGCAGATTTTCCTACAATATGTATCTATGTCTTCATCATAGTTGTTCAAAAACTTAGCTGTCAGGCTCCTGGTAAGTATAAAGTTTTAAAGTTAATCAAAAAGACTATTATGGTCTTGCTTTATTTGGTCCTTGTCAACTGTGAATCACATTTCCTGCTCTTCACTGCAAACAAAGGACCAAGAAATCAAATAATAAAAAAATGGTGCTCTAATATATTGGGCTGACATCAGGGCTTTAAGCAAAGTGTTAAATATTTTAGAGCTTCTGGTAGAAAGTTGTGAAACTTGGGTATGTGAAACTATTGAGGTATCTATCATAGGAACTCAGCTATGGCACATCCCCATATTAAGAGTTTCTATGAAAATTTTAAGAAATTACATCATATGACTGGCAATGAGTGCTGTAATTGCTTTAATGCTGTCACAGATGGGTCAGTTTCCAAAGTCTGGGCCAGATTACCAACCTGTGAAATTCATGAAAAATGTTTGTGCTTAATTGAATGTGAGGCATTGAGTTCTTTGTAACACAGCCTTCTGAAGCATTTTTTTTTTTTTCTCAGATTTTTTTTTTTTTTTTTGTCTGGAGG
Source organism: Stictonetta naevosa (assembly GCA_011074415.1). Taxonomy (NCBI): domain Eukaryota; kingdom Metazoa; phylum Chordata; class Aves; order Anseriformes; family Anatidae; genus Stictonetta; species Stictonetta naevosa. Next base: position 18,588,402 of record CM021699.1, read on the forward strand.
AATTTAACTGTTGACCATAAAAGAATTGAAATTATAAGTAGTTGATCAGAAATGAAGCATGCACAAATGTTTGGCTAAAAGTTAAAGTCCCAAGGGTCAAGCCAGATTTTCTTTTACTGAACATAATATTATTTTGCTTGTAGCTGTATGTCTATATTTACAAGTGGATTCCAAAATGTTCAGGAGCTATAATTACATTCATTCTCTTAACGCTTCTCCATATATTCAAATATTTAAGATGATATATCAGAAATTTCAGAATAAGGTTATAAGACTGATGTATCACCACATTACTTATAATAGCATTGCTTGTCTATTTTGTTTGGTGGCCATTATCTCAAGTATTCCTATTTTCTAGAATATGAAAAAATTATGCTACCTATATATTTTGAAGGACTTAAAGAAAAAATAAGCAGTATGCCTCAAAACACTGACATCTGAACTTGGCAAATCCAAGTGCAACTGAAGCTAGGGAACAAAATAACTCAAAATTTTCAAAATTCATAATTGAGATAATCAGAATATTGCACCACATGGGAAGGAAAAATGGATAGGGGAAATACAAAATTGAAAAAAAAAAGGAGGGTACAGAAAAGAAAATAAAACCTTGTGAAGAATATGTTATTCCCTTCTCCTTTGTCCTAATCAAAAACCATTGATACAGTTGAGAAAAGATACTTGAGAGCCTGGCTTGTGACTGCTACTTAGGAAACTCATGAATTAAAAAAGAAATTGTAGCAATGTAAGTCTTCCTTCTTTAAAGAATGGATCAAATTATATACTTTGAGGCACACCTGACTCTTAAAATATACTGGGGCTCTTTCAGCAGCAATTAGACTACATGTTGCATATGCATGTTTCATGTGAATGATGCTTAAGAAAGGAAGAATTAATGGGAACACTGATTTTGATATATTCATTTATAGCAAAGAAGCTGTAGTCTTTTAAAGCCTTCTGGAACATTTGAGATACAATTATTCAATCTTTTAAGGGACTCTGGGTAATTTTAATTTGGGTTTCTGTTTCCTAACCTGTTCAATCAGCTGTCATTTGTAAAGTACTTTGAAGATATAAAACATGCTATAAATGCCATGTGTCATAATTAGTAACTCACTGGTTTACTTTTATGTGTCTATTGAGTATTTTGGACAGGAAATACAGAAAGAGAACATACATGTGTGTGAGAAGAGAGCATGTTATGATGCAATGACTTGTTCAGAAGACTACCTAAAGAGAGCCATGAAGGAAATGCTTTATCTAAGAACAAAAGCATGGTGATTTCTGAATATTACATCACCAAATGAGGAACCTACAAGCAAGACATAATTTCTACTGTAAGTACCATTACTACAGACAAATATTTAATTTAGTTGAACTTTGCAAGTTCTAATCAGTTTGCGTTGCTCAAGATGGTGGACTAGAGTGAAGAGTTAGATTAACTGATTAACAATTACATTGGAGAAAATGCCTCTGTGACATATGTTTCATTTATAAATAAAAGTGTCTTATTTTAGTTAATGACCTTCCTTTTGAAATACTGATTGTCTATTAAGGTCTGATTAGACACCAAGTTTTGTATGAATTAAGGTTTGTTGTATCTGAATGGCATAATTTAGGAAAATTGCATCAGTTTTCCAGTATGTTATTATTGAGAAGGCTTTTATTTGGGTAGTTGGACATATCTTCAACTTTAATATGATCAAAATTCCACTCTAATACTGTGCATATTTATTTCCCTATAACAATATGATGATTAATTTGGAGCTTGGATTAGGAAAATGTTGAGTAGACTGATATTTATCCAGGAAACCACTTACAACGTGCTTTCACTTCAACACATTAGTGTAAGTAGTCCTACTGCAGTCATATATTGGAGGTCCTTCTGTTTTTCCTTGGGAATTATCAGCAGGTATGTAGGTTTTGACTGGAAAGTTTTCTTAAGCCCCGAAGGAAAATCCTGTCCAAAATCTGAGAGAGAAAGAAACTAATGCTCTAGTGTTTAGACTGCATGAAACAGGAAAATCTGTTTGCAGATCTCTGTTCTGTTTGATTCAGACTTGTACCGTAGGTTTCTGAATTAGGGATAAGTCTTTGAGTCACCACATAAAGGGCTGTTCTAGGTTCAGAACAATTCTTTTTGCTTTTGTGTATTTAGTGTTCAAGTTTTAGTCTTTTTTTTTTTTTTTTTTTTTTTCTTCCAAAACTTCAGAAAATGTCTACTTCCCTCCGGTGTGATGTATGAGTGTGCTTTGTTCATGAGTAAGAAATATTCTGCTTCTGCTTGGTTGTCTGTAGTCCTCAATGAGCATAAGGCTAAACATAATTTGAATAATATTTTTGGATTTGTGATAAACTACTTATCATCTTCAAAATGGAACCTTTAATACCATATAATGGAACTTGATTCTTCAATGCAGTTCAGTTGTTGACACAGTTATGAGTCTGCTTTGGATCACTGTCTACATTTATGAAAGTGAACAAGAATTTGTATCTATTTGGAACGCTTAATTATGCTGAAATGGTACCTTCCAAAATACCTGCCCTTTTTTAATGACCACTTTCCTTGAATTAATTAAATGCTTTATTACATATTCTTTTACTACTCTAAGGTGTGTACTATACATATAAATGCTGAGGTTGGAATTACTGATTAAAAAGCCCAGCCTACGGTGATTTCTCCTTGTTTGACATTCCTTCGTTCTCTGCTCTCTCAGAGTATCAGTGATCACATTTTTTTCTCTAGTATTATTTTAACTTTGTTTTCTGAAGCAATGTCAGAGGCTTTAGATAACCTGTTAACCATTAGCACTACATCTGAAGAATAAGTAGTTTTGAATCTTTAGGAAGCTAATTAACTCAAGCATTAAACTTTAAATTCTAAAAACAACTCCTCCCACCCCCCGAGTTATTTTCTGTCATTTTTTATCCCATGATCCTAAAGAGAACGGAAAACAACTGAGGTAAGTTGTACTGAGGTACCAAGGCTGCTGTTGCACCCAAGTGCAGTTGTTCCATAGCCTGCAGCACCACTACAAACTGTCCATGACAAATGAAGAATGCATTTGCGGAGTCAGAAGGAGACCTCAGGCAGGCAGAATGTAATTACCTAACGAGAATTTGAGAAAGGCCTCAGGACCACCTGGGAGAGAAGGTGTTGTTGCTGTTAGTAGGGTGCCAGGCAGAAAATGTTTTTAGATTATTTACTACACTGAGTAACCTACAGTGCAGTCATAATTTAAAATGATAGAACACTAAAGAGAAAAATGTACAGTGTCAGTAATTTTCAACCTAGTAATGAAGCATAATGGAACAGAGCCATCATGCTATATTATACAATCTGCATTTTATAGAATGTATGAATATAACTTCAGCGCAGATATTTGCTGTCTATTGGGTGAAATTGCACCAAATTTATATTTAAAAAAAACAAAAAGTACTTTTCAAAAGAAAAGTGAAGGAAGTAACTACTCTCTCCATTCTGAAATGGAAGTCTCGCATGTGGACTTGGATTAATAGGTCACAGCCCTTTTCTGTATAGGTGGCATTAAATCTGGGGGGTACATTAGAGTACATCTCACAAGAGAGTTGGTGCACCACATTTAAAAGGAAGGTGGAGGTGAATATGAGCCATGGACTGCCACACAAAAGCCTTTTCATATGAAAAATAAAACATAATGCTTATGAGCCCACATCAGACGTGATTTGCTTTGAACGTTGTGTCTAATAGACATTTAATCTATACATCTTTAGGGTTATTGATGCTGTTTCAGTATTTGCCAGGCAGGAGCTGCAAGAAAAGCTATAATTAAAAGGAAAAATGTGAGGATAAGAGCAGAAATAAGGAAGAATCATAAACAGCCTAATATCACAATACCTCAACTTCTTTTTATGAGGATACTGGAGAAGCTGAGATGACAGTCTGTTAAGAGAGTAGGAAAGAAAAAGTATTTCTGGTATTTTTAAATGCATTAAAACTAGCCAGTATGTTTGAAAGTGAAGGAAAATAAGTAGGAGACTGTCCCAGAACTGGCAGTAATCATTTGACCAACTGTTCACCTTGCAAATATTTTTGCATTGCCCAAATGATGCTGCTGCCAAATGGATGATGTTTTATTCTTGTGGCCTCTGTTCCATTATTCCATTGGTCTTCAATTATTCTAGTTTTCTAGATTAGCTATGGAGCCACATCAGTGAATGTATCCAGCCATGTTTCAGACCACCATAGCTATGAGGACTTAGTTTGTAGAGACTACTTAAATTTATTTATGTTTGGTGTGTATGTTTTGTATTTCTGCTGGCCATTGGTGAGAACTCTACTGTAGTCAAGATTTTAAATTTGGAAGTGTACCAAGTGCAGGCCAGGTGAAAGCTGAAAATTGTCTGGGACAAGATAATGAGACAGGTTTTGAAGAAGGTTGAGGAAAAAATAGATGGATATTGTTTCCTAATAACTGTAAAATATTAAGTCTAAAAGACTTACAGGCAGTACTGGCAAACCATGTTTGAGAAGTAGAAAGGCATCATATTGAGATGAAATAGGTTCTTCATACTCTTCTTGTATTTTAATGATTGATTACCACAGATAAAATACACAGTAGCTTAATTTCCTCATATGTATAACCACTTCCTATCTCTATTAATATGCAATGAAAAGAGAGGATTTACTTCATGCATCCACTTCTGGAAGAGAAGGGAATTTCTCAATGCTTGCAGGCAAATTCTTGTAACATTCAACATGTTCTAATGCTGAGATCTTCAGTATGATGCGGTAAGCCACAAAGTAACGTGAAGACAACTACCTTTTTGGCATCCTTCCGCTGCTTTATTTATTACATCAGTCTTTATTTTTGACTAGTGGAGAGAAAAAAACAACACGTGATTTAAATTAGTCAAGGCCACTTTTTATCAGTTTTGTGTTTTGACACAATACATACTACATGAAACGCTGTACGTAATACATAGGCATGTCCAAACATGACTTACTCAAAGAGAGCACGCTGTTCTTAAGGGAGGTCAGAGTGGGCTGGGAGGGGGATGTTTTTATTTGTGCCTTTTCCAGTAACGATGAAATGCAGGATAACAGTAAGATGTAATAGACTGTTGTCAAGGATTCTGCAACAGTCTAGCAGAAGTTTGATTATATATATTTTTTTCTACATCTTCCTTCATATCCCCAGGAGTTTAGGCTAGGATCTAAAAATTTCTTTCCTAACAGTTCTGCCTGATTAAGTAAAATAAAACCTTTTACACTGCAGTGATGGATAGAGTAGCTAGAAATGCATCTTTGCAGGTGGGTGCTGCTCTCCAGCTGTGCAGGACATTTAATTTCTGCTGCCCCATACTCTATGTATAAAATGAGATCAAGAGGACAATACCCCCTTGCTCTTGCTTTTTGTCTCCTTTATCTATCTGAACTGCAACGTTCCTACAGAAGGAATTTTTTCTTGATGTGTATGTAAAATAAAAGGATGTGTGTGGGGGGAGGCCCTGGGAAAACACTGTCCATTCCCAACTTTGCCCTCCTCCCAGAGCTCCTCCTCCTGTTCGATCTCAGACAGCCATGATCAGCACCTTCTCAGCCTCATGAAAAATTTGGTGGGTAGTTTGTAGGGTCAGGAAGTTTAGCCAACCAAGCTCTGTGCTGGGGCTTTAAGAGAGACCACACAGCAGTCACACGTCAGGAGGCTGGAGGTGGATTTATTTTCATCTTTCCTGATACTGGAATGATCTAGGGGTGCAGTTATTTGGGAGTTCTCTTCTCCCAGACAACTTAAATTGAACCCATACACTTTGGGCAGGTTCTACGTTTGGGCAGGTTTCAAGATAAGAAATCCAAAATATTTGGACAGAGCAAGCCAGTGTGATTTTTGTGAATAAGCACTAAGTGAAAAGAGCTGTAACTTTGAGTTTTGGCCTCCTGAAGCATTAGTTTTGGCCTCCTGAAGCATTATTGTAATTGCAGTCTTCAAAAGCAAAATCAGTGGCAAAAGATTTGGAACATCAGCCTGTCATCAGTGTTCAGCGTCTGCTCCTTGTGCTTTGCAAGGAGATGGAGACCAGCTTTCTTGGTCACTATTCCACGAAGGAGTACGTAATGGATCAGGTAGATGGTATGTTCTCTGCAAATTGCTGCAAGTGTGATAGATAAGTGCTGCTCTGCGACTGTGCAGGGGTACAGTGTGCTGCAAGGGCTCGTAGTGGTGGGAGCAGCGTGGGAGGTGAACTGGCAGCGGTGACCTGCCGTGCTCCACCTGTACAGCCCGGGGAAGGAGCGGCAGGAACCAAGTACTCATCCAGGCAAGAGAGACCCCCATGTGAGGCAGAGGGTCGCTGGTGATAGAGGTTTCTGCAGAGAACTTTCAGCTTGTCTCTGTCAAACTAGGTCAAGCTGACTTCAGCACAGCTTTGAGCTTTCCATCTCTCTGTGCTTCTAAGAATTGAAGTCCTTTCTGTGCATAGAGTAAAGCAACTGCACTTTAGTAAAATAAAAGAGAGACAACTGTGACAGCTTGAGTTCTAGATTGGTACTTTAATCCTTTAGCTGAAATGCAGAGAATTTCCATAGCAGCATTAATAGTCTTTGCCTTTTATTTCTTTCTGAAACTTTAGTAGAATCAGCCCTCTAAAAGGAAGACTGTCTTTAATTCTTGAAATAAATCCACTGCATTGCAAGGACATATATCTAAGTAATCAATATTTTTTATTTTAATTTTAAAAAAAGTCTCATGTGTTCTATGTTTTGAAACAATGAGAAAGATTAAAAAAAATCACTCTCTGAAATATGTTTTACATATTCAGCAAGTCTGCACTCTTCGATCTATAAAAAAACATGCTGTTCTTAGGCATAAAAATGATGTTCCTTTGCCAGTCCATAATGTTTTACGCAGAAACCTATCTTAACTACTATATTTCAGAAAAAATGTGAAATTAAAAACAAAGCTCACAATGCATGAAACCACGTGAGACAACAAAAAACATTAAAATGCCAACCAAGCTTGAAGCATCAAATTTTGCAAGGTTCTAGTTAAAAACAAGTAGAACGAGAAATTTTAAAGAATGAACTGGATTTCTTTGATCCATGATATTTAAAACTTTTTAACTAATGCCTAGGTTAAAATAAAGGCATTTTCTCCCTTACTCTAGGTTGCAAAGTAAATATTGAGCTGGATGGAGTGCTCTTTTCTTAACTACAGTTTTGTTCTTTTCCGGGATGAATAGTCCTCTTGTAGCAGATAACTATGCATGTGGCCAGCAGCCACAAAGTAGCACTTGGAAGCAGCTTTCTAGACTTAACCTTGGAGCCACATCTTTGATTCTGGCCTATGAAATGGATTTACAAAAAAGCAATGAAGACAAGGGCCTATTTCTTTCATTCTTTCTCTCTCTCTTTCTGTCTCTCTCTCTTTCTTTCTTTCTTTTCTGTTCAGGGAAAAACAACATTTGCAGATCCACAACCATCACTTTTTCTCTAAATAAAATACATACGTATGTGCTGAAATTTAACTATCATAATAGGTAGTTTTCATTACTTCAGAATTTTTGCTTTTGGGAGTAATAGCCAAAAGAACTGTGATTACAAAGAAATGTATGGCAGTAAATTGGTAGTCCAAGTTTGACATTTGGACCAATTTAAAGGCTACTAACATCACCTGGAGTGTCTTTAGAGGATTTTCAGGGAGACTAATATATCCCACATTATTTATTTATTTATTTACCATGTTAGTATGAAGAATGTCTGTTCCTGGTTACATGTAACAACAAATACTTTTTAATTTTGAATCTACATGTAAAACTATTTACCCTCCCCACAAATATCCAAAATATATCCTAACAATGATCTGAATTATTTATTTTTTTATCCTAGTCTCTTGGTCTCTCAACAAGTTAGAATAGTCACTTATTTAAAAGCTTGGTGGTGAAATCAAGTGATCCAAAAAATGTGACTAGGAAAGTTTTATTTACTTAGGTTCATGATTAATATTACAATATAAATGCTTTTTTACTGATGATGTGAGGTGGGAAAAGAAGCCCAGAGAAGAATAACTTTTTTTTTTTTTTTTTTTTTTCCCACAAAAACTAATTAGTTGTTTTAGAAGTTGTTGTACTGGAACAATATATTGGACAGAGATAGAACAGCTAGAAAGCAGCTTAAAGAAATTTATAACCTGAGTTTTTCCTGCTACCTGGTAAGTATATGAGTCTCCATATATAAAATCAGTGGGATTCCATACAGGCATAGCAATCCATTTAGGATTGATTGACACATAGAAGAAACCATGTTAACCCCGTGTTCTAAGCCAAAATATGTTGCTTATTTCTGTATTTAACATGGACCAAACCTCATGTAAAATCTTAAAAAAAAAAATGTTTTAATTTCATATATTCCTTCCAGTACTTAAAGGGGACCTATAAGAAAGATGGGGAAAGACTGTTTATCAGGGACTGTAGTGATAGGACAAGCAGTAACAGTTTTAAACTAAAAAAGGGTAGCTTTGTATTAGATATAAGGAAGAAATTCTTTACCATGAGGGTGGTGAGGCACCCGAACAGGCTGCCCAGAGAAGCTGCGGATGTCTCCTCCCTGGAGGTGTTCAAGGCCAGACTGGATGGGGCTTTGGGCAACCTGGTCTAGTGGGAGGTGTCCCTGCCAATGGCACGGTGGTGGAACTTAGATGATCTTTAAGGTCCCTTCCAACCCAAACCATTCTGTGATTCTATGATTCTATGTTCATACTGGAAATGTTATGCAGAGATTATTTAGGGGAAAAGTAATACTGACTTGCTTTCCTCAAATAATTGAATTAACGTAGTCTGTATAATACTATAATCTGAGAGTCTGTTAGTACAATATATATATATATTTAAATATATATCTTTTAACCTACAGTCACTTGAGTGATGGAATGGTGGTTGCTGAACTGTTCATATGAAAGCTCATCAAGTTACACAGTTATCACAGAATCTCCAGTTTTATTATCCTTTATGCCATTGAGAAATGCCTGCTATTTTGTTCTGTTTTCATTTTCATTGTGTTCCAAACCAGAAGTGTATCATTGCCTAAAAATGTGGTGGTAGGTAATAAAGAAAGGCAAGTAAAAGGTCAAATCTCTTGCAAAGTAGTAAAAGCACATAACTGAAATTTAAACAGAAACCACAGTATATGGTCAGATATGTACAATTTATGGGTTGTCATATTATTTATAAAATAAAGAACATTATCATTAAGGGTGCCTGGGACTGTAGCAGTGTTGAATAAGGCAAAATTCCTATCGACTTGCCTTTAGATGTATGTTGGGTTCTTGTTTGGCCAAGGTGAGGGTATTTATTTTTATTTTCTCTGTTCCCTCAAATATCCCTTCTATTTTTCCCCCACAGTTTGCAAGAACATGTGTAGGAAATAAAAACTCCTCGGTGGCAGACATGCGTATACAATGATTTTATCTTGCTAGTATTGCCACTTTTTCCTCAAATAGCTCTTTCAAATTTGTACCTACCACTTAATTTGTATTTGCTTACAAAACAATTTAGTGCATTGTGTGCACTTCTGTACACACAGGAATACTAGTCAAATGCCTAAGAAAATTCTGACACGATGCTCTATTTTCTCAGTCTTGTAACTTTACCTCTGAAGGTCTCTTAAGAGGCTGCTCCAGGATGCTTTCAAAGCCTCATTCTGCCCCCATTCCTTGGTTGAGGAGGATAGCTTCTGAGATGTTACAGCCACACCTGAAGTGGTGGGAGGGCTGCAGAGAATGTACCCAAGAACACAGAAACCAGGAGCTGAGATCACAACCGTACCTATGAGCACATGAGGTTGTGCAGCCTCAGTAGTTCTGAGAGCTAAATCTTCAGGCCCATTTTGGAGTCCTTTCATGGTTTAAGTCCATGAGGCCATGGCAGCTGTTGGCTGTACATGCTGAACCACACATATGCCAGAAGAGATTTATCTTCAGCCCCACTGTTACTGTTTCATGGAGAAAGCAGAGCCCTGAACACCTGATTACACACTGGAAGATACAGACTGTTATGGGACCAGAGGTGCCCAGCCTGCTGCTCTCCAACACTCCTGTTGAAAGGGAGGCAGTTCAGCAGGGTAGGTCTGCAGTGTGCACATCTTGCTGGCTGAACCTGGTGTACGTAGCCTGATCTCTCACACAAATATGTGTTTACTCCCAAAGAAGTCCAGGCAGGCAGAAAGAGGAGTGGAGTGCAACATTTCGAAAAGCACAGTGAACTTGTATTATATACTTATTTTGAAGAAGTGTTACTTCCAATACAACCTTCCTATTACTTGGAAAGAACCAAATCAAATACTGAAACTACATCCACTACAAATTCATAAAGGAAAAGGTTTCTAAAGTTTGTTTTCTTGAAGTCATTTTAGAATGCATTGGATGAAACACTGACTACTTCCAAATGTTATCATGATTAATTTAGGAATTTGGAAAAAAAACATTAATCAAGAAGAATAGGAAAAACACAGTTGTAGAAATAACCTGGCCTGGGGCTGAAGTGCAATGTGGAAAGATGTATAACCCTCTTGCTGATGTATATGCAAAAATAACACTATGAAAATTGATAGGTATCATCAGATTTTTGCTTTATTTTGGAAAACGCATGTTAAAAAACAAACTGTAGGAGACTGAAAGTAAAATTCTATTAATGTATGAGTCACTGTTGCTTGGATTTGATGACCTCTGGAATGCAATTTCCTATGAATGGAACAGTCACAAGAAAATGGCAGAGACTTAGTGAAGAGCTCTGCTGATGTAGCTCAACCCTGTTGTAGTCGGTATTTTGGAATATGAACTATGCTTTACCATCTGTCTTCTGAGCCACGACCATCTCTCCTCATACTGTCAGCAAACACACAAAGGCAAGACACTTGGGAGGTGCTGCATGCCACAGCTTCTCTTCTTCCTTGTATGTGCTGCTCGGGGTCAAGTCCTTTACAAGACAAGCAGTTGCCACCTAATGTGAACCCAAAGGCACTGTGCTGGTCCTGTGGCTAACTGAGAGATGATCAGCTCTTGGCTTGTGCAGTAAAGGCCACTGAACCACAGTAGAAATTAACAGTTCCTATTCTCTTTAACGTGGGACAGACCTCTTACCTTGGTGTATATGACAAAAGTAAAATTAAATGTCAAACTCCATTGCCAGCAATATGAAAGTCAGAAAAAAGCAATGTTTCACTGCAGATGCTTAACTAGACTAAATTGATGGGAAAGGAACTCATGCATACAGTTTACTTTTGCTGAGTTTATTCAGCATTGTATATTGCCTTAGCCGTGCATGGCTTTTGTGTAAGGACGTAATTATACCCTGTACTCTAGCTATGGGTGTCTTATTTGCATCACTGCAGAGTTAGCATAGAGTAATAGGATGTAGGCCACTTGTGGAAGGTGAATGCCTTCATCCAGGCTGGTGGCAGACAGAACTAGACAGGAGGAATGCAGATCTGGCACAGCAGGGACAAGACTGTGTTGCTATTATTTGCTGCCATAAATCGGAGCTGGTAGATTTTTTTTTGAGGTGTAATAGAATGTCTTTGAAGACAGAAACCATTTTTTTTTCAAGAAAAAACACCACCTTTGCTCACAGGAAAGCACTGCTCTAACTAAAGCTTCTCATGGGAACCTGCATTTCAGCTCTACCATGGCCACAATAGCGCACCTAGCCTACTTGCTGGTGCTGGGCTGGCCCAGACACTGGGTCAAGCAGATTTATGCTGGCTCTTGAGTCTCCAATATTCCCAGAAAGGCTCCTTGACCTACTGTCTGGTTCTTTCTGTGGCATGTGTGAGGGTCTTTTACCTAGCTCTTCACAGAAAAAACACACAAAACTTGTTTTAATAAGTTTTCATTCTTACAGTACAAGGAAGCTTGCATGTATGGAAAAATCTAGCTCCTGGCCACCTCTGGTGCCAGTGTACACGCTGCCTTTGTAGTCTAGCTTCAGCAATTGCCTGGCTCCTTAGGTCCTCCTCAGCAACAAAGAAGTCATTTCAGGCTCTGACATCCCTTAGACAACACACACACACACACACAAAGGATTTTATTTACCCAAATTAAGAAGAATAATTCTGAACAGCAGAGAAAATGGGGATGGAAAATCCTCAAAAAAAACAACCAGCATTTAGATAACCAAACAACCCACAATCAACCTATTTTCAGTCTTCTGATTCATTTTCCTAACTGTATCCAAAAGCACTTATTTTGTTCTCTCTGACTGCAGTTCCATCCCAGAAGGAGTTGTCCTCCTTTTCACTATGATATTTTCTCTGTTTCACATGGGAACAAGCACAACCTCTTCAGCAATTTCCAAACACGTATTATCAACAAAAGTATGTTGTAGAGGTAGGTAACCTTGCTAACCTTTGCAAAAATCATAGGAAAGAGTGTGGGGATTATGTTAGAAAAGGTGGAAAAGGGTTGGTAACATAAAAAAAATGGAAAAGGTAGGCAAAGAGTGTTCCCACTGCTTTTTAAATTTGTCTTTAAATTTTTTACTTGGCACTTTGACAGCTCACAATTTAAATTTTTTCAATCATCTTAATATTTAATCACATTTTTTAATTATACTAGTAACTCCAGGCTACTTCTTAACTCAGCAATAACTCCATCTTCTATTAATAAATGGCACATATCTTCGGCTTTGACACTTACTTGCTGTGAGTGTTACGGCTTTGCTAGAACATGCAGTCCTGGACATTGTTATTGCCTCTTAAATCTCAAACCTTCTCAAGTTATCAGTAGAGTGTTTCACCCTGAAGATGATAACTTAGTATAAAGATGTTCAGTTTTCACTGTGGTTCTTAGTGTTACTGTTGCTAAAAAATACAGGAAATTAGAGAAAAAAGTTCTTAAAAAAAATCTTGTTCTAGAACACTTTCTTATTTCAGAAGATTTTTCTTCTCCTTAGGCTGGAGAAGGGGCACACTGGTATCTGAAAGCTGTGGACTGCAAGATCATTACATCTCAGTGTCTCAGTGTGGCAGAGATGAAGGCTTTTTTTTTTTTTTTTTTTTTTTTTTTTTTGATCTGCATGCCAATTCTGGTGTTACAGCACTCGTGTGGCAGTGGTTTGGAGGCTGCTGGGGGACATGAGCCAATGGGCATGACTTCTGCAGGGATGCAAAGGCCATCCAGCCCAAATCCACAAGGGAACAGTAAATGATCTGGGACTTGCTGAGCTATTCACTCTCCCCACAGCTCTCTGAAGTTTCTGGTCTATGTGGCTCTGTGAAAACTGGAGAATGTGGATTATGGGGTCAGGAAGGTTCACCAACTCTCTTGACCCTCTGAGACCAATTTCTGTTTTTTTTTTTTTTTTATATATATATATATTTTTTATTAAAAAAAAAATAGGCAGTATTTCAGATAAACCTCTATATAAGCATCTACGCTTACCAGGCTCTGTTTTACAATGTGAGGTTTGTGTTCTCAGCCTCCCTGTTGAGAGATTGTTCCAGAAGCTAGCACTTCACATGCTTTTTCTGATTTCCAGCCTAAATCTATTCACAGAATGGTTTTGGTTTTTTTGCCAGCATGGTCGATTAGCTCAAAAAAGTCGTTTTGATGTATCCACACACAGCAATCAGATATTTTCTCAGCTTTCATTTTGCCAGAATAAGGTAGATGAGCTCTTCCAGTTTCCTCTGACACAATCCATCTAGAAATATTTTCTGGTCCACATTGGGTTAACTTTTTTGGATCACCAATGACTAGAGCTAAGCGCACTTTTCCTGCTTCACCAGCTCCTGTGGGTTAGCATGCAGTGCTCTGATAGCACTTGCTGGCCAAACCCTCTCGCATATATATTGGTGATATTAGCAAAAATAATCAATATAAAGATGATTTAACAAATAAATTTGGTTAAAATAGACTAGGAAGGCCTGGCTTATTATAGGCGTGATGCCTTTCTGCTTGGGGACTAGCAACTTTGTATTCCTTGCAGGAGGAGCTAACTCTCCCCTTTCACTTATAGGAGACCTAGTGCTGATAAGAATCTCCATCCTATGGCCACAAAACTTATTGTAAACTCAGGCTGAAGCAAGGAGTTAAGGGTAATTGGACCTTGAATAGTCTTAGGCAGAAGTGTAGCATTCTCTGTAATGCATTGCCTTGAACCAGAACAGCTCAACAGTGAGTGGAAGACAAGGGTCAGTTTCCCTCCCTCACAAGCTCCAGTGTTACATTTATCTGTTATCCATGTTAGTTTTTATTTGTTAGTTGGAAAGACTCATCAGAGTTACAAGATCCAACCTGAGCATTTTCAGTAATTACTACCCACACTCTCTGATACATGAAGAAGACATTGAAAAAGAAACATGCATCCAGTGTTAGAAAAGTAGAAAAAAGAATGTGAGAGGTGAAGAGCCTGGAAGAGCAGCTAAGGACTACAGCTGCTGGAATCCTCTAGAAATGCATCAGACAGAGGGACTGAAAGAGGATTTTGTCTTTTCAAAAGGAAAGGTTTCTAAGAAGAAAGGTGGGCAAAGCTAGCTATTTATTTTTATTTTATTTTTTTTTTCCCCAGTAATTTTGGGCCAGAGGCATTGGATACAGTTTATTAGCCCACAATTATAGAAGTCTAATTACCATTTTGTGCTAAAAAAGTCAGGAGAGTCACACTCTTAGAAAGAATGAAATTCAGAGAGGTATTAATTGCTCATGAAATACCCTAAAGAGAAATTTATTTAATATTTGTAAAAAAATCATGCTTTTTTCAGTGTTTATAGGAACCATATTTTGAGATCTGTTTGTGGTGGACTTTGGAGACCAGAAATGAGCAAAAAACATTGTATGAGTCTGACTTACCTTTGGAAGAAGCAGTATTACTTTGTCAGGTTGCAGAACATGTTTAGATGGGACTGCATTTTTAGAAAGAAAAGAGGTGACAGCACAGTAGACTGGGTGAACAAACAAGTCTTATTAAATAAATAAATAAAAAAGAATTGGCAAAGTGAAGAAAGTCTTCAACAGATCAATTATCATGGAGAATGAATTTGCAAGAAGTAATGTGAAAGTTTACACCTGAAGGAAAAAATGGGGAACAGAACAATGTTTGGCCTTTGACAGAGCTACTATTCTGGAAAGAAACTAAACTAGCTGTGGGAAGCCATACCTAAAAGGAAATTAAGTATAAGTACTTTGCACAGTGTAGAAGATTGTTCTGTAGAAATTGCTCAGATAGAGACCTATTTCAGATGAGTGAAATGCCCTCTTGAACATGAATGGAATTGTTGTTGCTTATAAACTGGATATTGATACACCAGTCAATACAAAAACTTAAGTCAATCTGAATACGAACAAAAAAGCCCAGATTGTGCAGTGACAAACTGTTCCATAATAGCAGTATACAAACTAAATGTAATTGCATAGAATTTTACTTTTTATTGAAGGAGACAGAGGCAGTACTTCATCTCACAGGGAGAATATAGAAGCTAAAAAACACAGGCAGAAAGAAAAACATAGATTAAAAGAAGACAACTAAATGAAGATATAGACAGCAAAGCAAAAAATTATAAAAAGGCAAATTTCACAAAGAAACAAGAAAATGAAAACAGTCATTACTGTTGTAAGAGAGTGCTAAGGAAAACGTAGAACAAAGATCAGAAATTGTTAAACATGGGTGTAATAAGGAAACTTCCTATTATATCCATTTTATGATTTGGAGATTGTAGAAGAAAATGTCCATGACAAAGGAGAAAAATGGTCCAGTTCGTTCAGTGCACATTGACAACTGACTACGCAGAGAGCTGAGCCACAACCTGCTAAAAATTTCTTTTCCATAGGAAACTCCGTATGTAATGTTTTCAAGTCAGGATTTTCTGTGTCCCTTTGATGAAAAAGGAGCACTTTTCTACCTCTAAGAATTAATTAAGTAAAGAGCAATTCACAATGTTTAACTTGCATATGATATGGTAATAAGGACACACACATCTCTAGCTAGACTTAGCCGTCTCTACTAATGAGAAAATTCCTGGTAAGGACTAGAGGAATAAGCCACTTGGAATAATTGCCATTCTCTCCATTGTGAATTAATGGGTGACTGTGGTTTGGCTTGGCCCGTACACCTATTTTTAATATTACAGATAAGTGGGCTTCTATCATAGTTCCAGTTTATCCAAAACCAAGCTGTGTACACTTTTCAGGTAGGCATTTGTAGTGTTTGCCTTTCAAGTTTTCATGCAGATAGCATTTTCTGAGAGCTGTGCCCTGTTGAACACCCATGGAAACTTCTTGGGTAGGTAGTCTACTTCTGTGTCATGGTATATGGGAGACCTACATTTCCCTGGGCTCAGAATGCCAGCTTTGTACCGGGGCAAGACCCAGGCATATGCCAAGCCCCTCATCCCCGCACCTCTCTGCCCAGTTCCCATGCCAAGGAAAGCTCAAGCCCAGAGCCTGAGCATGAACCATGGCATGTTGCCACCAGGCGTTGGTCTGAATGATCTGTGGAGCAGGACCCTGGGGCGTGCCAAGGCTTGCATGGGAACATAAATATAGCCACAGCCATAGATAATGTGAGAACTGAGTGCCTCTAAGTTTTTAGGCTTCCTTTGAAGTCGATGGGAATTTGCTGGAATGAGTTATGTGTAAAAACGGAATAAAAGAGTTCAGTTGTGGCCTGTTAGGACATGGGTGCCAGTAGTAAATGCTTTATTGCCAAAATCATAAGTAGCTAAAAATGTGGGGATTAAGAATACCCCACCCAATGCCTTGCTGGTTAAAGCATTCAAAGGGAGGTAGAAGCTGTGGGCCCAGATCTCCTCTCCTGTCTCCTGGGTGAGTGCTTCAGCTACTGAGTTGCACTGAGCGATGCCTTCTAGCTCTTTGTTCTCTTTTTGCCTACCTTCCCACTTTTTTTTACTCTGTCCTGTCTTTCAAAAGAAAACACCAAACTGACACCTGGAATCCAATGTGCAAATAGATCCTCCCTTGAGAGGTTTAAATCCCAGAGTTTGACAGGGTTTAGTTCACCTCTGTTCTTGCTGTGTTGCCCAGTGACCAGTTCATAGCGGTTCCTGGAAGTTGAGAGTTCCTCTGTTGGGTGACTGGCTTTCTTCCTTTGTTAAACAGGGAACTTGAGCTCTAACTTTGGTCTGTGTACGGTATGTTTGAAAGGTGACGAACGTTAGGCCTGTAAACATAGAGCCTGGTGACTTAAATCATTGTGTTGCCTAAGCCCAAAGCCCGTAAGAATCGAGGTGCAAGAGGTAGTGACCAAACCTTGGCTGACTTTATTTACACTGGTGTAGTCTAAGTCAGTGGGATCACACCGGTATGCAGTAATGAGACATGGATTTGGACTGGGAGAAATACTGGCTCACCGACCCTTGTCTTCCACTGCTGCAGGCTACTAAACCATGCAATGCCTTTCACATACAGGCTAGCCTCCACGAATCCAGCTTGGCATTATAAATTCCGTAGCATTAAATGAATATGAGGCTAAGGAACATAAAGTTAATGACTTTACTTATAACGTCTGAATGATAGCTCTGATCTTTGTTGCATTATAGGAGTGTATAAGCAAGGTCATTAGGAGTATATAAGGAGTGTATAAGCAAGCTACCCATATTTATGTCATTATTATAAACTGTTCACAATGTACTAATATTATAATAATAATTAGAGCCTATAGCTGCTAAATGAAGCATGTATAGATAATACAGATGTATACCTATCTATAATGTGCAAATAATGTACTGAAGGATGTGTTGCTGTTAGTTCACCAGTAATTGTTATATATGGCTTCAATGTTATTTACTTTAAGAGAAACATGGCTGGGTGTGACTCTTCAAAATACAAGTTGTTTTTTTTCATATACAAGTTTCTGTTAAATATTCTACAGAGCAGCTATCTTGTGTATGTTCTTCCCTAAGCAGTCATTCTGAGTGACTGATAGTTCAGCAGTTATTGACAGGTTGCTTTCTTGTCTAAAACCAGAGGAATGTGTGGACCCTTGTACACAGTAAGCATTTGAGTAATAATGAAAGTGATTGATGAGAATAAGATTTCTTTTTTCTCTTCTGTCATGAGCAACCTATTGGGATTAAGAGAACACTGGGATATAAATTAATCTTCCTTGAGTTATTCTAAACAGTCATCTGATGGGAGATTTCTTTGATCTCATTCATTTGAAATTGATTAATTCTGTTAATTACTCTGCTTGAACTGAGTTAGCATGAATTTTCTGCATGTTGCAGCATCCTTGATGGTTCGTCTGCTGGCAAGCCAAACAAGCAAACTTGGTAAAGAATTCAAAGGGAGGTGGTGTCAGTGTGGTGTTTGCTGACTAAGACTGATGATGACTATCAGTGATAAATATGCGTCAAACTGATCAGATGTAGTTTGTTTCTGTGCTTGGATTTTTCACTGAAACTGTCACTGGTTAAAATGCATAAACAGTCCTTGGAGCAGGAACTCATGTCTTCCTCTGCCAAGTGAATGCAGTATCACTAAGCCAGGAGGGTTTTCTCTCTAGCTCTCTATGTCCTTTTCCCACCTCATGAATCCTGGATTCTACAGGAAGAACTGGGATCTCATGAGACTTGTTTAATGCTTGCTGGATTATGGTATTGTTGTATATCTAAGGAGGTGGCTTGAATGTCATGCCATCAGTTTATTACCCTGCTGCCTGTTGAATGGGTTCTGATTAATACTGACAGTGGGAGCTAATCTCCTGCCTGGAGTCTGATTTTTTCCAGTAACCAGCCTTGGTCTTACAAGCTAGAGCAGAAAGTTGGGGTGCTTGGGACTGTAAGAACAGGCTGAAATAGACTGAAGCATTTGCCTCATACTGAGGAGACGGGTCGTAAAGATTTGGTAGGCATCCTGAAATCTGTCTTATCTCTAATCAGCTTTCAGTTAAAAATTAAATTAATTTATAATACTAAAATGTTAAGATAAAATAAAATCAGTGACTATATCTGCAGAAAGGTATGAGAAATGAAACTATAAAACATGCTGTAGCTAAATCTCATTCTAGTTAGGCTTGAAGGTGATTTCTCTTTTCCATGTAGCTGGTAGGCACTTGAGCCAAAATAATTTCCAAAATAATTCCCAGAGCTCTCAGGAACTGGGATCTGGTCCTCTTGCATCCTGCCGGCCATGGGTTAGTCTTTGCTCTGTAGAGATGCTTCTGGAGTGCCCTTCTGTGGCAGCACAGGCTCAGGAAGAAGTAGGCAGCTACCTGGCTCTGAAGAAACCTTTTATTCAGCACAAAGGCAAGATGTAATGACAAGCTCAGTACTTGGCCTGAGGGTAAACAGGTCATTTACCTGTTTTCAGTAAAATTCCTTCTGCTGAAGGCAAAGGAGCGTAAACTTTCTAAGCACCCATGTAAGTATATTACAATTTATAACACCAGAGTGTAAAACTATTTTTGCACCAGTACATAGGTGAGAACAATAAGCAGCTCAGTAATACCTCTTAGTGACCAGACACAATCACAGGACAGCACGCTTGAATCCAGTAATGCGTCAGGGACCGGTGATCTCTGAGTGTGGCTTGATGGAACTGGGTGAGTCCCAGTGACAGGCTCTCTCCAGGAAGGCAACAGATGTAGATTTAAATTTCTGTACACAGAAGGAATAATTGGAGTCCTTTCCCCCTATATCCTGAAAGAGTTCTCTAATCATTGCACTGTTGCATAAACACTGGTGGAGGCGTTCATTTTATTCCTGTTTTAAAAGAAAGTGGCAACCATCCCTACATTTTACATAAAGTTTGTTCTGCTAGCCTTCCAGAAAAGCCTTCCAAATAAACTCCCCTGAGGAGATAAGTAAGGAAGACTTATTTTCTGGATCAATTGGGCGTAAGAAAGACATTAGTGTTGAGCAGCATGGTGGGAAGTGTTTGTGTCCAGAAGCAGAAAGCTTGCTAAAGAACATCAGCAGTGAAAACTGAGCCACGCAGAAGTTAAAAGAAATAGGGTTCCTGAAGATCACCGCTTTGCATATGGGCACCTCTGTCCAAGTCAGATGTCATGTCTGTGATGTCTGTGTCCTGCACAATGACATAGGAAAAAGGAAAGTAGCTGGCGCAGAGGTAATCCCAGAACTTGAGGCAACACAGAATTGCCATGGAAGCGCTGTATTTGAGCTAGCTTGCCATGCTGAGAGCTACCAGTTTGTGCTGCTGTGAAGACCATACCTGCCCTACCTTCAGGAGCTGCCTATTTTTGTGTTGTGCCACACAAGCTTACACATGTAGCAGCTTCCTCAGAATCCCCACACGGCAGCTTGTGGGGGCATCTGTTGTGATGTGCAGGTATATCCATAGCCCTTTGCATCTGGATTACACCATGGTCAGTAGATTTGCTAGCAGGATGTGGGACCTACTACTCCCTGTCACCCTGTAAGGTAGGAATAAGGGATATTTTCTCCTTAAGTCTACTTTTTAGTCATAGTATCGTGATCATAGTTGACTTTCCAAAATCTTCTAGGCAATCTTTTATGAGTAAGAAAACTCATCGCATCTTTCCTCTAAAACGAAGAAGGAAATTGTCAATCAGTCCTCAAGAATATAGTGCAAATGTTCAGCCTGAGGCTTCCTCGCTCCCTGCTTTTGTTGTATTTCTTCTATTGAGATATTCTTAGTGAATAAAGCCTTAAGTAATTTTTTTGAGTAATAATCTCCTTAATATCTGAAGTTGTTATGAGAGAGAACATGAAAAGCCAGGAAAGCAATAATTTCAGGAATTGATTTCTTTATGTTTTTATTTATTTATTTTTTTCCTACTAACTTCTCTTGGCAACCATGATTCTTAAATTTGTATTTTCCCATTTTTTAACAAAAACACATTACAGAAAGTTTACATTTTTTTTTTTTGTAGTAAGTTACTTATGTTCTATCTGTTGCCAATATAAATAATTGAAAAGAAAATAGATTTTATGAAGGAATGCCATTTACTCTGTCATGAACTATTGTAAAATCTCACTTTGACCACTCATGCAACAGGGCAAATGATCTTTTTGGGCAAGTGATTATAAAAATATTAAAATGTTGAGGATTCTAGAAATAGAGTGTCCTTTAAGTCCAGGCTGCTGACATATCACAGAGATTTTATAATATTAATATTAGGTGTGAAGGGGTCATATAAAGTAACTTCCTCACCAGTCCCAGTCCCAGTTCGAAGTGTGTCTGGTTCCATTTGGTGTCTGGGGTATTTACATTTGGGTTATATTTATATTTGCTATTCAAAGTGGAAAATGTGTGCCAATCTTCCCCCAACAGTAATTCTAACTTCCTTCGAGCTAGAGACCAGCTTGTAATATTCCCTCTAACAACTGAAAATAAAAGATGAAACTGTACAAAGCAACAAATCAAATTCTTTCCATGTTTGACATCACCTGCAAGACACAACTGAAATCCTTATTTCTAGCAAAAAGAATGTAAAGAGATATTTGCAAACTCCCTAAAACTGAAAGGCTGAGTATGAACCTGTAGCTTGTTCTACTGCCAGCACTGGCCATAGCTACCAGCTCAGGATTCAAGCCCCAGATATCAAGGTCTACGCTTGAAGAAAAAGTAGGGAAGAGTGTTCAGGGATAGACGTACCAAACAATCCCAGTGTACTGAGATATATACCTGAGTGGCAGCAGTTCATGCTTCTTGCTGTCCAAACATGTTATGAAAATGCTTAAATGCAAATCTGAGAGGTTTTTTTTTTGGCCTGGTTTTTAAAGCTGGAACTCTATGCTTCTTTAAATTAAATAAGCATTACTTGCAACTGCCATATTTTGACATTAGCATTAGTGCGCAGCTTAGTTTCTCAGCGTGATTTGTGAATTCTGTGCCTGGCATGAGGGGAGGAGAAAATGACAAAATAATTGAGAAGAGATAAAATAAAAGGTCTATCCTTAGAACAAGTGATCAGATTAAATTAAAAAAAAAAAAAAAAAAAAAAAAAGACTAAAAAATGGCTGTCTTTCCATAAAAAATCTGTAGTATCTTTTCCAGATGCATTTCCATGCAGCTAAGAGCTGAGGGACTGCCAGAAAACTGAGTCTTTTGTGCACATTTGAAAATAATTAATATATTACATTGTAATTTTTCTTATGGCTACTGCCATGTAGAATAAGTCTGGTGATTTTTAAAATGTAGATGATGCTCAATGTTCTCCTTTTTCATTTACTCATTTGTATTCTTTATTTCTACTAACAAGTTCTTTCATTACCCCTGCATGGTACTTATTTAGTAATGCCCAGGCTATTTTCCCTTGTGTCTCCTCTCCTCTCCTCTCCTCTCCTCTCCTCTCCTCTCCTCTCCTCTCCTCTCCTCTCCTCTCCTCT
>CM021699.1:18610711-18729479 GCA_011074415.1 Stictonetta naevosa
CTCCTCTCCTCTCCTCTCCTCTCCTCTCCTCTCCTCTCCTCTCCTCTGCTCTTCTACTCTTCCTTTGTTTTGTTTCTTCTAAGTGTTATTTGTGCATTACTGTACAAGAAAAACACGAATACTATTTTAGGTGATTTTCAGTGTCTGTCTGTGTTTTATTTTATTTACAGATAGTTGTGCCAAAGGTTTGCATAACGATTTGCAGAATGCCCTAAAATGTGCATGTGTTATTTTGCAAATATAAAAACAGATTCTCAGATTCATAGTTTAAAAAAAAACAGATTCATAGTTTAAAAATGAGCACCTGCTTACTTACTCAAGAAAACCTGTCTTAGTATGAACCTTGGCCATTCTTTTGGTCAAAGCTTCATGCATGTGGTCTTATATGCACATTCTTTTTGTTTAAAAATATTCCGTGCTTTTTTCCATTCTGCAGAGACAATACAGAGATTAAGTTTCCATGTTATAAGTCATCCAGCTGTGCCATGAAAATCTATGAGGACAGTCGCATGATTTGTACTAATGGGTGTGGACAGCCAAACATAAAATCTAGATATTACCATTGTCAGTCTCCTATTTCGAAGAGACCACAACTAGCAAAAATGAAAAATAAATTACAAACACCAGTTTTTTAGAAAATTTGGATAAGTAACAAAAAGTGAAAACAAAACAAAAAACCAAACCAAACAACAACAAAAAATGTAATCAACTCAAAGCAACACTAGATTTCCCTCAAGGAGATTACTAATTCAAAGTACTAGTAAGTTTTTCCTGTGCATAAATAAACCGTAATAAAGGTGACATATGGCAATTCACACTTATCATTGATGAGAATGGCATTGAAAAGTTAGTTATAATTGTTGCTTCTGAAGCTGCCCAAGCATAACAGATTTGTGAAAGCAAATATGAAAAAACAGTGGCAGAACATGTGACAAATAAATCCCATTCGATCTGGTAACACGACACAGGCAGGGAGGAAACCCACTGGGAGATTTGCAAGCCAGTAAAGAAAAATACACATTCACAATATTAATTACTATAGCAAGTACTCTGTGGATCCTAAAACAACTTCCCACTTGCCACACGTGGATTAATAGATAAGAATTACTTGTGATGGAAAGAATTACAGCGTAATTAGAACTGACAACTGAGCTGTATGAAAATAGATAGGCACATGTAAACATTTTTTCTATGAATTGATGAGGTGCAGAACAATGGCTTTTCTGCTGAACAAATAATTAATCACACTGTAAAACAGACACTCAGGGTAGGTAGAACTCATTAATACATATACGAGTTGCACCACGTAATGTTTAACTCATTAAAAAATGTGAATTAAAAATGTTCATGCATTTTTAAATATTGCCGACCAATAGGTGCAGTGGTAGCGTAAGAAGTCTTCAGTCAGGTTTGCAGTAGCCGTGCTGAAGGTTCATTCTTGTCTATGCACGTATGTTCGAGCAGGGAGTGGGAAGGAGGCATTAAAAGACTCAGAGAGAGCATAAAGTGTGGATAAAGTAGGGAGTTTGATGTTGTCCATGCCACCAATCGCTGTAAGGCTTTCCAGAGGTGAGCGAAGGCTGAGCGAGGGCTTTGCCGTAAGGGTCTCCAGCCTGGCGCCTTATACCCTGGCCTCTGCCGCTGGTGGTGGGAAGGGAGCGTGGCCCACAGACTCGTGTCTGTCTCCTCATCCACTGGAAGGAGAAGCAGGCTGCGTGCCATTAGTTTCTTGTTTAGTGTAAATTCCCTCAGAAGGATATGACTAACAGTTTAGTGGCAGGATACAGTGACATAGCATGGCCCTAATGTCATAATTATCCATGAAGAACTGACAGAGGTCTTTCAATGTCTCTGAAGAAGTCAAGAGATAAGTCATTTGTAGGTCCTGCTGAATACATAAAAATTGCCTTAAAATTAACCTAGTAAATAAGTGCAGCAGTATTTCTGCTGGGCTCTTTTGTAATAAAACTGAGCAGCACCAATCTTTTCCTGATTGGTGGGAAGCACTGGAGGGCCACATCTCTGAAGCACCTCTGGGAGGAAGAGAGAGCCTAAATTACCACCTACTGGCACAAATGTGCCTGGACCCTCGTCTGAGTCTTCTCCACACTTCCCTTCAGGGTACAGCAGTTATGGAAAGCTGTGTTTCTGTGTGGAAACCCACAGATGCTCTTGTGCTGGGAGTAAGCAGGGAGGGAAATGCCCTCATGGGATGCCATGCCATAACAGCCCCTTGGGGATGCAGAAATCCTTGGCAATTAAACAAGAATAAAGAAGGCTGGAAGCTGGGATCCTCCTATTATGCAGCTGGCTAGAGGAGAACAGGATTTGTGGCACCCGGCGGTGGGCTGTGGAGGAATCCCTTGCTCCAGACCCAAAGTGCTTCTTCTGGCCTTTCAGGGGGGATGGCTCCTGTGGCTGAAAAGAGGAACAGAAAGCAGCATCAGATAAGGGTATTTTTTTATGTAGGCTTTTAAAATTAGTCTTTCTATCCTTCTGGAATAACTATTTCCTTACAAGTGCACTCTTGCCCTATCAAATCTATGCTTAGGTCATGTACAGCTGTTATTTGTATGAATATGTGATTGCTATGTTTATCATGTCATGGCCACTTCCTCTGCCTGCTGCCTGCCTGCCTCTCTCGGCCGAGCCTACTTTTAACATTTCAAAGGGTCGAGCAGCTTCCCACAGCTGCTCTCTGGGAGCACTGTGGCTATCCCAAGCTCAAGCCGCCACATTTTCAGACGGCTTTTGTCAGTCCCGTGCTTTGCCAGCCTTTCTCGTGTTAGCGTGAAATACACAAACCTGTAGATACTCTGACTTGTAAGCATTTGAGGATTTTCTTTAGTTTGTTCAGATAAATCTCTTTGGCACAGCAGCGAGCCCATTTGCTTTCAAGGCTGGAGCTCCGTGCTACAACCCCTTTTATTACTTAATCTCGTCCATGTTGGTTGGTGGTGTGTTTTGTCAGTGACACGCTGCCGGTGACACGCTGCATTTGAGTGTGTTTGTTTAGCAAAGTTCAGGACTGCTACAGGCCTGACACTTCAAACCTTTTGAATGTCAGTTCCAAATTTGAGGGTGAAATGGTCACACACAATATTCAATGTGTGGTGCACGTTACAACAAAAATATCAGCAGGCACGACTCTACAGAATAAATATTGGTGCTGTGTAAGGCCTCAAGAACATGGGAGTTGCTACACACAATAGCTTTTGTTGTACACCCTCAAAAAGAAATGCTGTTTTTCTTGCTGAATTGGATGATGCTTGTCGTTAAAGGTACCCTATGTGGAATGTTTACATCCCTGGTGGAAATGTGACTGAAGTCCAGTCTAAATAAGCAGTGATCTCCAGCTGAGGACTGTGGCTGTGATCACTGTAGGTGGAAAATACCAGCCACTTCAAAGGAGATATTTAAGATGTTCGCTAGGTAATTAATTGAAATAATTACGTTCCCAGGGACAGCTTTTCAGCTGTCAGAGGTAATGCACCATCACAGTCATTTCTGGAGTGGATCTCTCCTGCTACCCAAAATGGTTCCTGCCTGTTTGGTTGAATGCCTAAATGAAAGGCCCGATCCAAACCCTGCTGAAGCTATTGGGAGGCTTCCCACTGCTTTCAAGTTGTAGGCAATAAGCCTGACCCTTTTTCAACATTTAATAATAATTCCTCCAATTGTTTGCAAAAACAAAATTGTATTCCAAATATTTAGATTGCTAAAGAAAGGCATGTAGTAGTATTTTCCACAATATTTTACACAGATTCAGCTCAGTGTGCAGGAAAATGCTCATGCCTGATTTCCCATAGGGTGCTGGAAGGAATCATATGAAGCGATTCTTTTCCATGAGCTAGGACCAGGCAGTGTTTACATATGCTTGTAGCTGAGACATCTTTTCGGCAGAAGGGTGAAAAACGATGATCTTTTTTGGTATAAAAAGTTCCGGGCTTGAAAATCCTCTGTCTTCAAGAGTCACAGGGCTGGCTCCTGCCACCGTTTGAGGATTTGATTCTTCGAGGATTAGGACTATGTGAATGAAGTCCTGCATGCGGTGGAGGGGCTACTTGCTGGGTTGGGCCTAGCATCTCTCGTCATTCAACAACTGCTCTGTTGGCTGGTGGGATGGGGAGCGGTAGGAAAGGACTCCAGCAGAAATCACAGAGACGTGGGCACACCAGGGAGGAGCGGCGTGATTGATGCTGCTGAAATGGGAGTCCTAAGGAACTCGGTATTACAACTCATTTGTATTATGTCACATTTATATGGCGACGTGCTAAAATAAGTGGCTTCTAAAGTGTTTGCTGATGGTGCTGCTGATCTGAGCAGGATTAAAGCCCATCAAGCACCCGAGGTATGACTGCCTTTGGCTGTTTTACAGAGACAGCCTCTGGCGTGAAATTCTTGCGACCTACACCCGCTTGGTATGGTGAGTAAATTCTGAGCACGTTCGTGGAGACTTTACACAGTGGTGGA
Source organism: Stictonetta naevosa (assembly GCA_011074415.1). Lineage (NCBI taxonomy): Eukaryota > Metazoa > Chordata > Aves > Anseriformes > Anatidae > Stictonetta > Stictonetta naevosa. The sequence continues at coordinate 18,615,185 of CM021699.1, forward strand.
AGCAGTTTTGGGGTGTTCCTGGCAAATGTTCTTCTGTCTTTTAGATGAGTGCAGACCTTCCTCACCTTGGCGTGAACAACGGACCAGTGGATAACGTCACGTGTGGCTGACACTGGGTTTTGCCCGAGGCCAAAATCACGGGGATCAGTTCAGGCTCCTGGGGGGCAGCAGCCACAGCTCAGGCAGCTCTCCTGGCGTCTCCTTCGGGCTGGGGTGACCGGCCTGGGCTCGGGGCTGGGAGCCAGGTGGCCGAGGCTGGGAGCCAGGTCGCCCTCGGTCTCTCGGGTGGGCGCCTGGCGAGGGGCGCAGGGGCACGGAGGCGGGCGCGAAGCGGGGAGTGGGAGCAGGGGCGGGGGGCTTTAGGGGGCGGCCGCCCCCCAGAAGGGCCGGGGCTGCTCCGCACGCCCCCGGCGCCCGTCCGGAGCCGCGGGCACGCGCACAGGCGGGCACGCGCGGAGGCGGCGGAGCGCGATGCGCGCCCCGAGGCACCTCGCCCGCCCCGGGGCCGGGGGGAGCCCGCGGGATCCGCGCCGCCAGCCCGCCCGCCCCTGCCGCTCCCTGCGCTCCGGACCCACCCGCCAGCCTCCTCCTCCTCCTCTCTGCCTTCTTCTCCTGCTTCTTCTCCTGCCTCTTTAACCGGCTCCGACTGCACCCGCCCGAGCCCCGAGAAGATGCCCGCCCGTGGAGCGAGGAGAGGGCAGCGGGTCGGTAAATAAGAAGTGAGTAGGAGCACAATGGCGTGCCTCCCTCCCCGCTGCCAGCCCTGCGGATGCTGCGTGCGCCCCTGCCTCCCCGCGCCCCTCTCCACCTTGCCTGGCCGCCTGCCCTGCCCTTCTCCCCTTCCTTTTTCCCTTCCCTTCCATCCCCTTCCCGTCTCCGGAGCATCCCGGCGGGGGACCCCCGGCGCATTGCACCGGCCGCGGGGAGGGGGCGGCGGTGCCCGGTGCCCGCTCCTTTGTTCGCCGCCGCGGCTCGGCGGGGCCGGCCGGGAGGGGAGGGGGCGGCCCCGGACCCCCCCTTCTCCCCCACCGCAGTCCCCATCCGCGGGGGGCTCGGAGGGTCGCCCCCCGGCACGGTGAGGGGCACGGGGGGGTTGAGGCCGGGGGTGCGCAGCGCGGTGCGGGCAGGTGTGTGCAGGGGGGGCGCCGTGCCTGGCCCCCGGCTGGGTGGGGAGTCGTTGTGAGCCGGCCCCGAGGGGGGTGAGAGGGATGCGGGGGTGCCCAGGATCCCCCACTTTGGCCGGGGGTTGGGGATCGATGCTCCCACCCCCCGCCCCATCCCCTGCCCCCCTCCGCAGCAGGTGCCCGGGGTGCCCCTGCGGGGCCGTCGGGTCCCGGCTCTGCCAACGGGGTGGCTTCCCCTCTGCCTCCACAGCTGGGCTTCCACCCCCCGGCAGCTGGGAGCCGTGCTGCGGCCATTCAGCGTGTACTTGTAATTCAAGACAAATTAAATATAGCTTCTGCAGTCAACTGCCGCGGCCATCATCTCGCAGGAGACCTTTACCTGCACTTGATGTGGCGGATTTTTTTTTTTTTTTTTTTTCAGTGCCCGTGTAGTTGCTGGCAGTCACATGAGTTATGGAGACACTTGATAACGTACTCACCTACTCATTTCCTAACCCTGTGGGTTTTCGTAGCTGTAAATAAAAATACACACTTTAACAAATGGGTGACTTTTCCAGTAAGTGCACGTGTTTTACTGGTATTTTCCGAAGGGTTTGATCGATACGCAATTAACGCTTTAGGAGTGGTATGATGAAGAGCGCGTTGTTTTTATGGCTGTGTCTGGGGAGTTGCAAAGTGATCACGCAACTGTTGTAAGAGAGCGTTTGTCGGAGCACAGGGTAGAATAGGTGAGAGAAAGACTGCTTTGCATTTTTCTGCTACTTCTGTAATGCCAAGGAAATACAGCTGGAAAGCCGCTTAGTGGTGCTTAAGGCAGCGGAGGACGTAAAGAATCTCTGCAGCAAAATGCCACCTTACACAAATACGCAAATAGGGGAAATCCTACATTTTGGAAGTGATCGAGTGTCGTAAAGGGACACACACAGAGAAAATGTTGCAAATGTGGGTGTGAGTGTAAACAGATAACACTTCCCCGAGCAGCAGTTTTGTTGTAAGGCGGCGTGGGATTTAAGGGAAAGATTCCACTATGTAAGAATTCCAGTTGGAAGCAGCAGAATTTCTGTAATCTCTTGGCAAGAAGGAAGCTCTGTTAACACACACTGACCAGCCCTGTAAAAAATAACTTTCTTTTTCTGTTTTGTTAGTGGCGGCACCTGACTTGCTGGATCCCAAATCGGCCACTCAGAACTCCAAACCAAGATTATCATTTTCTACCAAGCCTACCGTGCTCACTTCACGGGAGGAAAGCGATTCAGCTATTAATGTTATGAAATGGAAGACAGTCTCAACAATTTTCCTGGTGGTGGTCGTGTATTTAATAATTGGAGCGACAGTGTTTAAAGCCCTGGAGCAGCCTCATGAAACCTCCCAGAAAACCACCATTGTGATTCAGAAGCAGACGTTTGTGTCTCAGCATTCCTGTGTGAATGCAACAGAGCTTGATGAACTGATTCAGGTAATCCATACGACACCCTCGTTGCCCTGCCTCAGAGGGACAGATAACGTATGGCAGCGCTGCTGGCGTACAGGGGGAGAGCTGTCTTAGCCGAGCTTTGCGTTGGCCAAGCAATGTAACAAGTGGTGAGGCCAGAAGTTGAGCAATAGCATTTCCATGCAAAGCCTCGTGGTGGAAAAGCTATTGCTATTTTTAGGTCCAGTGCACTCGGTAGACAGCCTTTTCATTGAAGCCACCCATTATGGTAATTAAATGATTATTCATCAGCAATATATATAATTAATAGTTCACAAAGGAGTTGATATATTGATTCGTGCCTTACTAGGTCTGTCAATATCTGAGAAGCCCAATTCTGAAGAAGAAAATACACCATCCATTGCCTTAAAGGAGTTCTAATTTACCGTGATTGTATCAAGCTAGCTTTCCTTCCAGCTGTATGCTTCTTTTTATTGATTTTGTTTTAAGTACAGGAAAGCACTATGCACTTGCTATTTTGATCTTAAATCTCAATTTTCTGTGCTTCTTAAAGGCGCATCCCCAGCTGATGTAAATTGGTGTGTTCCTACTAACACGACTTTACCCTTGCAGGTCACCTGGCTCAGAACCATAGGAAATATTTATTTGCAGTAGCACAGAACCAGATTCAGAGCCTCATGAGGCCCTTTCCAACTTCAATCCTGTGTGCCTGTATTCTTATGGCTATCCTGCAGCACTGCGGGGAACAGCAAGGGGCTGCCAAAAATGTCACTTCTGGGATGGGAGGCTGGAGTGAACAGCCAAGAGCTGGCAGGGATTGATCCTTTCATTCACAGGAGCCGTGGGGCCGTCTGGGGCTGTGGGGCTGTGGGTGGGAAGGGGACGAGCAAAAGAGGGTGGGGGGCATCCGTGTGCCACGGGTAGCGCAGGCTCCGGAGCTTGCCAGTGGTATGGGCAGCAGGGCCTTCTGGAGGTGGAATTTAACAGCAGATCTGGCTGAGAGCTTAGAATTTGATTTTAGCTACCTAGACCAACCTGCCTTGAGCATGGCATTGGCACAGACACCTGTTTTTTTGCAGCTTTAAATACAAAGCTCTGGTTTACCGAGTTATTTTTATGACACACCACTTCTAAATTTTGAAGACAAACTGGGAAAATGTCTTGCAGTTTGTGATTTCTATCCCCCTCCTTTTCCTTTTCCCTCAGAATTATTCCAAAAGTGGCAGCCTTTAAAATGACTATTCAGCAATTCCTATCTCCATGCGTCCCAACTAGGCATGCCCAAGGAAGAGCTGTCAATCTGAACATTTTTGATGCAATGTAATAAATACGTTTCAGCATTTTTACCAGCAGAATGTGAGCTAATCTTTCAAAGAGATACACACACACATTCTGATTAAAAATAATCTCTTGTAGCTAGTATAAATATCCCATATGAATTTTTTAGGTCAGATCCCGTGCTTTTGAAGATAAAAATAGAAATATGGAAGCAATATTATCTTACATCATCTACGAGATGGTCCTGAAGGCAAAAAAATGTTGAAATTTGCACTGGAGTACTTAGATATTTAAGCTTTTATGATTCCCTACCCAGAAGCACAGACTGGTAGTAGAAAACCACTTCATCAGCATTCAAAGCCCATTTGATGTGCTGTGTAAAATAAATGACGGCTTCAGCACAGCTATCAGTGCACAGATACCGGTATCAGAATTAGTTCCCTTCTAGCTAGCGATCTTGGCATGACCAGAAAAAACAAAAGCTTTTGGAGAATGGCGGGGGACACAGCCGCCTACAGCACGTGAATGCGAGGTTGGTGCTTGTGGGAAGAATTTGCTGTGCTTGTCGGCTGGCTAAATGGAAAAACTTAATTCCTCCTTGTTCCTTTCTGCTGATCAGACCCCTCCTCGGCACTGTGAAGATCAGGGCATGGAGGTAGGAACGTGCTGTGGTTCCCCTTTTACAGGAGGAGGACAGAGGGACAAGGGAGCCAAGGCCAAGTCCTACAAGTACATGTAGATGCCTTTCTTTCTGTGGAATAAGTGACAATGGATTATATCAAGTTGTTTAAGGATCTGGAATTAAGTGGCTTGCCCAAAATAAAATAGGAAATCTGTGGTAAAGCAGCATCTCAAATCCATTTTTTCCCAGCTACCTAACCATGGGGTCAAATTTCTTCCCACTTTGTCATAGAAGCTAAATTATTGGAAAGCGTTTTGTCTCTCTGGGCTTATGTCTGACTGTTAGTACAGTATAATGCAGTGTTTCTTCAGCTTCCATTGGATGTCTGTATGAATAAAACTAAACAGTGCATGTAAAGGAAAAGTAAACGATATTTAAGAATTCACTGAAAGATACCAAACTGAAAATTAATACGTTCTAGCGCAGTAGGAAGCTGGAATGCTTAGTGTGTGTGAAGAAAATTACAGAGTTTACAGACTGTAATGTCTTCTTTAATCAAGTGTTTACATTGAGTCAAACTATAATGAAATTCATTATAAAATTTTCCTTTTGAACTTAATGTTCTGGGAATTCAGAAACTGGTTTGGCTCTAGTTTGTGCTAGTCTTTGCTCAAGGTGCTTATCATGCAAGGCATTTTCAATCTTCACAATTTTGGATCTGCCATTTAACCCTTACTCTCAAGTAGTCCTGACTATCCCATTGACTCCTAACTGACAGTACATTGTGTGGTGGCTCAGTCAGGTGAGAAAGTTGGGAAGACTGGCCTAAGAGCACAAATTCAACCAAAACCATTTTTGCAAGTGGAAAAGTCCAATTCGCTAGCACACAGGTGCTAGTTTCCATCATCTTTGCTAAAATCTTCCCTTTGCCCCAGAGCTGACTACAACACACAAAGTTGTGAGCTTCTAGCAATGCACACAGGGAATTTTTGCTTCCTGTCTTCTTCATCCTTGGTTTATCTCACCAGTCGCTCAAAACATTCCTGGCACAATAGTATGTGCTACTGATAAGTTTTCCACACACAGAGCTTTATTGCTCGGGTTCTGAATTCCTGAAACTATATGTTTTCACATTGATTGTGTGTCTCCTCTAGGTGTACTCAGTGGGAATTATACTCTTATGTGCTTTATATATATGATATACATGTGAAACCTGGGGTGATGGAGAGCTGCTATGCAGCGCAGAGATCATGTAAAGCAAATGAATTAGAGTGCCTTGCTGATGACAGCCAAGCAACCTCATCTGCCTCAGAAAAATGACCTGGGTTTTCCTCATAACTTCTGGGAGGTCAGCCAAGTCCAGCAGCATTGCATGTGTGCTGACAAAGAGGTGGTCTTCATGACCTTCTCTGTTGCTGACTTCTATGCTCTGGTGCTGCAAATCTCCTTCAGTGCTCACTACTTCAGTTCCTTGTTGCCTCACCGCAATAAAATACACCTGAAATGAACAACAACAATGCATGACCTTGAGGCCTGATTCCAGAAACCACTTTTTTGATATTCCACAAGCACTGCTATTTAATACCAACCTTCGTATGTGCACGAGTCATGCAGAGGGTTTCTGTACACCTAAGAGCCCGTTTTTTCAGGCACCTTCACCTCCGTCTGCTGTAGCCTGAAGCCAGTATTAACAGCAGTACTAAGTGGATCACTGTGTGCTCTACCCACCAATGCGGAGCTTGGCAGTTCACAGCATTAAGTGCTGGTGTACCCACGATATACAGCTAAAGAAATCCCCCGTGATGGAAACTTGTGAACATACAGACGCTGCCTGGCTGAGTCTGATGAGGACGCAACAGCCCAACCAGCTGTGTGTGGTCTCATGTCAAACATGTGTTTTTAAACTTTCGGCTAGAAGGTCTTGAAAGGGTCTCGGTTATTAACAGATGAGAAAGTGTTTGGTGAAGGTTACGTATCATAGCTCACACATTATGAAGCTCTGGAAGGGGGTGTGGCCAGAGACTTTGCTACTATTTCTGCTGCTGCAAGAAGAGTTCTTGTCAATTTTCATGGATTTTTTTTTTTTTTTTTTGGTTTCTCTGTCCGTGCCTGCTCTCAGCTTGGCCCTGACATGCCATGCAGATAACAAAATAAAAGAGTAAAGGTAGTCAGACTGTCTGGATTTCATGTATATGAGAAAAGAAAACAAACAAACAAACCAAAACAAAACACAACACAAACAAAACAAAAAAACTGATCTTCACTTATGGTAGGGAGTTTTTACATCTCTGGTGGAACATTTTTTTTTCCCCACTAGTGAGGTTTTTTTTTTTTGACAGAAGCTGATAGAAACCTGGGAGTAATCCAAGGAACAATAAGAATTATAGAATGAAAAAAAAATATATCTCTAATTAGAGCACTTGAATCTCTAATTATTTTATTTCAGCTTCATTTCTCTTTTAGTGTGTCTACTGTTCCATCTGCTGAACTGGCCAGTAAAGTTTTGAAAATGTTGGAGGCAGTTTCCAAGCTCAGATGCACAAAGTATTGCCAGGTACCCAGAAAGATCTCCTGCTGTATTCATGCTGTATACATGCACATCATGTTAGGATGTGACCAGTGCTGTGTATTGTGGGCTGTCTTGGCAATGAGAGACGAGTATTTGTCCTCCTGCCAAAGAGAAAGCTGATTAAAAAAAAAAGGAGAGGGAGAGAGAAGAGCTTTTTATATAAATAACACCTAATTATGTATTACTCACCAGTTATCTGTTTTAGTGTTAAACTTTATAAACCTAAATGAAAAGTCTTTTTACTCCCCAAGCATCAAGTTGTTTAGTGTATTACTGTACAAAAATTGGAAATAAGAGAAATTTCAGTTAAATTATTTGAAATATCTGAAGTGTCCTAGCAAACTGGTGTGAATTATTTTAGTTATCTTAGTAACTTCTGAAACTTAATAAAGACTTTTAAAGTAAAAACTGCAACTAAGTAACAAAACATATCTAATTTCTGGTTCTTTTAGCAGAAAATTCCTTCAAATTTGTTTATTCTGAAGACCCTAACAAGTGGAAAAATTAATATCAGAATTAACAGCACAATCTTTTAATGTGTTCCAAGTGCTGTTTGTGATAACTCTTGTTTTATAAAGCCTTCATTTCAAAATCTGAGCAAGTTTTCATTGTGCTGCACCAACCTGTCCCTGCAGTAAGGGACTTTGTTGAGATTTTATCCAGCCCCTTTCAGAGTATGTGGCTTCCTCTGAAAACTGAATGCCCACAAAAATGTGCTTATACTTAAAATAAAAAAGAATTAATAAACCGTCATGATTTCATGATTAGCTGAATTGATCTTGATCGCACAAGTTGATCTCCATGGGTTCTGCATGGGATTTGTGGTTAACATGAGAAGAAAGCTCTCAGGGCTGGTGTCCACAGTCGTGCACCTTGCCTTGCCTGTTTCTATCCTATGTTTGCAGGGGCTAAATTCTCCCTTTACTTTGCATTCATCTTCTGGGTTGTGAATGAGACTAAAATGTATAAATGTATTTTCTCTGTATCTCTCTGGGGGAAAGATTTTTTTTTTTTTTTTTTTATCTCTCTTGAGGAAAGCCCGATACAGTTATAAATGCCATGGGACCGGCATTTCTTTCATCAAACTTGTATCACCAGAATGTCATCATGTCTTCTGACTTAATTTCTTGTTAAAAATATTTTACTTCAAATTATGTATTTTCTGTGACTTCATTTTTGTAGACTGAAGTAGCTTGGATGTATTTTTCATTATGGTGAACCTCCGCCAGTAACTGATTTTATATCTTTTTCATAGGATTTTTTACATCTTGCATCTTAGCCCTAAGAAACTAATTTTGCTGCATCCTCAGAAGTACGTTGTTTTATTTCAGCCGGATAAGCTCCTTGAGCCACAGCCTCTCAGATCAGGTAGAAAACTGTTAAAATAAAGAAGTGCAAATCCTTTTTTCTCTTCCAGAGATTAGAAGCTTTTTGAGCTTGTTCTATCATTTTTGGAAATAATAAGTCACAGATATGCAAAGATTTTGTTTTCAGGCAAATCTGACATTTATTTATATAAATTTAAAATGTATTAGCTAAGCCTATTCATCTTGAATGAAATTTTGTCCATTCTTTGAATCTCAACGTTGATAGACATTCTCAGTCCTGTGATCTTTCTGAGGAACTTTTTGGAACTTTTTGAGGGAGTTTGCCTTGCACCATCTCAGGCCCTGCCCATCTGAGACCAGCTTAGACTTCTCCCTTTTGCACTTCCTTCCAGCTTCCCCAAGAAGGAGCAGGAACTATCCCATCTTGGTCTAGATCCTAGCCCACAAGCAGCAGGTGTCTGTGCTTCGTAAACCTTAGATCCTTGAAAAGACTGACAGACCAGCATAAAAGAAATTGATGCTGCAGTGTATTTGATTTATTTATCTGGGGATCCAGAATACCCTTGCATCAGTTTTTTTAACGTACAAAGTCGTGCTGCTGCATTTCAGACTTGAAGCTTACGACAAATTGCAAATACCAGCCGCAGAGCTGCCTGTTAATGCTGTTTGTGAAGCGACATGAAATGAATGACATTTAAGACAGCAAAAACATGAAGTGCAGGAACTGTAGTGTGTGTTGTTACCTTGTGCATGTGTCTGTCCTTAGTAAGGAGTCTGCCCATCAAAGCAGGTGAGCTTGTGTATTCTTATTTTGAATTATAGAGGTAGTCCCGGCTCTTTACCCTCCCCTCCCAGAAGTCCCCTCTTCTGCCTCAGCACAGGGAGAGAGGGATTTTTTTGCCAAACTTTCTGTTGCCTGGGACCGCTCTCATCATAGCACACTGTCAGTACAAATCCCTCTTCTGTAGTTATTTTCTTCATGGCGGTTAAACCAAAAGCAATTTTTTTATGCACACGCTCTTTACCCTTCATGAGCACAAAAGCAATATAGACTTTTTGGAGAATAATAAATAAATTCTAACCATCTTTTTTGCTTCTCTGTTCAAACAGAGTGGTTTCTAACTTTTTTATTTTTTATTTTTAATTTTTTTTTTTCCTGCTGCTGGCGTTTGGGTTTTTACATGATATATTTAATTCAGATGAACAGTTTTACAGGACCAAGAACCTAGCTAGCTTGAGTGCATCTGAATGACAGCTTTTGTCTTAGAAGGGTGGCAGCTATGACTCATTGGTAAGCCAATTTTCCTGAGCAGCTGTCTGAATAATTCTTCCTGTCTTTAAGCTCAAGAAGCAAAGAAAAACCCTCTTCCCTAGATGTGTGTCTGTACATATGTCTATATATGTATGTAAGCACACAGAAAATTTATATATACACTGTTTGTAACACATATTTAGAAATGTAAAATGGTTTTCAATATGTTTTTATATATTTTAGTTCAAGTAGATTGTGAACATTGGATGAGAAGTGTTCTTTGGCATGCTGGGTATTGGTTGGTAGTATAGATTACAATCATAAGGTATACAAACTAAAAAGAAGTACGTGCAGTCACAGAAATACAATGCAAACATCATTGCAGTCTCTTTCAACAGTAAGGCTCAAAAGCATGTGCTTTGGGAGTCTGGGGAGTCATTTGCTAAGTGTTAAAAGCATCCTAGTGTGCCTCTGAACACAGAACTGGGATTTCCATTCTCTGTAAACCAAAGCAGAAGTACAAAGGTAGGACCCATGCAGTAGGTGGGCAGCATGAGGTGTGTGGCTACACTGGAGAGAGAGGGAGAGCTCTTGTCAAAAAGGCAGCAGGACAGCAAAGGAGTAAATCCAGGCAGAGAATGGAGTTTCCAAAAACTTTGAGGCATCTCTGACTTTTTGATATCACTTGTTAATTGATTGCCAGGAAGCACAAGCTAACTCCTGACAAGCTGGGTAACAGAACATGCTCCGTTTTTTATCAGCAGCATAATTTAAGGTGAATCTATTTTAATCTTTGGATAGAAAAGATGAGAGTAATGAAATGTTGTGTTACATCATTTCAGAAAAGTGAAGTGACTGCAGTATGGTACAAAAGCATGCATTCAGAGCCTGCTGGAGAAGAAGATGAGAAGGGGCGGCTGGTTTGACATATACTCATTTCTGCCTGTTCTGTAGACAAGAAAGTAGTAAGGCATCAGTCTAGAAATAAGGCTGAAGATCAAGAATAAAGTGAGAGAGAAAAGTGGACCTAAGAGCACTGACAATGAATAACAACATGCTTTTTAAACACAGAGGGTGAGATCCCAGCCCTCAGTAATGTTGGCAGAAAACACTGGCACAAGGCTGGGTTTTTATTCTGTGCTACATTTGTACATTTGTATAGTGGGGATGATCAAAAAGAAGATGCTGCTTTGCAGATACTGCCCTGAAATGCATGTATGTTAGGAATTGTCATATATATTATTTTCTTTTAATATTTTCATTAGGAATAGTCTTAGATGAGGACCTGTTCACTGGCACTGACCAAACTAAGGAGGAAAGATAACTGCTGATCCAAAGATTTTAAGATGAATTTACCCTCCCAGTAAAATCCAGAGGCAACGTTCAAAGACTTTATGAGATGGTGTTATTGATCACAGTAAACCTGCAACTTTTCTGCTTTTAGGCCTGTCACCCTTCCTTGTTAGTAAGGAAGACTTATGGACAGCTCTGAAGGAATGTAATACTGTTAATATTTAAGACTAGCTTCTCCCAAACATGGGAACCACAGAGAAGAAAGCATAATAGTGTGTATTTGGAAACTTAATAACCAGACAATAAAGAAGGCATCATCTAGCCCTTTCTGACTAAAACTGTATTTAAAATAATGCTTAAGGTAAATCAGTAAAGGTACAAAGAAGGTCAATGAGAATACTGGCAATAAAGAAATACTGATGTACAATATTCAACAAGTTTATTTAAATAGGTAAATACATTATTTAATAAGAAAGAGCCTTTAACTTGGAAAAGAGGCAGCTGATGGGTCTATTATATCATGAATTTCTTGGAGTAGACAAATAAGAAATTTCTGTTGAAATGTTTCTCATGAAATAAGAACTTTATAAAATTATGTGGAAGCACATGCTAATCTCAAAAGGGAAGTGCTTTTTTAAACAATCCACAGATAAATTGCAGAACTCACTGCCACAGTATTTCTTGGCTCCCAGAGTGCCAGAGGTCTCCAAAAGTAGTCAAATTCTTGGTAAAATGATCCACCCAATGCAATCTTAACGCCATGATATAGATGCAGCTTTCCATTCAAAGCCCATAAAACTTCTGGTCTGAAGCTGTGTGAAGAAAAAGCCACTTTCCTACTTGCCCTAATTCTACATCCTTTCCAAATTAGCTGTTGGTTAAAACCAGACATAATAATTGTCTTTTGTAGCCGCATGTTGTGTTTTGTCAGGTCTGACCCAACACAGCAGTTTTGGGTTAAGTTGCATCTTTTTTATCTTTTATTTATTTATTTATTTATTTTTAATTCTGTAATTGTAGTATACTGCAATTAGGAAATGCATAGCTGCCATGGATCTTTGAGGAATTTCAATGAGAATATTTTTCATAGAAAAGACACTGATGTAGTCTGGCTCCAAAACTTTGTGGTGGTGATACAAAGCTATGAAAACATTTTACATCTGGATCTGTATAAAAATTGGTCTTGTTAGACTGCCTAAACAGGTGCATTGTTCAGTATAGGGCATTCACGCAGTACACTAAACTGCAATAAACCATGAACGGGCCCATAAAAGTATATTGATCCAGTGCTTTACCATATGACGTCCTCAGTGGAGAGCTCGTTCCCATTTGCAGGTACAAGGACATATAGTGAAAATTCTTAGTTCAATAAAATGAAAAAATACTCAAAATGTATTCAGTAGGCTTCATAATGCAGCACACTAGGGTTTATAAGTCAAAGGAATATCTGTGATGTGTAAATTCTGAAATTGGTACTAGGGCTGATTTCCCTAGCTGGCTTTCTGTTGACAACCCTGGGTGCTGAAAATGGCAGCAAGATCCCCATGACTGTAGAGATACAGCTGTGGGTTTGGAAATGGCTGCTTTGTGCATCTGAGCTTTGACAATGGCACACTGGAAATGGAGGATTTTGGTTGAGATCTAGCTGCTACAAACTGATAGCCTGGTGATCCCAGCATTGATATTTTGTCTGTCCAGAACAACTGACTTCCACAGGCACTGTTTAGAAACAAAAACGATTTCATTAGGAAATTATTGATGTATTTTATGATTCAAAATAATAATAATTCTGCAAAACAATCTTCCTCTGAAACAGTGGAACAGTTTCAGAGGGTTTCAGTTTCAGAACAGTTTCAGAAACTGAAACAGTGGGATTTCTGCCCACACAGAAAACATTCTGGTCTACCCTGTTGCTGAATGTCTTTATCTGAAAAGTCATTTTTGGACAAATCACCAAGCAGAAAGCTATTGGTTAGTAAAAATGTTCGTTTTAGCTATGCAGGATTGCTTCCTCTGTTGTTCTTTTGTTAAATGCTAATTATTATTACTATGATCATGATTATGAAATAAATCCTGTTTTAAAGTTTCAGAATGAAATTATAGCTTGCGTTTCTTAAAATATTTATTGCAAGTTTAAAAACAGTTTTTCTTGACATGTAGTGTTTAACTGAAATGCTGCTGGTATATACCTCCAGTGGAGATAAAACTGCACAAGAATCCTCTTGTGTGATAACAATTTACAGTAGGTGACATTGCCAAAATAAGAAATGTTTCGTATTTCTCAAGACTCTGAAAATGTCACAAATGTCATGCTTGTTCATTTCAGCTGCTGGAACTGAATTTTTCAAGGACGACATTTATGAAGTATATAGTTGTATAAACTTGGAGATACATGTTTAGTACTTGACTCTGGATTTGTTATTAATATAGTGGAAGTTTTATAATCATAAGTGTAATTATAAATCTTTAATTACTGAATCATCTGTTCTACAGAAGTGTTTCAATTAATTGGAGTTAATTTGATCCAAAATAATGTATGGACATTTTTTCTTTTAAAATGACTGTGTTTTAAAAAATACATTTGCTTACCTCAATAGAGGAATATTTCGGGAAACTTTACTTGTAAATCTTTGTCTAATGCAACAATTTCTTCACCAAATAGTTACAACACTTAAAATTATTGTGTTTGTCATCTAGTTAAGGTGACTTTTATGGACTTTGTGGATTTTGTATTCATTTTGCGTTAGGGGTCTAGAGCTCACAGCTCTGCAGCTCTCTGACATGGTCGGGTGTGTTCTGAAGATTAAATCCTAGCCTGACTGAATGATAAAACTCAAAGAGCTCAATACCCATCCTTTGCTGGTTTATTGCTTGCGTTAAATAAGTGACTTATCAAATTACTGTGTAATGTGTATTAATATCTTTGTTTCATGAATATTGACGAAAATCTTTTTAAACTTGCAGCAAGTAGTGGCAGCAATAAATGCAGGAATCATACCTTTAGGAAACACATCTACTCAGATCAGTCACTGGGACTTGGGAAGTTCCTTCTTCTTTGCTGGCACTGTTATTACCACCATAGGTAGGACACAGCTTATTATCTTTTTATAGTAACTGAGCTGAAACTCTTTTGATTTCAAATGTGTGCATATATTTGTCAATGGTATATCTTCCAAATCTTCTGTTTTTTAAAGTAAAGAGTTACTTCTTAGCTGCAGGGGCAGACGTGAGAGCTATCTTTAACCTCACTGAGTAAATGACTGCAACAGAAGAAAAAATGTTGCTGTAGGTTTTTGTGAGGTGATTAGAAGAGGCTGTGGAAACATTTTCTAGGGGGAATTTGGTCAACTGTGTAATCCTAAGTGTTAAATAGGGCATGAATTAAAGCACATGTGCATTAAACCTTGACGGAGATGCATGGAATTTCAAGTCTGTATAATCCCACTCTGTTTTCTCTGTTTTGAGTAAGATGACAACATGGTAAAGATTCAGTTCGGCATACTCTGTTATGAACACTGTATTGATGGACAGACTGACAGTCAGGGGCTTAGTTTGAGGCTTGTGTTGCATTCAGGAAGGTCCAAAGCTGTATGGTGATTTGTCCATAGACACAAGCCCAGTGAGCTTTCTGCATCCTTTCTGCATGCAAGAGCCACTGTCCCTCTGGGCAGGTGTGAGCAGGAGCAGTGTTTGACCTTTCAGTTTCTTCCCCTTGACTAGAATACAGTGCACATGGTAGACAGTTCAAAGATGTAGCATAGCTCCCAGGTCACAGGAGGGGCATCCACAGAGGGGGATGTAAATTTGAAGAAATCAGATTAAAAAAAAAATTAAGACCTACATAGTTAATGTATAAGCAATTGTCTCACTGTTGCACTTATTATCTCTGTGTAATATTTATATGCACATCGTGAAGGAAGTGGTGTTCCTTTCATATACCTTTTTTTTTCTTTGTGTACAAGTGCAGAAGTATTTTTGTGTGTTTGTGTGTGTACATGCCTATTTATATGTATAAACATTGTGTCTAGGTGTAATACTTTTTCACATCCAGAGTAACTAAAACACAGATTTAGTGAAAGCAAAAAGTCAAACTCTGACCTTACTGAGGTTAGCAACAAACTCACTAATTTTAAGTACTGAAAAAGGAAATTTTATCAGATTATAACCAAGAAAAGCCTTGGAAGCATAGCTATACAATCAGTCTTATGTTACCCTCTTCTGACAGCATGAAGCTTGATGTTGTAAATTCAGCTTCTATTTTAAACTGCATATTTATTAATACTGGCCAATATCTCTTGCAGTTCACTATGCTTTGCTTCTAAATTACTTGCTTATTGCTTACTCTTTAGGATATTTTAATAAATGTCTGTCATTGCAAGTAAGTATCCATGGTCCTGTAGAAAGTGCTTAGCATTTGTTTCTGTTGCAAATAGGAATAAAAAAAGTAGGAAAAATGTCCAGGGAATTAAATGATTCAAAAATTGTCTGAAAGCAGTGGAACATTTTGTTTCACTATTTCATTTTTAAATAAAACTTTAAAGTCTTTCAGAATCAAAATGTTTCCTGATTTAATTTATTGACCTGATACCACCAAAACCAAAACATGTGTCCTGCTTAGAGGAGAGAGGGGCATCTGTAAACAGATCCAGTCCTCTTGTCTGCTGTCTCCAGGAGGCAAGATAACCCAATAGAAAATACATTCGAAAATTAGTATTTCAGGTCATTTCTGCAAACCAGAGCAGTCAGAAGGTCAAAATAGAAAACTCTAAATATTTGTTTCAGGTTTTGTGATAGAAAACATAAGGAAAAAGTCTAAGAAAAAGTATTCTGAGAAATATCTTGGCTTTGGACCAACTGTGCTTTTCATCAGAATGCCTTCTGATGCAAGCTTGCAATCAGTTACAGTTTTTGGGTTTGTTTCTTATGATCTCTGAATTGCATGTGTACATTAATGCTGTTGCATATTTGTTACTGTCTTGCTGCTGTGAACCATCTTACTGATGGTTCAAAGGGCTTGCAATGTGACACAAAAAGGAGGTGTCATTTAAAGCCTTTGGAATTGTGGCTCTCCCATTTCAATTGTGATTAGCATGATGGTTGGCTGTGTTTTCTTTATATTAAGACAGGCCATCAGCTGCATTTCCGTTCACGATGTGAGCTTTTCATATACGAGTAACCTTTTAAAAGTAAAGGCATTCCTTCCAACTTGGGGGCATATGGTTATCATATAACTTGATATTTGAAATTCTTGAGAGTCCAAAAATGCAGTTTATGAGCATTTCCAGAGAGCTGCTGTAAGTTTCATCCAAACACTATGGATAGATATTCTCTGTGGACCAAGACATGACCGTATAAATTTGGAAAACAACTTTGCAGAAATAATTTGTAAAAGTTATTTTTATAAGTATGAATAAAATTATAAATATTATGTCCTTTAGACTGAATGCCTCAAAGAAGTACTTGAATAGAAGAAAAAAAAAAAAGATTACTACCATCTACAGAAAATGATAGCTTTCCAGTGTTGCAGCAGATTCTCTAGTTTCCCAAACCTCTTATTACTATAATTTCACCTTATCATTAGCCAACACACCTCCTGCTGATATCTTGGAATCCAAGAAATTTCAGTGAAACCAATAGTTTATTTATGGATAGTTTTTTTCCAAACCTTTCTTCAATGATAGTACCATTTGCATCCACCAAATATTTGGTTCCTGGAGAGCAGGGACCATAAGTAAAGATTTTAGCACTTACCTAAGCAACAAGTATTGCTTTACAGTTACTGGTATTATTGTATTATACCAATAGCATGAATGTAAGTGAAAAATCCTGACACTGTATTTCGGTGGCTGTTGGCAGCAGTCCAGAACCATGTGTCCTTTCTTACTGCTCTGGATTTCCTGTAGGCTGCTGAAAGGCTTTCTGATGGTGACGTGTATTTATCGAGAGTCAAAGACAGCTAAAAGAAGCAGAGGTAACACTAGAGAATGCATGGTGTGGCATTTATTTAACTATTTTTAAAATTCTTTTTTAATCCTTCATATTATTTAGTAAATGTTACAGTATGTATAAAAAAATTTAAACTCAGTTTTAATAGAATATTATCTGCCATCTATTGTTAGATCTTTCCTAGGAAGTGGATTTAGCACTGAGATCAGTGTCAAACAATTTCACATGGTTGTTTAATAGAAAAGATCCTTTTTTAGCCTTTTTGCCATGTTTGAGTGGACTGATTTTGGCTTTGCATTTATTACTGTGCAACAGCATCAAGAAGCTACCTTGCTGGCTATGGGCTTAGTTTGCTTAGTTTGTTTTTCTCACTTGTGGATGTGTTTCTAGGATAAATATGGCTCATCTTGACAAAGGAATATGAAACTATGTGATTACTCTGTGTGTATGGAACACTTTCAGATAATCCCTATGAGGGAAAATGGTAACAGAGGGATATGGGAATGCAGAGGTTGTTTATGAAATATATTGTTGCATTGTTCCCTGGGATACAATGTGCTGCAAAACACAAAAGACACTCTTTTTTTTCTACCTGAAAATGCCATTATTCACTCAGTTCTGTTCTAAGACCACGTATCTATAGAAAAGAAAAAAAAAAACAAAACAAGATTGAGAGGAAAAGCATGAAAAAATGGTAACTCAATCATAAAGCTGGAGCTAGTGCTGAAGAAGAGTGGTAAATAATCTTTCTGTCACATCTTTTTGTTCTGAGGGCTCATAATTTCCTTCCATGTGCATTTTTATCCTCTAGATTATTTCCTTCAATACGTTGCTTAACTCAGAAACGGACAGTTAGCCCCCCTCCCACCCCAACAGTTTATATCTTAGGTCCTGAGAAAGTTTCTTATGGGCAGCAGGGTAGGGAAGGAGACCTCTCGTGCTGCAAGATTGAGACCTGTATCTAGAAAAATCAAAAAACAAAGTAGGCATGCCAAGATGTTTAGTTTAGTGGTCTTTCTCATAAATGACTGCTGTCTCAGGATGTAATCAATGTCAGAAACCATATAATGAAAACTTCTAGTAGAGTCCTACAGATGTTCATTCAAATAGCTGTACTATTTCTGCTGTTACTCCAGTTGGTCTGTAATGACTTTTTCAAGCACCACAAGCAGATATGTAGCAGATATATAGTAGAGAGGGCACTTCTTTGGAAGATGGAGTATCTTGAATAGCAGTTGTGAGTGTGTCAGGAATGCCAGCAACCTCATTGACAGCTGAAGTTTTCAGGAGCATGTCTTTCCAAACAGAGCTGTGTCTAAGTGAGGATGAGTTCATGGAGCTCCTGAGTACCTGAGCACAAGAAGATACTTGGCAACTCTATTGATGTCCAAATCCCCGAGTTATTAATAACCTACTCTACAAATCAAAAAAGGAAGAATACATCATTTCTTTTTTTGTCCTTTCCCACTTTTTTTTACTAGTCCTTGATTTTTGAACCCATAGGCACTTGAAACTGAACCTCTAGAGAAGTTATGACTGAGTTAGCTTCATGTAGCTACCTACTGCTAATACTGTAATACTGCTGTGTTCTTTGGGTCCAAAACCTAGCAACTATCATTGCAGAGTGCAAAGGAATGTGAATCTTACATAACAAAAACAACAACAATAATGATGATGATAATAACAATAATACAATTATTTCTAAATATTTCTAAATATTTATATTTTAGGGAACAATTTTGAATAGCAAGCAGCTAAAACTCTGAAAAATGGTTAATATTTTTAACTAGAAATCTGAAATCAATTTGTCATTTGATTTGCAATTAGTTATGTAGGTTCAAATGTAATTTCACTGTAAGGAATACTTTTTCTGTCATTTTCCCACTGCCTGGACACAAGCTTTTCCTGTGAAGTCAAGGTATTTTAAAAAGTTTTATTACATTACTTATTGATTTGAAAAAAATAATAAAATCCTGCTGCTAAATCTGTCCCTTCTGGCACAATTTCACTGCCTCTTTGAAATACAAAGTAAAAGAGTAACGTGTTGATAACTAAAATACACAAAATATGTTTGATGTTATTAAAGGATAAATATTGTTGATAATCTAAATGCGTTACCTGTTATGTTAGATGGTAAAGATAAAAAACTGCAAGTGATGCTGAAAAATTTGTTCCCTTAGTTCAGAAAAGTAGCAAGTATCACAAAGGTATCTTAGAATATTTTTTGTTGTTGTCTTTTTTTTTGGTTTTGTATCTGCTTTTGTCACCACAGAAGAAACTTTTCTCAGCTTTTCTTGTGGTATTGTGTAGTTGCACTAAAACAGAAATAATAACAACCCTATTTAAAAACAACAACAACAACAATAAAAATACCTTTATGTGTCCATTTTTTCCTAAAAAACTTCCCCTCCAATATCTTCTAAACAAAATAAAGTGTTCAAATTATCTTAAATGCTGATTTTTTCATCTTTTTTCAATTAGCTACCCATAAAACTTATGAGTGGGGTTATGGACTCCTTCAGACTTTCTTTTTAATCATCTTCTGTGATTCCTGCATACAAAACCCACATCTACCTACAAAACAGACCACATGTTGAGAACTGGAGCAGAACTAGGCTGTGAAGGCAGTGTGCCTTGGTTATTTCCAAAAGTAGATGCTATTGAGGATGAGGTTAAAATAATAATTTCAAAAGATTACTCCAGTTTGCAGATCAGAGTATAAATGCTGAGGTTTCTGTGCCTTGTGGGTTTGAAAGGGAAAAGTAGTAAAGCAAACAAAAAAGAGTGAAGTGCAAATGCAAAGGTGATTGAGGAAGGGAGTAATGAAAACCTCCCAGAAGTAAATAATATAAAATATATTTGCCTGAAAAAATATTCTGCTACATGATTTTCTCCACCATATCAATATTCAGATCTGCATTTGGGATGATGACTTAGATGAGCTTGGCTACATGGTGGACATTGGAGCACATGGCTTTTGAGGATCTGTTTCTCTGAAGGTTCCTCAGCTCAATATCATCTTCTTTGGCATCATCTCAATATCATCATCTTCTTCTTTCAAATGCAACAAGTTTCATTAAGGTAGGGCCATGGATCTTATCCTCCATTAGTAGCCTGGATGCATGTCCAGGTTTCATATAGCTCCCAGTGTGGGTGTACCTGGGGGAAAGCTGAGTATAACCAGTTGATTAGACCAGCTGCAAAGCAATGCAGAAAAACAGTGGTTAGGAGTTAGAAGATGAAGATGCAGTAGTGAGAGGTTCCTGGCGAATGAGGTGGAAATGCTCCTTCCATCTCTTACTCAGTGGAGTAGTCTGTAGAAAGTGTCTGCATGCAGTAGCACAGTAATTTCATATCTGCTTGCAAAGTGTGTTAAATATGTATATCTAATTTGACCAAATATCAACAGAAAGAACTATTTTGTTTTAAAAAAATCTCTTCCGAATTCAGTCCTTCGTCTTGGTTCATGCTGTGCCCCCACACTGTGGTTCTGAATAGAAGATGGTGGAGCTAAAATTGCTTTTTTCTCTCCATTTTTTTTCCATTCTAATTTTTCTCCTTCAATTCTTTAATTGCTCCTGTAACGAATTTGACCCAGTTATTGGTTGTTGACAAATAGTGGCTCACTTGTGCTCTGAGGATTTGACAACAAAATTCTCTAGATATTTCATCTGTACTGAGCATACTCCCTTCCAGAACAGTACCAACTAAGCAAGATTTCCTCTGTAATTATTTCTCCAAGGAACAGTGAGTAGAGAGTGTATTACTACTGTGCCCTCAATTTTCTCCTGCATTTGTTCAGGCAGTATGAAAGAGAGCTTATCTGACTCCAATGGTGAGGAAATAACACTTGGACCGTACAAGGTTCAGAAGTAATAAATTAGAATAAGACTGCTGGGAGTTAGGGAACCTGGAACAATGGTGCTGGAAGGACTATGGTGAAAAGCTGAAAGGAAATAATATTAGATGAAGAGCTCAGTCAGAGACATCGAGGGCTTGTGTATCAGAAAAGGTGTGAGTTGAATGAGAGAAAAGGCAAGCCTCACTGACCGCAAAGACTGAGATGAAGAGAAGAAGAGGACCAAGTTTTCCTGGTGCATGCCAGAATACCTCACAATGCTAAATTTGCCTCTAAAAGCTAAGAAATGTAAGTTTATGGGATGGTACACAGCTTTAATTGCAGAGATAAGTGCTATTTTTTCTACTAGCTCCTTTTTGGTACACAGGTGTCTGACACGCAGGTATCTGATAAACTGGAGGCATTTGCATGTTCTGTGGGCCATAGTCAAAACAGAAAGGATCTGATATTTCTTGTGATATTGTTACTTCAAATTATTAGCTATATCAGAAAATCTCAGGGCAATATAGCCTCTTAGTAGTGTGAATGTACAAGGGAATTTCCATTGACCTGGCAAGGTTCTGGAGAAAAACTTTACAATGGTAGCTATAAAGAAATGCTGTCTCTTGAGAAAAGGTGGTAGCATCAATGACTTTTTGTATCACCTTTCATATCATTTTTAGCACTGATTTTTTTTTTTTTTTTACAAATTTTTGGAGTTTTAAGCCTGATTCAGAGGACTACTACTACTATTTAGTTGTCTTGTAAAACTGCATTTCCAAATATATTTGTACTCTGGAATATTGTTTGCAGCCACTGGAATCTTTTCAACATTGACATGAATTCATTAAAAGCTGTTTTTTTTTTTTTGTTTGTTTGTTTTTCCTTCAAAATAGCCTTTTATTTTCACTGATGAACATCCTCCTAGGCAGCACTGGTGATTTTATTTTGTTTTGGTGTCTGTTTCTTGTTGGAACTTGTAAAGGATGGATGGAGTTGTAAGATTTCTGCAGTTTGATGTGCACGCACATTCTAACCTTTTAATTTTCCTTTTCCTAAGAAATAGCAAACAGTTGTGTTAAAACAAATTGCCAGGCATGCAACTTTCCATGTCTCTTCTGCATCTTCTGTAATTTCCTAAAAAACAGACTACAGTTAGCACAGTTCTGCTCTAGTCTTGCTGTGGAGTGAAAATGTCAATTTGGCAGTTGTGGCACAGTCCCCAATTTACGCTGCAAATGAGCACTGAAATTTTCACAGCTTACTCTCTTAATGCTAGTGTGCTAATGGAACTGGATTTTATTTTCTTTATTTAGATTTCTCATCATCAACTGATCAGTGCAGGGTTTCTGAGCCTCCCAGTCACATCCATTTTAATCTCCAAGTTCTGAAAGCTTGTTGTTATCAATAAAGGAAAGGCTGCCAGGAAGAACTGCTGAATACAGTTACACTGATTGCAGAACACTAGGATAAGTGAAATTATTTCCTGCTTCCCTTTTTGTTTATTTTCATAATTACATCAGTAGTGGTGCAACTAACCATGAGAACCTCAAATCCTGAAAGCAAACAAGAGGCACAGGATTTGGGAAAATTCAGAAAAAAAAAAAAAAAAGTAAACCTTTTGTGCTTTGTTTCTACTAACCATAAAGTAACAAAATTGGAGCCACTGAATGCACAGTGTTTAGAGGTCAAAATAAAAGCACCTGTATGTAGTTTGTATATCCCACCAGAATGATCTGCTGGTAAATTCTGCTTTGACTACATTAATTGGTTTACCATGATAGGCTGCTTTGTTCAAAGCTGTTTGCACTTACTACTTAGTTAAGCTGTTAATCAGGACCAGCTTTTAAAAAGGGGATGGCATCCATAATCAATACCAGATTTTTTTAATTATTACTATTTTCTAACAATATAAGATTAGCATGTTGGGCAGCGACCTGGTTTGGAAGTGAAGCTGATCATATCAGCTGGGGTTCCTGTCTGTTGATCACTTTAGAAAGCATCACTGTAGAAAGCAAGGCGTGTCTTTAGTAGAAAAGTTTTGGGTTCAAAAAGCTAGAATATCTCTTGTTAAGTGGTTTTGCAAATCTGTGCAAAAGGCACAAAGGCATATTTTATACCAGGTGAGAACCTGCCAACTCTAAGTCTCTGCCCACTGTAAGTCTCCCTCTGTTTTTTTTTGCTTGTTTTAAATCACATCAACATGGTGGTCAGGGTAGGTTGTGGTGGTTTTTCTTCCTGCAATCTAAGCTCTGAAAAAGACTGCTTACGTTGTATGGAGGCTTTGCTTGATCATCTGCTTCCAAGCCCTAGGAGCGCCTCTTGGCACCCTGGCTTGTTGGTGTGGGGCAGTGGTGAGTGGTCAGGGGATGGCTGGGCCTGGGTATTCCAGTGCTGCACTGAACTGGAGAACAGCATCCACCGAAGAAAAGGCTCGGTTTGTTTGGATAGACTCTTTGCTACCACTTCACTCAAGTATGGGAGTATGATCCGGGCTGTATCATTCCGGTCACTATTACATAAGTCCCGAGCCAGCTTTTCACCAGTGTGCTTGCCAAATGCACAGTCGAGGAGGTAAATTCTCAGGCTGTAGCTAGGTTGGGAAGGTAGCTATGCTGTGGAAACTATGTTCAAGGAACTAGCAAACAAGTAAGAGTCTAACATTAACACGTACTTTATCAAGTGCTTGTTTGTCTGGAAGTGAGGTTTACATTGGATTTGAGACTGCATTTTTGTAATTTCAAGGCTACATTAAAATGTAAGTTCAGTTTCATTGTATTCCTCCCTCTGTAAAACAGTATAAAAATCACCATAAAAATCACCCTTTTTTTTTTTTTTTGTGGCTACTTTTTATTTTAGTTGTAACTGTAGAAGCACAGAACATAGAACTTGATTCTGTGAAGTTGCAAAATGTTTTCAGTTCCTGTTTTTAAAAACCACGTACAGTATATAAGGCATCTAGTCCATATAATCTGATATGAGAAAGTACTTCTTAAACTGATGGGTTCTATTTTAATGATATTTGAAAGATATCTATTTTTTTCAAAGAATGTGAGAAGAAAGTTGTACTGACAGCCTAGAATGGCTTAGAGGTCTCTTGAAGTGAGATATTGGTAGTATAAAATCTGATGTGTTGTGCCCCTGGCATTAGGGTGTAAAATAGCATTAAAGTATCACTACAGTCCATGAGAATATCCATTAGCATTTTATAATAGCATTTCATTTTTATACATTGAGAACTCTTCATATTTTATAGATTTCTCATTATTGCTAGCAGCTTGGTTCCATTAAGGAAAAAAAAAAAGACAAAAGCAACAAAAAAAACCTCTGACCTACAACTGAAAAAAACAAAAAACACACCAAAAACAAAAGAAAAACTAGGTAGAAATGTAGGCAAAGAAGAATTTTTTTTAAAAAAAAAAACCTTTTTTTTTTTTTTTTTTTTTCCCCAATTAGTATTTTGCAGTATTGAATCCTGTGGCACTTTGGAAAATCTCACCTGCTTTTGGCAAGATCTACATCAGTTGGTGTGACTGCAAGCAAAGTTCCTGGGTGCTGCAGGCTTGATTTGCTCAAATCTCAGTGTGGGTTTAAAATCCATATTTTTCAGCAGTACAGTTTTATTTCTATGGTAATATCCATATAATTTCCATGTGCAATCTTTCAGATAAAGGATAAAATGTGTTGAAAACTGATTTAAACCGCTAATGTGAGTATAATTGAGTACAAAAGTTATATTTTGATGACTTCATTCTTTTCATTTGGGAGGAAAAGATATTTGGTAGTAAAGCGAGTGGTAAAAGGACTCATGGAATGCAAGGTTTAGGTGACAGCACAGAAAAGTCCTGGTTATGCTGGTCATACTTCTATGCTTTTCAAGGTGTAGAAAAAGAAAAAAGAGGGGATGTGTGCTGAGGGAAAGACAGCGGTCTTCTTCATAGTAGCTAATAATAAAAAAGATATGTGGAGTAGTAGAATTGTTAGTTGGTAAAACATATACATATATATATTTTCTTGAGACATTCTTGTGTGAGTCCTGTTGGTTAAAATTGTAGTCTGGACTTGCACACAAGGATGATGATTATCATAATTTCTTCTAGTTAACCTACGTTCTTAGTTCTAGCTAAGGCAGTCTGATTGGTGGCTTTTATTTTTTATTTTTATTATTTTTTTTTTTTTTTTTGTAAAAGAAGCAGCTAGCAGTATTCTTTGATATTAATAAGAGTGAACCTTTGGCACTTTGGTTTTGTGGGGACAAATCTACAGACCTTTTCACCATTGTGGTTTCACTAGAGATGTGCTTTTCTCGCTTTTCTAACACTTGTGTGGGATTCTGATATATTTTGCTGGACTGTTAACCAGGGGCTGGAGAAAGCCAAGCATAATTAAAGAGAAGAAATTACTTCATATAGACATCTTTACTGTGAATATTTCATAGCAACCACACAAACTGTAAATTCAAGTCTCACTTGGCAAACAGGAATTTGATGGTAATCATGGTCACAGTGAGGCCTCCCTCACCTGCAGAGACCTTTACTCAAACCCAGTTGTCCGTCTGTAATCAGTAATTCACTATGCTCAGATACTGTTGGTATGGGTGTATTAATTTCATATTTAGATAAATAGAAATTATCAAGCAGTCTGAGTAGGAAAAAATAGTTCCAATCTTGAGAATTAAAATACTTTACAAAATCCATCAGAACTGTTTTTCTTAAGCTTTGAATATAACTACTTTTTATTTTTTATTTTTTTCATTCCACAGTTTGCTATTCTTGTCTATAAAACATGTATAAGTTCTAGTATCCGGTGTTAAGATTAGATCAGGTTAAGGATGACATTATTTGAAAACATTGCTGGTGTTTATTTCCCAGCATGTCATGAAGATGCCTGAAATTGCAACCAAACAGAAGAGTTAGGCAAGTGACTTGGGTTTTCTCTCCTCTCTGATGGCCAGATTCCAACTCCTGAATAATTATTTACTTGCTGTCATCACCTTTTGCTATATAGATTTTTTTCATCTCCCTTCCTTTCTCCAGGCATGTAATCTGAATTAAATACTTCTCAGGAACAGCCTGGTGCCACTTGCTACTTGTCAGACTGACAAACTCTTTTCTATCATTGGGATTAGTTGTACAACTTATTTTAGTTCATGAAAGCTTTCTTTGAAAAAATAGAAACAAAACAAAAAAAGATTGTTTCCATTGTATCTTAGTAATTTATTAACCTATGGAAAAAAAAATCACCATCTGAAAAGACTGCATTGGAAGGAAAGTTTTTGCTCTTGTCTACAGTTGTTGCTGCTTTTTGTCCAAATTCAGAATATATCTTTTCCTCCTCAACTCCCAGAATTAAGCACAGTCAGAATTATTTGTTGTCCTGTAATTTTTGCAGGCTTTCATTCATCATTTATATCATTAGGTCATATGTTAGTCATGACCTGCTCAGTTTACTGGCATTCTTTGGGTAATATGGCACAAAACAGTTGTCAGGGGAAAACATGGGCAGATGACCTTGCTTTGCAGGCCTTTGAATATTTTTGCTGTGTGATCCATCACAGCAAACAAATGATTGAGGAAACAGCATGGTGCTTGCCATCCGTTGTTTGGATCCCTTTGCTGCTCTGCTCATATGTCTGTCTTGCTTATTTAGATTACAAACTCTTTGAAGCAGCAGTAACAACATGATGGAGTATCCCAAGTAGCCGTATTGCTCAGTTTAATTGATGACACATTAAGGGCATATTTTACAATATACAGCTAAAATTGCTAAGTTTAGTTCTGGAATCAATAAAATATCCTATGTCAAAGGTCCCTGAGATTGTGTAAGTTGGAAGTACAGATTTTTTATCTAATTTTATATGATAGTTGAATAATGTTTTAAAAAGCAGACTAATGTAAGAAGACTGAACACTATTTTTCAATGTAGTAGTGAATCTTTTAATCTTACTTGATGATCTTTTACTTAAATAAGGGAAAGCAAAGGCAGCGGCAATTAGAGCCTCTAACTTTGCTTTTTAAGTAGGTAATATTTCCATGGTCTTTGAGCTATTCCCCGTAGGAAATAACATCCATAATTTTGATAGCTTAATAAGTTCTTTGATAACATATTGTTGGCACCCACTCTATCATCATAGCAGTTTGACCTGTTGGCAGCCTGGATCTAATTTTAGATTTGGACTTAAATTTGCTGAAATGCATCTGGTGTCACCAAATGCTTCTTGAAATCCACCAGTGTCATTACTTGGTTAAACCCTTTCTCCTCTTGAAACTGATCTGAAGATAGGAATTTGTGCTTTTATTATACCACAGATTGATAAACTTCACTCTGATCAGAAAAAACAGATTTGCAAAATCCAACGTTTTGGCTATTGGTGGACAACCTTGAAAGCTGCTTGGAGAAATGGTTTCAGGGAAATATATTTGCTAGAACTCGGTTAGTGCTAGGACACCAGAGCTGTGGCAGTGCTCCTGGTGGAGGCAAAGAAACTTCTGCTCAACAGCTTCCTCTGTTCTTTCCCTGATATAAGTAACGATGGTGAATGTGAGAGGAGATATGTTAAGGGGTGTAAACCTTGCTCCACACATTGGTCTGTGTAATTGGAAAGTGTAATTCAACAGCCTGAGAACAGAGAACCTCTCTGTCCATGTGTCTGGTTAAGCTCTGGCCAGAGAAAATGTGCTTACCAGAATAAGAGTCCATTATCCAATTCATTGCTCCATCGTACACTGAAGACTGAGAAATTTTAATTTTTTGGTGTCTCATTATGGGATTTATTGAGCTTCGACTGAGTCCTGAAGTGGTATTTTCTTAGGCTACATAAAAAGTAATTTAGTTTTGCATTTGTCTGAAATACTGTATTTTGCTGTAAGGTGATTTGTAGATTATCAGCATGAAGAGAGATCTAAATTTGTAATGACTTGTGACAGATTCTTATTAATGTTCATCCTGGTAAATAGCTTTTAAGTCTGCACTTTCAAGCATCACATGCAAAATAATCACCCTTCTCTTCTCTGAACTTTTGACTGCTAATTAGTAATTGCTGTTAAATTCTTCAGAATTTTCATGTCTGAAAATATGAGATATAGATTTAATATTCAGCTAAACTGGTAGTCCCCTTTGTCTACTATAAGTCAGTGAAGATTTGGAGCAGTCATTATTCTGTACTCTTCGTTCTGTGTTTTTAATCCCACAATCTTCAAGCTGTGCTGTTCTCATGATTGGATGAAAGGAGCAATAGCCAGTGTGGTCCTGCAACAATAACTAAAGAAGATATTAATGGGTGTTTTCAGAAATCCATACATATTAATTGAGCAATTGCTACTAGGAGAATATTAATACCAAAATAAACTTAGATGACAATGAAATTCTGAAATGCAAGGATTAAAGATGTCATGTGAAATACATAAATTTCTGAAGCTGTGGTATTACCAATAGAGTGGTTTTGGTAGGTCTAGCAGAAAGAAAGGGAAAAAATGTCTGTATCCTACTAAAACAGTTCATTTAGGGTTAGTATATGAGGCAAAATACCCACATCTTTCTTGCTTTTTATTTTTGTTGCCATATTTGCAGGAGCAACAAATGTTTACATGGACAGATTCATTATTGGAGCAAGAAAAACTGAATCTTGTGTCCAACCAAGGGCACAGTATAAATTTGTCTGGAACTTTGCACAGTACATTTCTTTCATATGAAAGAACATGAGTATGTTGCAGAGACCAAGGACCATGCTCCATTTGAAGGATGAAATTGCAGGAACCACAGTTGGCAGAGATATCAAGTTCCAAGATTAGGTATTAGAGTTTATAATAGAAATGATAATTTACAATCCTATATTCAACTTTTTGTTTCGTGAAAGTGAGTAGAATTCAGTAATGCATGATTACTCTTCTGTAAAAAGAGGTAGGATTTGTAGGGAAAGGGAGTATCTTACTAGGACCCCTCAAAACAGCTGGAAGAACAGATAAGCTTTTTGGGCATAGCAGAGGAAGGCCTCATTTACCTCCAACACTGTTGTTTTTCTAATTCTATCATGTACTCTACTAACAGTCATTACCTTTCCCTATCACCTTATCCCACTATGTTCTTTAATCATTGTGACTATAAAAGCACTATTATTATGCCTTTCTAGAAAATGTTTGAACCATGTTGCAGATATCCAGAGACTCATGTCCACACTCTTACAGAAAAACATTTAAAAGTGTTTATTGTTCTTGCTTAGGTTTAAAAATGAGATTTCTGGAATGGTATGCTGCTGAACCACCATACAACTGATGATCAAGTATAACGCTGGCAATGTAAGTGTAGACAGACTCGCATCTGTGCCACTCATAACTTTTTTTAACCAAGTTTAATGTTCAGGGCATCTCAACCTGAGTGGCTATCCAATATTTTTCTGTGAGTGGTAATTTACAGGGACTAATTTGAAATAATTTACAGGGACTAATTTGAAATAATCCTTCTTTTCATGAAATGTTGAAATCAAGAGAACAGGTTTAGAAAAAGTAAATTTAGAAATGATTCATAAAATGTAATGAAGCAGTCAAAATTATTTGTCAAAGCTATTTGTATTGCATCAGCTTCCACAGCAGAGACATCCCTTCTTCAGACTCTGGCTGGCTGAGCAAGCCCTGTCCTGTGCTCTGCAGCCATGAAAGGGCAATAAAGGTGGGAAGCAGAGAAAGAAACAGGACAGCTTTCCCCTGGAACTAGCAACAAAACACATCATCAAAGTGATGAGACCCATATTTAGGTCTCGTTATCATTAAGAAGTTCTATATTAGACTTTGAGATGAACGAGCTTACACTTCTTGAATTGGTAGCTTTACACTGTGGTGCTTTTTGACTCCTATTTTTGATGGATGTGTGCATATATATCTGTATCTAACATTGTCCATGTAAGCACCCTGCCAGCAGTGATCAGTATGCCTCTGCTGAGGACAGAAGCTGTGATGAGTTTCAGAAGAGCAATAAATGTCATGGTGGCTTATCACTGGCTGGCCAACCACTCCTGCAATTGTAAGATGGCTCATGTGCTGGCTGTAAAGGTAGAACTATGTTATTCTCATCCTCATATACATCCATTAAGTTCAGGGTTTTTCAAAAGATGAATTTTTGTGCTCTACTTAGAGCACATCTCTATAATGCTGGGATAGAAGAATGAGGTAATGAAAGCTGTTGGAAGACATGAAAGACTACCAGATGCTTGCTAGAACAGCATGTCACTAAGTAGTCACACAGAGACAGGATGGCAACTTTGCAGTCCTCCTTGGAAATGCTCCCACAGAGATCTGCTTATTAACTGACACCAAAATAACCATAGCAGGGGAAGCTGGAAAAGCAGCTGGGATGATGAATGCTTTACTGATGAAGGACCACTGTATGCAGAATAGTGCAAAGTGTGTTCCAGCTCTGAGGATGTGTTATGACTCTCCCTGCCACGTGGCCTTTGGAGAAATTGTGAAGAAGAGACACCTACCATGAGCATCAAAGCTGGGATGTTCCCTCTAAGTTGTCTGGAAGCTGAGGCGGGTGCTCCTCATCCTGTATTCACTGTTTTTTCCAACATTCCCCCCTTCTCTCTTTTTCTTGCAACCTTTTCATCTTGTGTTCATCACCACCTACATTTCTTGGCTTCTTTTCCATCCACCCTCTGCCTGACCTCACCTGGAAAAGTAACCACAGAACTAACCGAACACCTGGACAGGAAGGGCTGCAGCTGGCATCTGAATGGGACTTTGAGATGGTTGGTGGCACCATTTGGAGTTGCTGCTTCTTATCATGAAGCATTTTTAAAGCATTTAGTTTTTGATCTATTCTAGTTGTCAGCTAATAGTAATAAATTTGTCATGTATAATGTATTGCATATGGAACTATCATTAGCATTATGGCTAAATACTAAGCCACAAATAAATTTATAGGGAAATAAAAATCACAAGATTCCAAGCAGAAAAGGAGACCTGACAATATTGACTAGCATACAGCTAGTAAATCTATATAGTAGTCAGATGGAATCATATCCAACCATGAACATTTTAAAAAATACGCGTGATATAATGTGTTAAAATATTAGGTCCTGAGTCTACAAACACCTGTGCATATGCCTGACTTCAAGAGTGTGAGGAACTTCTGTATGGTGAACTCTTGTGGAGGAGTGATGATGTTAGAGTGATGTTGAGGGTTGGAGAAGACAAGTCATGCTTGGTGTTACCAGTGGATTTGGTATTTGCTAGTTCAATGATGTCAAGCCCCAGATTTTTCCACTTTTGTGGAACCCCCCCCCCCCCCAGGGGGGGGAAAATCTCCCCCCCATAACTTATCCCAGCTTGCTCAGAGCTATTGGGAATTAAAATGACATCACTGGAACAGCAAAAGACCTCCAGAAGGAAGTGTCTTTTATGTAAGAATATGAAGATTTTCTGGTATTTGGCTACAATACCATGTCTCAGCCATTTGCTAGGAAGAACTGTGTAACAAAACGTGTATACAGTAAACTTTTAAAAATTTTCTTACTGCACAAATAACACAAATTTTTAAAGGTATGCATATATGTTTACGCATGTATTTGCATTGTGGTCTCTTAAATATGTATGTGTATTGGCATCTCAACAAGCATTATGTGGCTTTACCTGGGAACCTACTGTCCATATCTGCTGACAAGTAAGCACGTGTTAACAATTTTTTGTTCATGCAGAAGCTTCTCTATATGAACATGGTGTTGTGAAGGCAGAGTAGGAGCACATGAAAAAAACCTTACTTACTAAATTTGGATGAAAAAATTCTGCCTCTATTCTTTCTGCATTCTCCCTTCTTTCAAGCTTCCTCAGCCAGGACTTCCCCTGTCACTTGTCTAAATGATGCTGTTTTCTCTTTCATGGTAGGTAATAACACGTGGCACAAGGGTGGTGGTAGCTGAAGCCAGAAACAGAAATGTTTATGGTAAAGTCATGGGAGGATGAGTGATCCAGGACTGTCCTTTGTGTCTTCTTAGAAAAACAGTGAAAAAAGAGATGCATTTGGTGTGGCCTCCCTGAGGAAGAGGAGCAGAGTTATCAGGGTGTCCAATTTTCTTTCTTGAGCATGAAAAACATGGAAGAATTTAAAATAGCTGATTTTGTTCATCAGCACTCTTTGGGGAAGAAGTGTTATTACTTACATTCTTAATTTTATTACAGGACTGTCCAAAGGTGCAGAGTATATATCCAGTTTGAACTCTACTTAATTTTTCATATGTTAAGCTAAACAAATGTATGACAATATTTTGCAAGGAGATTTTTATTTGCAAATCAGCTTAAGACTGGTAGGGGTTAAAAGGAGAGAGACAATAAAAGAGAAACATTAACCACTTTGAGGAGTGTGCAACTGTTTTGTCCAATCCTAAACATTTGATTTGGACATTCTTCACTCCTTTCTCACTCACACAGGTTTCCCATATTTCACCCCTGTTACCGGTATACCTGCATCCTAAAATACCAATGCCTAATAAGAAAACACATTTCTCTCTTTTTTGTTCTTGTCGTTGGCTAAATGTTCTAGTATGTAAAGAACATATGATTACAGAAAACTTCTTTTTCTGAGGATATTTGTAGGTGTAACATCAACATTTGTGTAACGTCAACTATGTGTATTTCCAAGGCTAAATTGTTCAATTGAGTGGTCATTTTGAGTGTTCAAGTTTCTGGATTATCTGTTTGTTGAAATTACGACAATAGTGCTGTAGAAAAGGCTGGTCATGCACTAGATGTTTATTAGAGCTCTGTAGTGTTTACCAGCAGTTTATGAGCACAGGGCTGTATGACACAGCTGAGGCACCAATGTGGTTTTCAGCTGAAAAGAGGTTTCACTGAAAAACTCTATGCCCGCATCTGTTAAGGACAGATTGGATTTCTCCACTGCAGACTTCAGATTTACAATTCTTTTTTTGCAGTTCTTCTGATAGATGAAAATGAGCATCTGGAGGCTATTGTTCAGGAGGGAAGAAGTAGCATCGAGTGGCTTAGTCATATGCAGTAGATGTTTTTTTTTTTTTTTTTTTAAGATGTGCAGGGAAAGAATTGTGGTATGTAGAGCAATTATTCTCTCTATAATATTGAACTCAGCTGTTTCCAGTTCACAGTGTGCTCTTTGCTGGAAGGAATATTGGGTTGGCATTATATATTTTGTAATTTTATGGATCAATATGACCTGCTAAATATGTAGTTAAAGTGGTCCTTTTTTCCTTTTTTTATTGTTCATGCACATATCTGAAAATATACTTATCACAAGGAAAATACTTTACTTTTGAGAATAACTGTACAAAGTTGTGATAGTATTGTACTTATGTTTATTCTCAGAATTGGTACTTTTTAACTGGGAAAATCTTCTCAAGATAAAGGTGATTCATACATTTCATGAACAGCATTTTATGATATCCATGCACTATTATCTACCCATGTTGAGGATCTTACTTTTAAAATCTGATTAAAATTCAATTTTTAATTCCACATGTATGAGACTCTCCTGCTGTGCAGAGTCATGATTTTGTCTATGTTCATTATTGCTTTCATGTGTATTTTGCACAATATACGTGGATCCTAAAGGCAGAAGTGTTAAAGCTTAGTCTTAGTATCTTTTTGGAATGGTGTTTCTTTAACTAAATAAACACTAATATGAATTCATAAAAGTTATTGTATTACTGGAGCACTTTGATTTAGTACCATTGTCTGGAGTAATTTTCTTGAAGTGAGTAAAAGAAGTGAAGACACATCTGTTGCACCTAATTAATTATTTTGTTACTATATTACTTGAGTGTAATAGATGGCACGGAAAGAATAGGTTACAATTATGTAGAATATTTGGGCTTTCTCTGTGTTTCCTGAGCCTGACTTCATTAGAGCTCCAACCCTACATATGCTCATAATGATTATTCCAATTAGAGAGAGCATTGGCTCACTCAACTCTGCTTCTGTGACTTACACTAGAAGGCATCCATAAACACTTCATTCTACTAGGAAAATGTAATTGGGAATGGTATTTCTTTTGAGAATGAGTTTCACCTGTAGGCTTTTCATTAAGAAGTTATTACCATTGAAAACTTTCATCTTTCGCCATTCTAAACTGTAGAACTAAGAGGAAGCTCAACTTGCATAGAACTGTTTTAAAAACATCTCTAGTCGATTTATCATTTTAATACACTTTAATGTATGTAGTGCTGTAGTATTTAACTACTAAATAACCTAAATTGCCAACAGTTCAATCTGGAAGAACAGTGAGTGTCATTCATCGATTTATAATTCTTG
Source organism: Stictonetta naevosa (assembly GCA_011074415.1). Lineage (NCBI taxonomy): Eukaryota > Metazoa > Chordata > Aves > Anseriformes > Anatidae > Stictonetta > Stictonetta naevosa. Next base: position 18,649,141 of record CM021699.1, read on the forward strand.
CTGTCTGAGTGGTGGCAATGCATTTTCTGTTATGCTCAGAATGCTAAAATACTTTATACTGATTTCAGAAACTATAGGATGGAAAATCCCTAGGTCCTAGAGTTTCATCCTTGCTGGAGGTGATGTATGTTGGATCACAGAAACACAGGCAGCTAATCTTGTGGTCTTGTTTTGTGTGGAAAAAATAGCTGGTGTATAAGTTCTTTTGACTACAGCTTTAACACCTGGGATGCAGTGGGGATTTCATTATTGGCAGGTTAAGAGTTCTAAAGATTTGTTTGTGTTAATATGCTGGATGATAAAGTAACATCACATTTGTACACGATCACTTAAAGAAGACTCACAAGACTTTAAGTCTTTGACATGGATAGACATATGATAACTTTCATCTATTCATGGTCTGTGAAAACAAAGAATTCATGTGATGGTTCGTTCTCATGAGTCACAAAACTATGCTGGAAAAACAGAATGGCAACAAGCAATTTATTTTCAATTTTTTGTGCCTACAGATAAAGCTGTGACACAGCAAACTGACACAGATTGCTATCATAAGCATTTCTGGTTCTGGGAAAGAGGTCCTAGTTAAAGTAAGACAATCTTTAAACTTCAGTTAATAATAATTAACTTTGTAACAAGTAATTAGTTTGTTACAGTTGGAGGATTATGGTGCTTTTTTGAATGAGTACTGTGTTTTGTAATTAGCTAGTTGTAGTGGAAACAAATGAATTTAGGCTGTTCAGATGGACTTTTTAAAAATTTGCCCTGATTTTTCAAGTTAGGTTTCACTCTGGTTGCTTTAGAAAACAAGATCCTGCTAGCAGAAGCAGCTGGAGCTACGACATATTTTATGAGTACTAACCTTTGCAGTGATTCCTCTATATGAAATTAAAAAGGAGGCGATTTATTTTGCTTACATATTTGGACACAAACTACCTACTCTAGTTTCCTTATTCAGAATGAATGAACAGTAAGTAATATGGATCAGGGAAAAGTGCATTTGTTTATTTTATGCTTTGTTTCCAAGTTTGTGGTTATGCAGGTTTCTGAGTTTCTGCAAACATATTTATTAGCTGCTACCGTTTATCAAAAACAAACAAACAAAAAAAAACACAAAAAAACTGTTATGCAGCATTTTTCTTGTTACAATCTCTTCAGCATCAACAGTTTTAGTTATGTTGCTGTGATTCTTCAGGGTCATATATTCCTAAATGCAGAAACCTTTGGAAGGCGTAGACAAAAGAATGATGAGTAACACTCTTGCATTAACCCAGATACCTCATGTCTGGGTTTTCACATTATCCCATCAGGATAATATGTGGAATAATCACAAATACTTCTTCAGGATGGAAATGCTTGCAAACAACAGTAATTTACTAAATAATAATGTGAAAAAAAGCTATATATGTAAATGATTTACATCTCTTAAAAGACCTTATTCAGATCTCCGAAGAGTGCTTGTGAACACTGTTGCAGAATAATAGAAGTCTAAATATTTTCTGACAAATATTATATTAGAAAACAAATTTAAAGACAGTTAATGTAGATTTATTTTCCTGTACAGGATGTTTTTTCCAAACATAGCAGAAGGAATTTTAGATTCCGTGCATATTTGCTGTTTCAAACTGGAGTGATTAATAATGGAATTTACAGTAACTAAAACATTAATGAAACTTTTCCTACAATTAAGGATGAGTCTGAGCTGCTATTTGCTTATTTCTAGTAGTAATGGAGTAGTGTGGACCTTTAGTGAGGCTAAGAGTTATGCTCTCTTTTGCAATGTGTTTCAGAGTGCTATAATAAAAATAGAAAAAAAAATCAATCCATGTTATCTGCAGAAATACTGTTGAAAATATTACTCTTCTACCTCCACCTTACTTCTCTGATTTTTAAGGTTTAATAAGGTCATAGGATACATTCTAATATAAGTATCCTTTTCTCATACCAGGAGTAGTGCTATTAAAAGTCATTAGGATTTACTGTCCTTAGATTGCATAGCTGCTGTGCTGTTCATATCTCTACAGGCTTTAATGTTTTATAGGGAGAAACACAGTATTATTTTATTCAGGAAATGGTTTTCCTTGTCATTCAGTTCAAAGATGCATTGTGCCTTTGATGAAAAGGGAGATGTTGCTTTTACAAGACGTATTGACACTTAAGAGGAGAGAGGAAAAAAAGTAAATTGATGCTTCTGTGTTTTAAAACTGACATATGGGTGAAGAGGCTTGCCCAAAGTAGGAACCAGATCAAACCTGAATCCATTAAATCTGAAACTTTTAGTTATGCTGAATGACAGTAATATGTGCTCCCCAAAAGTGATGCCTCTTTCCTTTTCCAGCTCCACTTTATTCTTTGGCAGCTGTAATGCACTCCAGGACTTCATTTTTTTTAATTCTGTATTTTTCCTGAGTCATCTTGTGCTTTCGTATGGGTTGGTGGACACCAAAGGATGGAGAAACCAAAGGGCTTGACCCTGCAGGGTGTGAAATGCCCACACGTAGTCTGGATTTTAATAAGACAGTAGGCTTATAGCTCCTCCTAGTTTGTGGAGACCAAGGTCAGAGAATACCTGGAGGCATTTTGGGAAGGCTGTGGAAGAAGGAGGTTGTGCCTTATGCCTTGCAGTTGTGAGGGAGAGGAGCTCTATACATTTGAGCTGATGATCTCTTTTAGCTAAGTTTTCAAGTTATTTTCCTTTTGATTTCCTTTTATTTAATAAATAAATAGCTAAATGCAGATCCCATAGACCAAACAAGACCAAGCAAGAACTTTGTTTATGGAGTCAGATAGTGCAGTGTACAGCAGCTGTTAATATTCCAGCCCAGGGTTTTGGGTGGTAGGAGAAAAAAATGAAATAATGTTTGATAAATATTTTTACATGTGGCTGATTTTTATATGTATTTTAGTGTTTCTTTCCCAAATTTGAACTGAAATACATTATTATAAAAATTTAAGAACTTTAACTGAAAGCCATGTTCTGTCTCATGAAGCATTCTGTCTCATTTTGATTTTTTTTTTTTGCTAGGTGCAAAAATCTCTAATCTCATGATTAGAGATTTCTAAAAGGTTCTCCTCATTTCATATTAAAGAAACATCACAGCCCATGTATTTAAAAGTAAATTGCTCATGATTTTTGCTACTGGCTGAAATTCCTGTCCAATGGAAGTGACATCAGCTTCTTTCAAAAGCAAGCTGGGCATGGAAACAAAATATTTGTGTGCTAAAAATGCAAACTTTGGAGTTTATTTTGCACTGCCTGCTAATTATATTTTTATCAGTTTACATCATCAGAGTGGTTTTCTATGAAATTATTGTTCTATTAGGAACTTTTGGTTAGAAGTGCAATTGTGATAAATTCATCTTTATTCTTTTCAACATTTCCCCACCTTTGGACTTCTCTCTTTTCCAAAGAATTGCATGAGACTCTCCACTGTGCTAGCTTACTGAGTGGCTTGAGTGAAGACATGAAATTAAGCTGGGGGTTGGTAGGATGCTGGTGAGCCACAGAATTCCCAGGTTCCTCTGCCTTCTGCTCTAACACCCACTGCAGGAGAAAAAACCCACACCTGCATAGCTTAAGGTCTCTAAAAATCGCAAGCTATGGAAGGAGAAAATTAGTCTTTGCTCCTTTGAAGGATTTTAAATATTTTTGCAGTCTTGTAATTGCACTTTCTTCAATTGCCAGGATAATGACATTATAACAAAGGAGTTTTTTGATATGCAGTGTGAAATTCTGGGAAGTTAAAGAACTTGTGACAGCATGATTTCCAGAACTGATTTCTGCCACATCACGACACTGTTGAAAATCAATTAAAAATCTGTTAAGAATTTCATTTGATAGAATATATTTGTCCAAATTTGCAGTTGTATATGCTGACAGTGTGAATATTTAAATGCTTGCTGAATAGAGATAAATTTAAAGGTATTCTTAAAGTTTAGCACATGCTTACTTTGCTGAATCAGGAATACAGCCTGTAAGTAGTTAGAAGATAAAATGTGAAGTCAGTAGAAGCTACTTATGCATGGTGGATTCTTTTTATTTTTTTAACATTTGAATATTATTACTGATTATAAAGATTGCTTGAGGGAATGGAAAAAACAAAGGACAGATGTCCTTACCCTGTCTGATACCTAATGGTGAGCCACAGTGACAAAAACTTTTCTTTTTTTAAAAAAATAATTCTATAAATTAAGATATTTAGTCTTTTATTTTAGAAATTTGATAATGTTCTTTTTTAACCTTAGCTCTTTTGAGGAATTTTTTTCTTACTATGCTGGTGTATGTTAGAGCTATCTACGTCAAGGCATTTGTATTAATAACACTTAGCTATTTGGCGCTTAGCAAAATAACATTTATCTATATAGGTATGCTTTACATGTATGTATGTGCATATTTTAACCTTTTTTTAATCTTGAAAAGCCCTTCATTCTGCCTGCCTTACTAAGATTAAATAATGGTGTAGTTAAATAAATGTGCAATGGGGGATTTCCCCCTTACTGTCAGTGCCACTCCCATCTCTTCCAGCCTGCTTGCCCTTCCCCAGAATTTTTCTGCCTCTCTGATTCAGGGCAAAGGATCTGGATATATGAGCTGTGTAACTGTAGTTTATAATCAAGAATAAACATAGGAGATATGCCTCATCTTTCTTTTCTGTCAGAATTAAAATTGAAAAGTATTTGTGTTTTTGAACACTGAACTTGTGAAACCTCTGTTAGGATGGAAAAGGTTGACTGAAGAAAAGTTTAAAGCTACAAACCAATTTGCAACTTATCTACTAAGTCAAACCATCAGCATTCATTGTGGCCAGCTGTATCAGTTGAATAGGGTCCAAGCTCAGAGCGTCAAATGTAGGACTGTGGGATTTTTAGATCTTGTCTTCAATATGTGATTTGACTGAAATCAGTGTGGGAATGCAGAATATCTGTGCTGAAAACTGGTGGTGCAGAGCCAGTTCCACCAGAGAAACTGGATGCTCTCACCATGGGGAACAGCAATGCTCCTGGAGAGGCAGGGCAATTGGTGGACACTTTACATATTTTAGCTCTTCATTTATTGCTGTATGTTTGCTGTTGTCCTTAACTTGCATGCGTTTTTGCCATGCTACTTGCAGGAAACAAAAAGGAAAGGTATTAAAGAAAAGCTCCAAGCTCTAGGAAAAAAGGTATTGCAGACTTTCACTAAAGTTAGTGTCAGAAACTTACTTATCTATTTATAATTTTGTCAGTACATCTAAAAATCCACAGTTTTTGTTTTTCTGTGGATCACCTGAGTCCATGTATTTTATCAATACATTGATATTTCTGATGACTTCAGTGCAGAAAGAGTGTTATTTTATCACATTTGCTGTGTGTTTACACTTGATATGAAAATGTGGGTAGTAAAACTTTCATGGTATTGTGAGTTATTAACTTTTTTCTTTAAAAGACATTATTATTTTTGCCAGTTGTGTTAGTCAAACACATTATTCCCATGGAGCAATCTCACCTAAAGGAAAAAACAGAGACAAAACAACAACAAAAAGAAATCACAATAAGTGGGAGTTATGGGCTTTTGAAGCTGATTCAATCTTACTCAAGAATTAGAGGTAAAAAAGGTCCAAATAATAACACACAGACTATTTAAAAAAAAAAAAAAGAATTCATTGGAAAAGGGACAGAAGTCTTTGCTGGGCAAAGTGACAGCTGAATGAATAAGGAACCTGTACCAGGGGGCAGAGCAATCTGAACTGATGTTTAAGCTTCTAAAAGGCTTTTAACAATTATTACCCAGTTCCTTCAGAAATTGCCTTAGCAACTGTATGTGTATTACTGAAAATGGCAGCAGCTTCTGCATTCATAACACTGAGACTTTGCTTACAATGCTCCTTCGGCTCCCTAGCATAGCACTTTGACTCAAAGGAAACTTGCTTCCTTTGAATATTTATAGCCTGTTCTTTTAAAAAGTTTTATTGATTTGATTACTGTTCCCACAGAAAGCAGATGAAAGAAACCACTGAAAGGAGATTAGCTTCTGTTTTGTCAATTCTTGAATATTACACGTTTTATTAATGTCAGTCTCGGTTTTCCTGCTATTTTTCATAGTTGAAAAGGTAATGGAGATTTTTTTTCCTTTTTTTTTTTTTCCAGGCTTGAGCCAGAACATTAGGACCTTCCAAATGATAGATTGATATTGTTGTGACACAGAATTATGGACTAGTGCTAAAAGTCAGAATCTGTAGGTTGGAATCCATAATACCAAAGGGAGTGCTGTGCTGAATGCTGATATTAAGGAAATAACAGTACCGTGTGACAACATCCATCCGTCCCAAATCACTGGCTATAGCTATTCGAAGAACTGGCTTCTTGGAGCTATAGTGACCAGTAAAGAAATTTTGCCTAACTTATGAAAGATGGATTTGAGGTTTTATAACAGGCCACAGTTTAAAACAGAAGTACCTGCACCTCTTTGTTATTGCACCGGATGCTTCCTTCAGTGGGATCCAGGCTGTGACTTCATCAACTACGTGCATAGAAAAGTATTTTCACTTTCACTGTGGAAAATTAACTTGGAGGAGAGCTAGCTGTATGCTCCTAACAGGATCCACAGGCAACAGCTTGTGAGCAGTGGCTCTAGGACACAGTAACTTGTATGTGCATGTGTTGGAATTTATGTATGTATATAACATAGAAACATCATGCTTTTATTCAAGTGTATTAATATCCCATTCAATCAAGTCTTCATCAAGGTAGTTCATTCAATCAAGGTAGTCTTTGTCCTTACTCAGCCTTCAGATTACTTTGTGCTGTTCTCTTGAATATGTGCATGCATGTGCACCTGTGCCCAGCGCAAAAGAGAGGCTGTAGATGCACATATCCACAGATGTCCAGTTGGCCTTGAACAAGATCAGTGAAGGTTCTCAGAAGATTTTAGATGCTAAACTTTCCTTAGTTTGGGATCAATGTAGAGTCATTGCATTGTCCTCATCCACAGATTCAGTGTGAATTAGGGACCTAAATGCTACGGAAGATTTTGGACTTCTTTGTGCTTCCGTTACCTATTTATGAAAAGGGGGAGTATCAATTTTCTACCTACCTAAAGATGCTGGAAGGATATATACACGTGAGACTGAAAATTCTCTTACACTATACTTACAAGAGTCATAAAAATGTGACATATCTTTGTAAATATACATGTGTATGACATGGGCATACACCAATGTATCATTTTGGAGAGCAGGGCAGAGTTAGAAAGAAGAAAGGAAAGAGAATCAGTGTAAAAAATAAAGTAGTTACCACACAATGAACAAGAAGGTGCAAGTTTTAAATTTTCTGCAGTATATGCAGAGATTTCCACAGAGACAGGGTGGGTACAGGCAATACCTTCTTGTTTGATTATGCTCACATATGACTGTTATTTCTGTAAAAGAGATACCTATCTATGAATAAGTGCATATCTCTGTCTTGGCACTGACACTGGCATATGTTTAGATGCTAATCTCTGGAGCCTGAATGGCACTCCAAGTGGGGGAAAATAAATAAATAAACATGTCTTAGCTACTAGAAATTCAGTGAGGTACCTTTCATAAAGATTTTATCAGATAGCTCCTTAGGGCCTGGAAAAAGCATCTTTTGATCTCTTAAAATCAATATGACATTCAGTATCAAAACACACATTCACCCTTTGAAAAGGGTAATCACTGTAATCAAGCTGCATAGTTCAGCTAGACGCGGACCTACAGCAATATCACCACCTGTTGCATGGGAGCCAGGCATAGCCACCAGGCAGCTTGAGCTGAGGGCATGGCAGCCAGGTTGTCTGGATCTGGCCTCTTGGTTCAGCAGCAAGGAGCTCAGCATCTTCTCAGAGTCTGTGCAGTCTTCGCAGTACCAGGTTTCTGTAACCTGTGTTCATGTACTTAAGGATGTGCATGTTCACCATGGAGTTTGTCTTTCAATATTAACCTGTTGGATGAATTGCCCACGTAGCCAACCTTATGGCTGAGAGGAGTTTCTCATATCTCAAAATATGTGACGTTATTTCTGTATCATTCTCACTGTCTGCTACCGGGTGAATGATGTTTTCTGTAATCGAAGGTGTCAAAAACAATGGGAAAACATTTACTTGCTTTTGAACATACGTTTGCTTGTTTGGGAAGAAAATGTTTAAAACCTTCCCCAGACCTCTCAGTCCCACTTGAGCTATTTGATACTAACGTTTGATACTAATGAAACATAAGTGATGACACTTTTCCAGTCAATTTTGCAAGTAAAATGTAGTCCTAGAACTTCCAAAAGCACCTGTAATCTCTCACATAAGAAATACTTAATTGCAACCAGCTACTTTCAGTAGATGCCCTTCTTTGCCCAGGAATTCTCCATTAAAGTATATTCATTTAGAGTCTCTCTTCTTTGATCTCTGCTTGAAAATGGGGATCTAAAGGAGCTTTCTGAAAGAATGAGATCCCAGTGAACCAGAAAGCAAAAGGATCTTTTCTCTTTTTGTAAGAGAAACTTAGATTTTTTTTTTTTTGAAACCAATTGCCAATCTTTCTTTTTATGAAGGCTTGAATGTAAAGACAGTCTGATTTCTAGACATGAACAAAAATGCCTCTTGTCGATTGTAAGAACCATAACCTATTGTCTCCCACAGGAAAAAATCTTCAAACGCTTTCTGTTTTGCTCAAAACCAATAATGCCCTTGAAGTTAGCACAAAGTTACTGATTTCTACTCAATAGTCCATCTATTCCAGATAGGAAAGTTAGACATCTTTGTACTTGAAGAACTATATCAAAAAAGAGAGGACATGAGGAAAAAAAAAATCCCATCAAGTCTCTTTTGAGGTTCCCAAGAGCAATCTGCCATTTGAATTTTGGGGGCTGTAAGAGTTGTAGAGCTGAAATCATATAATATGTGATTTTGGTGAATGGAGCAATTAGTTGCAATGTATTTACAATGAACTTTTATTCTTTATTCACATAGGCATTTGGCAAGCTCACTTTAAAATGCATTTCTTGTCTACAGCTGCTTGTCAGAGACACTATATTCTAAATGCACAAAATCCCTTGGGTGTTAAAGGCATGCTTGGCATTTAGCAAGATGTGAAAGGGAATTGGTGAAACTAGGAGGCAAATTGTGCTCCTGGTTATGGTTGGGAAGTGGGGGGGGGGGGGCGGGGGGGGAGGGATTGGGGCCCGCAAATGGTACTGATGTTACCTTGGGTGAAGCTGATCCCTTCTGCAAGATAAACTTTGTTCTGTGCTGCTCCTGCCCTGTGCGGGGAGGGGAGGTGCAGAGTATGTGGTGGCTGTCCTGTGGCCCAGTGCCTGAAGTGAAGATTTCCTTTGGTTTTACTCAGCAGCAGCGTTCTGCTGATTTTCCTAAGAAAGAAATAATACTTTTTCTGAGACAAAACCCTCAGGAATTACAACAACTGTATGAAATATAAATATGTTTCTTCTCCCATTACATAAATGATGGATTAGCTTTTTGCTGAAGAAACCAAGAGAGTAGGATGTAAGGACAATTTGTGTAACTCGTGAAGTAGGCTGCGGTGTGCGGCAGCAGACTGTTATGAAACATGACACTCCAGGAAATATGATTAATGTGTGATGGAAACCCCTTGGCAGATCAGTTCACTGAAGCACATGTCCTGTCATGACAGTGCCATGGCTTGTGCTGCGTGCGGCGAGCATCTGGCCAGAGATAAACTGTACTGCCTGCTGGAGTGTTATGTTTTCCAGTAATGTGTTTGTGTGATTTATTTTTTTAAAGTATAACTAATAACCCTAGATCTTCTTTATGTCATTTATGGAAGAAAAGCATTTGTCATTTTTCATCAAAAAGCAACAGTTTCAGGACAGAAAAAAAAAAAGAGACCCATCCTTTCTTAAGCAAAACATGCCTGTGATTTAGAGCAAGAATGCATAGAGCTGAATGTGAACTTCTTGTTCTCGTACCAATTAGCAGCAGATGAGAAGTATGCCACAGCAGCAATCATCTCTGTAATAGCTGTGGGATGCAAGGAAACTGCCAGTTTGCTTTATGAAGTAAAGTAAGTAAAATTGCCTCCTTGGCTTGTGCTTTACTGGGCTGGTATTTTGTCACTATTACGATATCATTTTTGTGGAGCTAGTGAATACAGTTCTTAAACCAAGAAAAGGGAGAGCTATTTCCAAATCCCCCAATATGAGTTTTATAAATCTGGTGTATCCAGACTCAGGTTCTGAATTGCATTAAGACTCTGCAGGAATTACACCCTGGCAGCCATTCAAGCTCCCGTTGCTGCATAAACAGAGATATTTATGAAAACAGAGTAGCTTGGATCTGTTTGTCTCTTTTTGGTTGGTGATGAGCTAATTTTATTTTAAAACTCAAGGGTCTTTCCTGCTTGGTGCATGAAGGCACAGAGTGAGCTCAGTGGAGCTGAAATTTCCTGAATTATAATAATCAGTAATTTTAGCTCTGGCTCCAGGTTAGGGAGGAATGTTAGGTTAGACTAAAGGCGCTCTGACTTGACTTGACTGAGTCAGACCCTTTTTGTGCATGATACTACTGAAGGGAAGATATACAAAGGTGGTGGACTCCATGACTTGCAATTGATGATGTTTCCTGTAATTTTGTGCCTTATATTTAATTTGAGAGGCTGTATTAGTTATCATTTTGGGAAAATTTTAGTATCAACATCATTTTTTCTCACTTCTTTTTATTTTTAACCTAACTAAACTCTATTATAATATTGCATTTATTGTTCTCATAATTACTATTTCTAAGCAGATATTAGAGCAAAACATCTAGGAGTAAAATATATTCTTAATGTGTTTTATTTTTTCTTTAATTATGTTGAGTGAGGGGTAGGTCTCCTGTGTACTAAAAGAAAAAAGTTTTGACACAGCTTTCGTTTAGCTTACCTGCATAACAGCAGAACAAAAAATTAAGGTAATATAAATAGGTTTCATGAAGAAAACACATATTAAATCAGTATGATCAAAATAGTTTTAAAATCTTATAAATAGGTGAGATATTCATTAAAAGCGCTGTGCTTTGTAGAAGCTTGTGGTAGGTGTGCATGAATACTAAGCTATTTAAAAAAAAAAAGCATGTTCTCATTAGAGCTGATAAAATTTGTCAGCTTTTTAGAAGGAAAATGGGATCTTCATTGAATGTTTTGTGTTTATCTGAAAAGTATCTTTTATGCACAATTTTAATATTAAAGATAAACTCTGAGAAACAAATGTCTCAATTACTTGCTAAAATATTTTGCTTTTTATTCACGAGATATCTTTTCTACAAAAATGATGATTTCTTTAAAAGCTTTTGCTTAATTTCTCCATGGAAAATAATCCCTGTTTTTCTGACAAGTTCTCCCTCTGGCCTCCTTCAAAGTGTACATTATTGTGCTGTAAAGTGAAATAATTTCAAAAATACTGATGTGTTATTACTACTGCCCTGCTGCTCCCCCAAAACTTGAGTGGTGCTTTGGAGAGGGGAGGAAAAAAAAAAAAAAGAATTAAAAAGTGGACTGATGATCATGAAACAAGGTGACCTTGGATATATCATTTAAATATCAGTCCTGGAGATACATATGAGGGCATTTCAAAGATAGTGGTGTCTAAGGTCTTCATATTTTGGGTTCTCTATATAAAGTAGAACAGCAGCAATGGAGGTATCATGGGCATATCAAGGGTGTGTTTTTTCACAAGTCAGTGAAAATTATTTCCCTTTTCAAATGGAAAAGAGCCCTGAGCTGTAAACTGTCTCTTGAAGCTCTGTTTGCAACAGTGAAAGAACCTGAGCCTTTAATAATGAGTATAAGCACTTCCATTTAATTTAGAGATTCCTGTTTTGCTCATCCAAATGGTTTCTTTCAGGCTGCTTTGCTTTGAAGCACAGCACACCCAAAAAATGTATCTTGTTTTAGAATAATGCCGCTTGCAAATTACAAGTCCAGTAATAGATGTTTCCAGAAAACAGAGGCTAAAATATAACTTAACCAATTCATATTAACTGCATGTATTAAATGTGGAAAGTTGTAATTTATAAGTGTATATATGTATATATAAAAATATAAGATTTATTTCCCTAATGAAAGTTTTTCTTCTCCATACTATTTATACAATATTAAAAAAAAAAATGCGCAACACATTCACTTAATTCAAAGAGGGTTATACAACACATTTTTATTTGATTTTTCACAATGTTTACTGTATCATATGATTAACCTAGTAGGACCTGTTTGCATCTGTTCTGTTCCTACAGTCGTTTTAAATGTATAGTGTAATATATGTAATTTCTTTTTAAACATCTCAAGTTGTTTGTAATTTAGGCTTTGGAAACATCTCCCCACGCACACAAGGTGGAAAGATATTCTGTATCATCTATGCCTTACTGGGAATTCCTCTCTTTGGTTTTCTCTTGGCTGGTGTTGGAGATCAACTAGGGACAATTTTTGGAAAAGGAATTGCCAAAGTAGAAGATACCTTTGTTGTGAGTATGATGGCTGCTTGTTCTAAATTTAACAAGCGTAACACACAGTGTATAGCTCATACTTGTAACCAAATGTCTAGCAAAAGGTATGGAGAACATTGCAGAGTCTGAACATGTTGAACATTGTTAATTGAGAATTGGATGCAGTCCAACATTTTCTACAATAATGATGATTGGGAAGAGGAATAAGATCCAAAACTTTTTATTTTTTTGTTTTGCCCTTAAAATACTCTTAAGTTTACTGTGGTGTTTACCTTTGAAGACTATAGTATAGACTGTGGTAGGAAATATCTGGTATGGTGAGATGGAGAATGGAGATGGAGATGCAATATGTAAACACAAGCTTGAAAGCCAATGTTAGGAAAAAGCATAGATTTTTTTTTGTGTGTGTGTTTGCCTTTTTCTTTCTTTTTTTTTTTTTTTTCAGTTCCAGATATCAGTTCCAATCCTGATTAGTTACTGATGAATAACATTAATTTCCACCGAGATTTGGCTAAAAAGGGCATGAACATTCCATGAGAACACATTTTATTTTTATCCTTTCTGCTTTTCTGTTGTAACTGAATTTCAGTTTTTGCATAAATGTACAAAATATGAGACCAATTTTTTTGCATCTCTTAGGCTATTCCACTCAGAGGAATAATGGGTCCAACTTGCCTTCTTTTAGCAATCTCTGAATTAAAACACTGATCTGTATGTTGCAGTCTGGAACACTCCTTCATTCATTCTCCAAAAGAAGAACAAGGAGACACTGATGGGTCAGAACAGGGAATTTCATGTTGCCATAATCTGACCAGCTACAGGGATTTGAGTTACAAAAGCTAGGCTCTGGTCCTGCTGACTGAAAACATATTTTCCATTGGCACTGAACATAAATACAAGAAACCATGCATCGTGAATAGTGTGATTTCATTTTGGTCAGCTTTTTTGAAAGTTTCAGTTTTATGCAGTCCCTAGTTTCCCTTAATTTAAAGCAATATGCTCTGGGTGGATGGAAGAGTCTTTGGAAAACTGTACTGAGAAGAAAATTGTCAAATTAGTAGGGCATGTCAAACATGGCTTTGCAATGGTCTGTTTTAGCTTTGGTACAATTAGCAAAAAAAAATCATTAATAGTTTACACAACAGACAAAATACTTTTCTCATTACATCTACAGATTAGCTCAGGCTGAGGAGAGAGAAAAGTTGGAGGATAGAATTAGAATTCAAAGTGATCTTGAAGATTTTGGAAGGCAGCATGAATATATAAGATTCAGTTCAAAACGACGAATTCAAAAGACATTATGAAAGAATAATGAAATATTCAATTATATTTCAGGAAACAGTTGTCTGGGTGTACTTTTATAACAGTGTTCTGAGGGCTCTAGGGGCTCCTCACCTCGCACTGGAGAGTGTTGTACTGTTGTAAGAAAGTGTAGGTCACAGTTAAAGGCTTAATAGGAGTGTAAATAAATAAATAGATTGGATGAAAGGATCCTTTCTTATGTCTGTTTTGATGTAGTATGTCTCACCTTTTTGCCCATTTTTGAGCACCACATCTAAAGAAATGTGTGGATTGGCTGGATGGAGGCGAGGGATAGCAACGAGAATTGAGTGAGTGAAGTTAGACTTGAAGAAATGCATTTATTTGGACTAAAGAATATATGACACCTGTAAAAGCTTGCTGGAGAGGGTAAAGTAGCAGTTGGTCTGCTCTGGATGAGACCATAAGCAGTAGACTTAAACTGAAGGAAATGAGATGCAGAGTAAGCATTGGAAAAACTTTCTGCTGATAAGAAGTTAACCTTGATCACATTGCCTCATATACTTAGGTGTGGTCATTTTCAGTTTTGATGATCTCTTCATGATCCCTCTATTTCTATTTCAACTCTGTTTTCTTTGGTTTTGTTTAGTTATCTATTTCATTAAAGAGAGAAATATATGGTAAAAATTCACTATTTTTATTTAGTTATTTGTGGATGCAAAAAAAGCAGAGATATACCAGGTGCAAGTGCTATTTGAAGCTCACTCAAATTTTGTCCTCACTCAAACTCTAGCATGATCAGCTGTTAATATTAATGAACGTTACACATGCCATCCACCCAGACCACAAAGCTGACCCCAAAGAAGAGACCAGCTCTGCTTTGCGTTTTTGGCCACCAAATGTTTCCTAGGATAGTCATATTTGCTTTGAAAACCCTTTCACAATAAAACAATGTTTTGGTTTTTCTGTTTGAGAACCATAATATCACCTACAATGAGCAATGAGGCGCTCATTGTAGGTGATAGGTGCTTATATATAGTGGCACAGTTTTATTAACAATGGGTTTCCTCTCTTTCCCCTTTCATTTCTTCCGTAGAAATGGAATGTGAGTCAGACAAAGATTCGCATAATTTCAACAATAATATTCATACTGTTTGGCTGCGTGCTGTTTGTTGCTCTTCCTGCAGTTATATTCAAGCACATAGAAGGCTGGAGCACACTAGATGCAATTTACTTTGTGGTTATCACTTTAACTACCATTGGATTTGGTGACTATGTTGCAGGTAAGATTTTTCTCATTACTCTTTATCTCATGATATTTTTCACAGTGATATATGTTCTGCATTTTTATGTCTTTTGGGGGGAGCAGGGGAGCACTGACACAACTCTGGTGGTGGTGGCAGGGGTAGTTTTACCGTTCTCTCCCAGTTTTACCCTTCATCATTCTTCTGTCATGCCCTGTGAGACTGCCACTTGGATTCTGTGGCTGACTACATTCAGGAGGTGGGACAATGAAACAGTGTCCCTCTGGCTACATATACTCTTTCTTTTTTTTTCTTTCTGTGTTGTACTGTCAAAAAGATGTTTTACCTGATTTTAGATAATTTTTTTGGCTTTACAGATTTAGAGAAGTACCAGAATAATTAGAGTATTTTAGTCTGCTGAGTATTTTTACTTTAGCAGGAGTCCTTTAGTGTCTTATTTTGCTCAGTTATATATGCAACTTAGTTTTTGTGTGCACATTTTGCTTTCAAAGTGTTATTCCAGATTTATTCTTCTGCCATTAAAATTCTATGTTGCTGTTTTATCTTTCTGTACTTTGTTTGTCCTGTATGCATTTGCATATGTGTTTTACAATATAAGAAAAAGTTGTAGCACATCTTATAAATGACATGACCAACACCTGATTCTATTAATCTAGACTGGATTAGTTACAAATAAATTAGACAAGCTCAACTTGAAAAATAATAATAATAAAAATAGCTTGTGCCGGTTATCTACACCATTTTTTATTTCTTGAAAAGGTGTAAGATCTCTTCTCAGAGTAGGACTAAGCATATGTTATCTGTATTGAGAATGTGGGTTGATTTGAGTCAGTGAGGTGGTGAGGTTAGGATTACAAATTCAGTTTCATGATGTGAGTCCAAGACTTGCTTTCTTTCCTCAGCCAGATTGTTCTTATTTTGATTTTGTCTTCAAGAATTTGTGGTTCTGAACAGATTCTGACTAGCACCAAATCAAAAATTTATGCTATTTCAAAGCCAAGAGTCTGGGTGCTTTAGACTCTTTCCTTTGGTGTATGTGTGTGGCAGGGAATAAAAATAATAATGTATAAAGGCCTGGTTATATTTACTGTAAGAAATCATGTGAAATGGCCCTTTACTATTAACTGGAACACTGAGTACATTCATCATTGCTCTCATAAAATTTCTGCAGATTTTCTATTTGTAGACCACTTGATATTGTAATTTGCTCCTACATGATGTCTGGTTTTTAATTTTACCAGGAAACACGTTCTCTTTCTACAAAATGTTTTTGAATTATGTTGATCTATACCTTGTGGCCTTTTATGGTCTTTTTGCATATTTTTAAGTTCTGCTTTAAAGGTGATATCAAAATGCTGCAAATATTTTCTGTTTAATTTTAGAGCAATATGCAAGACACTCCTATTCATTCTGTAATAGTTTATTGACTTAGAGTTTCAGTGTGTAGGAATACTTGCAGTGAAGACTCTTAAGCGGATAGGTTTAGACCATCTCCATCATCACTGTGAGGCTAATGTGGCCATTAGATTGTTTTTTGTCAGAGATGAAGTTGACAATAAGCTAATTCATTGTTACCTTCTTTTATTGGACTAACATACTCAGTTGATAGCAGATGCCTAGTTGACTGACTTGTGCAGTTGACATGCAGGAGGGAAGGAATGCCATCCAGAGGCACCTTGACAGGCTTGAGAGATGGGCCTGTGCAAACCTCATGAAGTTCAACAAGGCTGAGTACAAGGTCCTGCACTTGGATCAGGGTGATCCCAAGCATGAATACAGGCTGGGAGATGAGTGGATTGAGAGCAACTCCAAGGAGAAGGACTTGGAGGTGTTGGTGGATGAAAAACTCAACATGAGCTGGCAATGTGCACTTGCAGAAAGCCAGCCATATCCTGGGGTGCATCAAAAGAAGCATGGCCAGCAGGCCGAGGGAAGTGATTCTCCCCCTCTACTCCTCACCTGGAATAGAGCTCTCATTCAGCTCTGGGGCTCCCAGCATAAGAAGGATAGGGACCTGTTGGAGAGAGTCCAGAGGAGGGTCATGAGGAAGATCAGAGGGCTGGAGCACCTCTCCTATGACAGGCTGAGATTGTTGCAGTTGGTAGTCTAGAGAAGAAAAGGCTCCATAGAAACCTTACAGTGGTCTTCCAGTACCTGAAGAGAGTTTATGGAAAAGATAGCGAGAGTATTTTTATGAGGGAATATGTGGTGATAGGACAAGGGTTAATAGTTTTAAAGTAAAAGAGGGTAGATTTAAATTAGATATAAGGGAGAAATTCCATCATACTAAACTATTTTAAAAGGAAAACTGACACTGGAAATTTTCAATTGAGCTGATAACATTTGTCTTAAGGGCTAGGTTTCCTTTTTAATTTTGAGAAAACATATATTTTGCAATATTTTGCAAGCTACCAAATTAGTAAACTGTCTTTACGATTTTTTGTTTGCTTGCGTGTTTTTTTTTTTTTTTTTTTTTTTTTTAGGTAAACCAAAACCACCTTCTAGGCATTAAATACCATTGGTGTTTTGTTGTAGACCTTATCTAGAACACTCACAAGTTTAGAAAAGCTGAGTGCCAGAAAATGAGATGAAGCAAGTAGGGATAAGGCTTGTAATGGTGTAAATGGCTGTAGGGGAGGTTGTCATGATGGAACATAAGTACTTCATCAGGCAGAAGCATCTGACATTGTTGTGGATCTAGAGCATGACATTTCTTGGTTCTGGTTTGTCATGGTGAGTCATGCATCAGGCAGAAAGCTACTTCAGTCCACTTATAAGTGCCTAGGTGACCAGCCACTTGAAGAAGAAGAAAAAAAAAAAAAAAAAAAAAAAAACACTGGCATTAACTTACTCCTTTTTTTTTTTTTTTTTTCCTGGGCTGGGAAGGCATGTTCCTTAAATAATACTTAGAGTGTAAATTGCCTTCTTCCAGTCAGAAGAATAGTCAAAACTAAAGCAGAGTGGTGGGCAGTGTCATTTCAATTTGCAATTATAATGGAGTGGACTTCTAGAACAACAAAAAAGGCAGTTCTTGTGGTACATTGGAGCTCCATGGGATATTTCATAATTATGTGTAAATTTTGTTTCTTAAAGTTCCCTCAAACAAAACAAAATTCATAACTATTTGAAAACTTCCAAATATTCTGGTAACTATCTTATTATCTTTCTGGGAATTGTCATCCCAGAGGAAAAAACAAATCTGAAAGTCCTGGATAGTAATGTCATGTTTGCAATAATGTGTATCAGGGTTAAGAGAAACATTTTTTACAGTATTTCTCTTTTCACTAACATGGAATTGGCTGCTTCCTGGCACCACTGGATTTGAAAGCTGCAGAGAACTTGGAGAACTTTTAGGAAGTAAAGGAGAGTGTTTCCAAATAGCTGTATCAGAAGGGAACTATTAGGAGAACATGGGATTACAGAACATGGGATTTAATGGTATTAAAGGTTATAGGGCTGGCTGTCACAACAGAAATTCTTTAACAGTTCTCCAGATTTTTTTTCTACAGGTTTCTTATCATTTGTACTGGAGAATAAGCATTCAGTTCCCAGGAACCACAAGGCCAAAACATCCCCTCTTGTACTGAGAATCTAAGTTGCCATTTGGAGCCTATGGAATTTTTAGCTGCAGTTTCAACTAGCAAGAGAAGTCCTAAGGTAGATGTAAAAGGCTGACCATTCAGGGTGTGTGCAAGGAGAGAAAAGGTGAACAGTTTTTGTATTGCATGTTCAAGAAAATACATGGA
Organism: Stictonetta naevosa; assembly: GCA_011074415.1. Lineage (NCBI taxonomy): Eukaryota > Metazoa > Chordata > Aves > Anseriformes > Anatidae > Stictonetta > Stictonetta naevosa. The sequence goes on from CM021699.1 coordinate 18,667,854, forward strand.
TAGTATTCCAAAAAAACAATCTTTTTCTGTCTTTGAAAACTGTTTTTTTTTTCTTTTTAATTGGGGTGGAGGGTGGGGTTGATTTTTGATGGGGAGAGTGAATTTTTAATGTCTTTTTATTCTTTTTCTTGAGAGTTTTTTATAATTGAAGAAAGTTTACCATTGTAGATTTTCAAACACACAAATACACACACACAAAGGAAGAGACACTGTACTAAAGGAAGTAAGAAAATGTCTCACGAAAATCATGCCATACTGATTTGAACATAGCTTGTTTTCAAGAGAGATCATGAATAATAATACAGAAAAAACAATCAAACTATTATTATAAATATTCAAAAAGAGGAAAGTAAGAGGACTTTTCATGTCATGTCATTTTTTAGTATAACGAAAGATAATATTGGCTATCAATGTTAGCAATGAGGTCAAAAAATATGAGGTCAAAGTGTAACATGACAATGTATTGGTCATATGTGCAGATAAATCCTTAAATATTTCTGGAGGAGATAGTCTAGCAGCTATCAAATATAAAGTAGATTAGATGCCCAGAACTTGACAGAAATGTGAGGGTCAGAAATACTAATAGCACATCAGTAGTCTCTTTCACTGGCATAATGAATAAGGTTATGCTGCAATCAGTCCAATTTAACTAATCACAGAGTTTTGTGAGTCTTCAATTTTAAAATGTTTTCTAAGGCATTCTTTCTTTTTTATTTTCATTTTTTTTTCCTTTTTTTTTTTTTTTTTTTTTTTTTTTCCTCTTCTGTGATTTTAGCCTATTGCTTCTTTACTGTTTTGGGCTGTAATTGAATTAGGTTTATTGCCGTAATAATACATATATCTGGGTCTTCACTGAATTACTTGGAGTGAGAACCAATTTGTAGAATACTGTCAGATTTTTAGTCTCATTTAACATCACCAAACTGAAACACCTTACCTACCGGTCATAGCAGTCCCGTTGATCTGTGCTCTCTCCTGCTGGCATTATGTCTTTTTTTGACATTCAGAAGTGCTCTTTGTCACCTCAGGACTTCACATCTGTTATAAGGGCTATATGGTGTGAACCATGTAGGCTGTTTTAAGCTTAAGTCAGCATGCAGTGTTTCACTCAATTTCTGTATAGGACAGTGTGGAAAGGGTGTTTTATAGCCATACCCTGTATTCTGAAGTAGCTCTCCATTTTCCACTGAGTGGTATCAAATAACTTGTATAGCCAACATTAAATTATTTCTTGCAGATGGTGCAAATGTTGTCTTGTCCCCAGCATGCCACTTCTCCAGGTCTCTGCATAAGCTAGCCTCACTCTGTCCCTTTTTGCAGTTCTTCAAGGTAATTCCTTTAAAGATGCAGGGCCAAACCTCCATGTTTCTTTGGAATGGGACAAGTGAAGTTTCTGGATTATGCCATTTGCCCATGGTGCCAGGTTCGTCATGACTGATGGACAAGCTACTGATTGATGGATGGCTACTTGTTAAACTTTGATTTAAGTTGTGCTTAAATCTAATCATTTTTTTTTTATGCTCAGAATTTGTACTGTTAATAAAAAATAATAAAGACCATTCCTGGTCTGAAGGGCCAATTTTGGAATAACGCAAGTTTATGCTAATATGGAATTAAGATACTCAACATTAATATTTTTTTTATTCTTTATATTCTTATAGTTTTGAAGCAAAAACATGAACAAAAAGATACTTTAGAGACAGAGATTTCTAGAATTAGAGATTTTAGAATAATTGTGTCTTTGTGTCATTTAGCTATGAAGGGATAGAGAAAAGAGTGGCAACAATAGAGAATACTATTTACTTATGTAATATAATTGTTTTATGTAAATATATATATATTTACATATATATAAACTTAAGCCCAATCATGTACCTGATAAAAAGAATCTGTCCTAATGCACATCTTCAATCTCAAATGCTCTAAAACAGAACTTTTTACCTTAGAAAGGAAAGGTGCATGGGCCATAAAAAAATCTATGCCTTCTATGGAAAATCCTAAGTCATTTAAAAGTTGTTTGGCAGATTTAAGAATGGTGGCAGCAGCAATGCAAAATCTGTGATGAAGATGAAAGGGAAAGCTCTTTGATTTCTCGTGGATTTCTAGGGAGTTTGGAATCAAATCTGTACCACAAAACATCTCAATAAACTAAGGCTGCTCTTTGTAAAGATAAAGGCAGCGAAAATTCTAGTTAAATCTGGTGCACACCAGTTGACCAAATCTCTGAGAAGTGAGATCTTTTTTGTTTGTTATAGGCTATTTCAGGTAAAGCTCAAACAAAGTTGGACAAAACTTTTGTCCCTTGGCCCACAAAACTAATTTTGCCAAACATTAAAATTCAACTTGCTTCTCAGCGTTTTGCTTCCTAAAGCATTATGTAAAATCTGTTTTGCAAAAGACAGATGATAGCATTACTAAAAGTGGTGCTATGAAAAATTCATCAAATCTATCATGTTGATATGCTTTTTACAGTGTTACTGGTAAATTCATTAGATTAATTATCTCACACTTCAGTACAAATATATTTACATGTATATACACAAATATATTTGTACACATTTATGTAAATTACAATTCAGTAGTTAATGAATTTCATTTACTTTTAACTCAGTACAGATTTTGATTTTTGGTTTTCCTACCTATGATGTTGTGTTACTCTATGACATTTGAATGTTTCTGCGAAATTCATCCAACAATTACAAAAGAAAATACTTATCTCAGGATAAATATCCTCAGGCATATCTCTTTCTCCCTGGTCTTCCATTAAACTGAGACCTCAACAGGAGTCCCTGAAATTCATAGATTCAAGAGCTGATAATGACTTCAGCTGTCAAGCCTTTCTAGCGGGTTTTGACTGTCCCTTGCAGACGTTGGGAAAGCTGAACTCCTTTGGGCATGGCTAGATGGAGCCATCTCCTGGCCAGACAGCAGAGAGAACTCTGAATTGAATATTAAGACCTGATCTGGTAATTAACATTGCTATAAACAAATTACATATGCATGATGAAGGAAATGCTGCCTGAAGACTGATATATTGGGTTCCAGTTCCCATTTATACACTTTACACACTGGAAATTGGAATTCTGGTGAGTGGATACCTTACATTGTATGTCTTTGTGCACTGTATGAACATATGAAGAATGTGAATGAAAAAGTGTGGTTCATTGCTGACTCCTGATAGAGCTAAGGCGTGGTAATCAATCATTTTTGAATGACAGCAGGGACAAGCCATCTGTAAATCCTGTTTTACTGCATTGATGCAAGGTGGATGTTAACATATTTCTTTCTCTGATATTTTGTTTGTCTTGGGATGTGACAAACTCAACCTTTTGGGTGAATGGCTGTCTTCTGTTCTGTGACTGTAAAAGTGTTGAAGTATCCATTTTTGCAATATGGATTTAATTTCTTAGGCAGTTGAATAAACCACTACAGCTCAACAGTTTTTATTTATGAATGAGAAAAACAATTTTCATCTATGAGGAATACCACACTAAGATATTAGTCAGTAAAATTATTTGTTTGCATGTAATCTGTATGGTGATTAGATAATAAGAGCTAGGAAAAACATTGGTCTTTATTAAAGGGGATAAAGAACATTTTCATTTGGCTGTTTCAGTGGGCAGACATGCAAATTTCTGTTTGCAGCAACCCAGATGAAGAGTAGCATTTTATTTGTCACAGTATAGCTGATCTACAAGTTTAAGACTAGTTTTATTTTACTGCAAGATGTGAAATATGAGTTACTTTGTGTTTTCTGAGAGCTCTGGATGAATATAACTTTATTTTATTTTTATTTTTTCAGGGAGAGTGGGGGTAGAATAAAGCAACTATTCTTTATAGTTGTATTGGACCTAAAAGTTCCATTACAGACATCTCTGAAATTTCTCTTTTTTTTTTTACTTCAACACTTGGAAAGAAGAAAGTGTCTGGTTCTTATGGTGGTGGGATTCAAAAAAAGCTGCCTTCAGCTGCCGGCTATTTCATCCTCTTATTTATTTATTTATTTATTTATTTTGAGTATGATCAGCTCAACTCAAGTCCCTGTAGCCTGGTTTCCTCTTCAGTAAAAAGGAGATGGCAATGTTTGACTGCCCAACAGGGTACTATTCCTCTCTACTAGGGTTAAAGGATTAATGTAATTGAGATGTGCTTGTAAGTCCTTGCAAAGCTAGATTTCTCATCATAAGAACATACTTCAGAACAACACTTTATTTCATACAGCATGTGTATTTGGAGCAGGTGGGGAAGTCTTTTTATTCAAGCTGTCCTCAATGACCTTAAGTGTCTTCCACCCTAAGTGATGGTATCTCAAAAGCTGAATCAGTTTGTCAGTGTTCATTGTAAATATTATGAAAGATTAGGAACTATTGTGTACATTTGCATACTACTGCTGATTTGTTTTTTATTTTTTCATTTTTATAAAAAAATTAAAATAGTTTTGCACCTATAACAATTAAGTGTGCTTTATTTTTAACTTCATTGTTTTTCAGGGGGATCAGATATTGAGTACCTAGATTTTTATAAGCCAGTGGTGTGGTTCTGGATCCTTGTTGGGCTTGCTTACTTTGCAGCTGTCCTCAGCATGATCGGAGACTGGCTAAGAGTCATATCAAAAAAGACAAAGGAAGAGGTAAGAACATTTTGAAAGGAGAAGAAATATTATATTTTTGCATTGCTCTTACTATGCTTAGAGCTCTTATAGCTTGTGGAAGGCCTGTTCTAAGGAAATTTTTGCTAAGAATTTCATAAACAGTTATTGCAATAAAAGAATCAGCAGCTAACTAATGAGAGAATGTAGCTCCAAAGCAGAGGACAATATTTATTTGATCAAATTTATTTGAAGAGTATGAGAACTCATCTTTTGCCTCTGCTCTGCAAATTTTAAATTATATTTGTAGTTTGGTTTACACAACTAGCTTTTCTAGTGTCCTTCACAAATATGGAGCAGGACATGTTGCATGAGTGTTCTCATTTCCAGGTTCAACACTTTGCAGGATCACTGTCTTGTGTTCTGGAAGAGCATTGAGGGCATCTTTTTCAGTCAACCTGCATGATCTCCACTGTCTGTAGGGAAACCAGCAGATCACTTTAAATGGCATTAACCTGTATTGGTTTTGTGTATTATTTTGAACTTAAGAATTAGGTCCATCTAGCCCATTACTTCATCTGTACTGGGAAAAAGAGTTGGACAAGTACATGTGGTGTTTCCCTATTGTCTAACTGTTCACAACTTGGGTCAATTCCTAAACTGCATTTAGTTTCTAGATTCTTGAATAAAAGTGGTATTATGACTAAGGCACTATGACTTGGGACTATGCAAAAATACCTTGTTCAGGCTTCACTTTGCAGCACTTCCTCATGCACTAGTGACACAATCTAGTTCTTCATGCTACTTCCTGAAATGAATCTGGTCTTTAATCTTTTCTCATACTCTTCTATTAGGCAGTAAGATCTCTGGGTAAGATGCTATCTTGACTATATAATTGTACATAGCACTTAGGGTTTAATCTTGTTTAGAGTGTCTCATTATCCATGTTATTATAATGATAATATATTAAGAATGTTTGAATTTTGTTATGTCTTTTTTCTTATACTGAAGACATTTCATTATAGGCTAAGAAGCATGAATTGAACAGTCATGGATTTCTAACATATTAAGTATATTCCTAGTTATATGAAGCAAAACTCAGAATTTCCCAGCTTATCCAACACAGTGCTATGCCAAAGTCTATTTCCTCAGGCACCTGGAATGTATACCCTCTTTCCTCTTTCCATTCTTTCTCACCTTTGTAGCCTAAACAAACATATTCATTTTGTCAACAGAAAGGAAAATCTCATTCTTCAGATATATCCAGATTCTCTTGGCTGATGCAGGTATTAAGGATTTTGCTGTATACAAGTGTCTCATGTGTTTTAGGTTAGATTAAAGACAGACATAACATAATTCATACCATTTGTTCAATTAATCATATCCCCGATGTTCAGAAATATTCCCCCAATTTTTAACCCATTACTCAAGCATGTCTGAAAAAATGCATAACAGAAAATGCTCTAGCAATAAATACTACAGTATCAGAAATGTGAGAACAATTTGAGAAAACAGAATCATGGCATAGTACTATTTGAGTACTAGTTAGGAAATATGAAAAATTATTTCTGGATTCTATCGTAATTTTGTAAGAAGAAATTTGTGTACAAATATAGTGTATTTTGCTGTGAGAACTGTTTAATTGAACAGAAGCATTGTACAATTATTCACTTTACAAGTAGCATTTTATGACTTCAAAACTGCTGTTCTCAGCTCATCTTCGCTATCTGTCCAGGAAAACTTGAGTGAAAAAGTTGAGACAGTTCAGTGGAAATGTAGTCATTAAATCTCCTCTTTGCCAGCAGAAGCCAGAAGACACTCTGAATTTCTTGAATTATCTGTTTTTCCAGTTAAGCCTAAATTTATGATGGTCTGTTCCAGCTTCTGTGGATGCAGATTATAACAGAAGAACCTATCTGTAGTTCAGATAATAGAAATAAGTGCAATGGAAAATCCTAGTCATAAGCATGATTTTTTTTACTGCTTTTTAAGGAAACATTTTGTCAGTCTTTGGGGGGAATAGCTCATTATTCCCAGAAACAGCCTATAACATTGGAAACTATGCTATATACTGAAATCTACTGAGAGACAGAGGCTATGATAAAATCTGTAGGATATATCACAAAGATCATTGAGTCCAACTCCTGGGATCCCCCCCCCCCCCACCCCCAACAAAACAAAAAATGTTATTGCTTTTTTAGAGTACGTATTGTGTAAGGAAACCTCCATGTTCCAAGAAATTGTTGATCATGATTATCATCTAATTTCCTGTTCACATTTTCCTCTTTACTAATGCAGTTGTATCGTTTTTAAAAGCACTTTATATAAGGATTTCTGGTAATAATGCATTATGTTTCAACAAATGATAACTCCAGAAGTTTCTCATATGCAAAGTGGAGTTGAGATTAAAAAAATATATATATATAGTCAGATATTCATTGATTTACAATAATGCTGTATTTTGATATTAAAATACAGATAGCCAGAATGTCTTTGAGTTGCTCAGGTGGCCTTTGTCTCCTGAAATATTCTTGAGAGTTTTGAATGCCTCAGATGGGGAGGGAAGTGAAAGACAAGTAGAGACAGAAGTGGGAGTTTTAGAAGGATAGATCTGCTGCTGGAAGCAGTTCATACAGTAAGATAGATGAAGTGTCAGAAAGTCATTGGAACATGCTGTGTGCTAAAATCTTAAGTAGGCGATCTGTCTCTGAAGTTCAGCTTCAGAGTACTAGCTTGCCTGAAACTCCCCCCTCTTCATTATTCTCTGTACTCTGATTACTCAGAGCACTTACATAGTCTTCTGATTTTAGTCGCTTTGAAAGGTAAAATTTCAGCAGGATTTTTTTTTTCCTTGTCATATTTTCTTTTACCTTAGTATGCAGCAGCTTCTGAATTTCAGTGTTTCCTGCAAAGATGCCTGCCCAATCAAGAATCTTAGTCATTTAGGCTATAAGTTTCAAATTCCCATTTGTAAGACTAAGTGCTTGCATCCCTTGGCCTCATGATAGTGTTTTAAACTCTAGTCCATTCAAGCTCTAGACTCCATTTAAGTCAATGAAGATGTGATTAACCTCCACTGTAGATGTTAACATCTGAACTAGTCATCTACATTGCCTTTATAGTCACTGTAAAGAAATGACTGTTTCTATTATGATCTGTTTGAATTTTTTAAGGTATCTAACTTAAGATGATGAATTATAAGATGAATTACATCCTCAAAGAGCCTGTTCTCTTTGGTGTATATCAAGAGCCCAAGTGAATGACTTGAGTTAGACATCAGCTCAGTTTGGTCAAGTGATTTTTCATGCTGGGTTTCTTTCTTTTGAATTGAATGACATGGATTCAGCTTTAAAGACCAAATCAAAAACTTCATGAGAAATAGCACATTCATTTCTTGTGAAAATTCAAGAGGTAACTGTTATCTTTGGTATTTATAAACAATTTGATTCATCTGAATCATCATTCTGTTTAATCCTTGGCACCAGTGGCAGATCTGTCACTCATGTCTGTCAAAACAGAGTTAGGCTTGTCATGATGATGCCATGGAGATTTTTGCACTCTCTGTAATATTTATTGTCTTTTCATTTTACTATGGCTTAAGGCTAAATGCGTTCATGCAGCATATGGGGCCCAAACTTAAAGAGAAGGTGAACCTCTCATATTCCCTGAATGTAGGCTTTATGCATGGAAATGGTATGGTATCTCTCAGTCTTGTTCTATTATTTTAATTTTTTTAAATAAGGAAGAAAAATTAGTCAGGTCTGTCTTTACAAAACAGCTGAGCCAAATTAGTTGCTCATCCATGCTGAAAACACTGGCCTTCTTTTCTCCCTCCTTTATCCTCTGTCCTTCCCCCGGCCTTCTCCCAGTTTCTCTGTACTATGCTACACCTCCAACTTGGCAATACATCTGGTGCTTATTTGATTGTAAAATGAGTGGACTCAACTTACTAGGAAAGGGAGATAAGAGTTTTGCAAGACTTCAGTGAATTCAGTCAGCCTAGGAGGCAAACAGGCCTCAGAACCTGCTCTGTGAGGGTATGCGACTGAGGAAGAAGGAGGTTTTCCTTTAGTGACAATGAGCTCTTAATCTGGCACTTGTGATTTTATGAGACAACATCCACTGAGTTAGAAATGAAACTGATCAGAATAACTCTCCAGCCTGGTGATTAGAGGCTTTTTACAAAGGTATGAGCACATTGCTGATCCATTGAACATTGTTTTAAGCAAGATGGAACAGCTTCTGTTGAGGAAAACAACTCAGAGCTTTTCCTTTTCATACAAACAAAACAGAATACATTTCAGTAATGCTAACAATCATCTGTTCACAAGTTCAAAGGGTTGGGCAGAAGGACTTGGTGCGAGCCTGTTCCTAGCAAGTGCTGAATTGGATAAATATTTGTAGGAGGCAGTCATAGTGCAAAAGCAATTGCAGGTGAAGTCCTTTTACATGACAGTGATTAATGGGGGTGACACAATTCTAGCAGGGGACTGTTGAATTTCTGTAGGAAAATGGTGTTACAGCTGCAGATGTTATAAAAAGGAATATTGCCAGAAAACAGTCCCTAGCTCTATGGCCTAAGATTCAGGAAAAATGCAGAGCACTGCAAAAAATGACAAAAAAAACAAACAAAAAAACCTGTCTGAAGAGTAGTCTGTCTAGCTTTAAGAGTTTCTCCCAGTCCATCCAAGATGTGCAGAAATATGTATCTGAGAAAGAATTTCAACATTCAAAAAAAATAAATATTGTTTCTAATAATTTGTGTCAGATGGGGAAGAACATAAAGTGTTAGGTCATAAAATATTTGTATAATAAATGCAGCTCTGGGCCTCCAGTCAAACTTCAATAGCAGTAGGACAAAAAATAAAATAAAAAATGGGACTACATCCCTCCATAATTTTTCTCAGTCTTGGAGACATTTAGAGTGGTATTGGAGTAAGGAAAAGGAAGAAATGGCTGACCTGATTTTGAATGGAATTTGATCTAATTCCAAAAGATCACAAGTATAAGCTACCCTGATGTTTTTGTAGGTCCTGCCATAGCAACAGTCTAGTACTGAGTTTCTGTGTTGATCACTCTTTTACAAGTACACCATCGTACTCTGTGCAATAAGGAATATGAAAGGACATGTTGTTCTGTTAGTCCGAGAGAAACTAATCTGCTGATTGGTTTTGACACTATTTCTTGAGATGTCTTTCTTCATAGCTTTGTGTACTTCAGACACGTGATGCCTGCTTAATTTCTTCTAAGATTCACTGCACACACAAAAGTAACACCTATGCCGTTATCATACTGTGTAGCTTATGTTTATATTCTAACTCTTAGCAGAGGATACTAAAGCTCTTTAGAAATGTCTATTTTGTTATTGTATAGTAAGTACCAGGTCCCTAAGTGATGCTGGTGTGGTGTTGATTACAAGAGAAGTGCTACCCAAATACACCTCTGTTAGCAGCTTAGACACTGTGCCAGGCAAGGGAAGGTGGGCACTGAGGGCATATTACCTGTCAGCCGCAGCACTTAACCCTGCTCTTCCACATGCTTCCCATTGCCTCACTGTGCTGACTTGGACAATTCAGGAGTGATACAATGTCTTCAGGTTGCATTCAACTAGACAGTGATGACAAGAGCTATTGAATTTGCAAAACTAAAACTAGAGCAAATTACTTACACTTCATAGTAAGATAAAAATTGATTAAAGAGTTCTGTTATAGCAATGGCATTTCTTGGAGTTAATTACACATGAAGATTCCCTGAATGTAGGTTATCACCATTTACATTAGGAAATCTTGGGATATATATATATATGTATATATATATATATATTTGAGACGAGATGTAATTGATCCTTTAAGCCACTGAGGCAAATGTACCTGTGACTTAACTCTACTGACAGAGTGATATTTAGTCTTGAATGTCTTCAACCCCCATCTTCATGATTAACATTCCTGAAGACTTTAATTTTTTATTATTATTTATTTATTATTTTTGTAATCTCAGAGCTTGGATATTATTAAGACAAGACACCAGAACATGTTAGCAATAATGAGTGTGTATGCATTTGATAACTCTCGTGTGGAAGGGTCCTCAGACAAAGCCAGTTCAGCAGAACAACTTTGCATCTTCAAGAAGCTGTGTTGACAGTAAGGAAATTGTGTTTTGCAATAATGCATAGAAGGGACTGAAGACATTATAGAATACTTTTTGTTACAAGGGCTAAGTGCAGTTGTAATACTCAGGTGGAACAACTTTAATGGAGCTATAATATTTCACAGAAATATTGCTCCAGATATTGATACTGGAAATTTAAGGATTAAGCAATTTTTGGTTTTGTTTTGACCATGTAAATACAGTAGCCAGTCTTTATTCAGTACTGAGTCAAAATTAGGTTTTTTATGTTTGTTCTCTTCAACAATCTTTATAAGGAGAAAAGAAAAAGTCCAATAAAATTATGAAAGTTTTCTTTTTTTTCCTGTGGGAGAAACTTGAGAGAGCCTTTCAACTGCTTGTGGCTTGGATTTTGTTATGCTTCTAGTATAATTCTTAAAATGTTTGCTATTTCTGGCTGCAGCAAAGTCATGAGCTGTAGAGAGTAGATAGAGACTACATGTTGGTCTCCTGAATCACATTAGGGTCAGCTGATAGAGCTTCATGTAAACTTATCTTTCTAGTGATTAATTCTTGTGAGTAATTCACACCCACCATGTTGAGAGGGTTTGGATGCTCTCTGAGGTAGATAAAACAACTTAAATGACTGATTTTGATAGGAAAATGTAATCGTCTCTTTTTTTGTTATGCTTGAAAGTTTACTAATAAAGTGGAACCCTATGGATGGAGAAATCAGGCCAATAGCTTGTGTATAGTAATGGAACATACACATGCAGCTTTATGCAAAGAGGTGTCTGATGGGCAGTATCAGGTACCTAACATGGGATTGTTTATATTTCTGGAGAAAAAAAAAAAAAAAAGAGGTAAACCAAAGCAAAAATGTGGTGAGTGTTGTATTTGGCTCTGTTTCTGTAGAGGTGATTAAAAAAATAAATTTGTAAGCTACCTGTTCCTATTTAGTTGAATCAGACCATGAGAGATCAAAAGGGACATTTCTGTATCTGCCATCTGTCATATCTCCACAATATATACTCCCACAGCTGCCACCATAGATGTGTCTCCATAACAAAATAATCAAAATTTGCAGGCTCTGTGCCTTCCCATTGGGTAACATGGTTTATTTCATCCAAGGCATCAGATGTGCTCATGGAAGTTACGTGGGTGAAACCAAACAGTCATTGCTCACTGGAATGAACTCACAAACATTATTTATTAAAGGACTGAATAATCCAATTACCAGTGGGAGAGAATTGTTCCCAAAACACTTCTGACCACCATGTCTACAAAAATATCACTATTTAATTTAAATGTTACTCCAGAAGATGGCAACTTCATAGAACAGAACCTTTCCCCACTGATATTTGTCTTAAAAAAAAAAAAAAAAAAAAAAGAGAGAGAAAAAGGATACCTGTACCTGTCAGGGGATCCAAAAGAGAGAACAATTACTGTTTTATTTGTACCTTTCAACTTGAAATTTAAGTTTGGTGGCTTAAAAACTTGTAGAAGAGTTCTTTGCTACAGAGCTGAGGTCTGGGAAGAACAAAGGAATAGAAGATAGTGATTAAACTCCTGGGAAAGCTTGGCATAGGTATCTTGTTAGTACCTGTGGTCTTTCCTCTCTGTTGTGTTAAAGACACGTGAACGAGTCTTCTCTACCTATTCACTACTTATAGCCCGATGGAGTTAGGATATTCTCTAATAATGCTATAATTAGAAATGCTAAAGGCCATATACTGGGAATGGGAATGTATTTACTTTGACTATAAATTCTTAATATACAGTAAAAGAATGGTCATCAGTCAAAATGTCTGTGAAACCTATATTTTCCTATTCTGCAATAATGGGCATAAATGTTGGGCAGGAAGAAGTGGCGTATGCTTCCCCAGGCCTGCAGAAAAGTGAGAAGGAAGACAGACAAACCTTCCTACAAAGAATCAGCCCACCCAGCAGCTGCATTGTTAAATACATCTAGTATCTCTATACGTACATTTTTTTTTTAATTTCATTTTTTAAGTGGGACTTTTTGAGAACAATTTCTGAGAAGGCTGGATGAGTTTCTTGAAAGCTAAGACAAAATGTTATGTACTCTGCTGCTGCCTGGATAATGTGACATGTACATGCTCTTTCTAGTTTTGTTGCTGAGTAGCATATCACAGAGAGGTTAATTGGATGTGTTATTTTTAAGTAACAGAAAAGTACATTGGAGAGGAAAAAAGCTGAAAAACTTTGGAGAATGCATTAAGGATAAATGTTAGAAATCATATACTGAGGAACATCTAGAGCATTAAGAATATCAGTAAGGAAGGCCACTTTTTTTTCCCTCCTAAAATGCAATCAGAGGTGTATCATTTGCTCAGTATTTAATTGATTTTTTTTGGTTTTGTTTTGCACTAACGTTATGACCATCATAAAGTGCATGAGCCCTGCATACCAAAGAAAACAACATAAGGGTACAGATATCAAAGAAAAAACTACACACTGCATTTAAAAATACATATAGTCTCATTTTCTTGCACAGTGTATGTAATTTCTGTATTTTGTTTAGTACTCACTGGCATAGCTCCTCCTAGGCATATCTTTCATATCATATATCTGAATTCTGTCCAGGCAATATCTTCCCTTTCTGTAAACAGAAGTAGATTAACTAGTTATACTTTAACATTGGAATTTTTCAAGAATGACCCTGAGAGAGAGAAGCAAACTAAGGTTAAGTTAGAACAGTGCGTATTCACTTCAGTCTATTTAAGGTGGTCCTTCTCTGTTTACTTGTTTATTTCAATTTTATTTTATTTTATTGACCTCAGCTGTGACTTAATTCAAAGTGCAGACTACTCATATGTAAAGGTTATGGCTACATGACTTGTGCTGTCCAGACCATCTTAATAGGATGAGCAGTCTTCCTGCATGTTGGGCAGTTCTATTTGTATAATTATTTGGATATCTGTTCAGAGCATGTCCAGAAAGGTCCTCAAATTCCTGACAAATATGAGGAATTAGAGTAAATGTAATGAAGAACAAGTCATGTTCTTTAGTACCTTCAAATATTTTTTTCTTTTAGCAGTAGCATCCCCTTGGGCATGCTAACATTAATGATTATGTGATTGGCCTCTATCCAAGAGCTGAGCTCAGCTAGAAAACAAAGCTAAAACAAGGTAATGAAAATCAATAGGGAAGGTGTTGGTCTCACCTGTGGTATTGGCTGAGAGACTTATCCTGCACCAGTTTTATGTTGGTATTAATTTAGATACTTTTTGTCAGGAATAGGAGAATGAGCGATTACTTAATGTCCATGTTTTTTCCTAGGCCCATTAAATTCAGGATGTCCATCTTTAGATAATATTGTTGATAAGGTATATGCAGAGTCCAGGAACTGTTTCATCATTCAGAAAGTTCATACAGTACTTTTGGTGTATAGTTTTATTTTTTATTTTTTGTTTTTAAACTGACTTTAACAAGAATGAGAAGCCACATCTCAAAATTGTTCAGATACTGTTTCCACTGTATACTGATAGAAAAATTGTGAAATTAAAATGCTGACTGGGTGGCTGCACCCAAAGAATTGCAGTGAATGGCGTTAAATCCAGCTGGAGGCCGGTCACTAATGGTGTCCCTCCGGGTTCAGTATTGGGGCCAGTTCTCTTCAATATCTTTATCAATGATCTGGATGAGGGGATCAAGTGTACCCTCAGTAAGTTTGCAGGCGACACCAAGTTAGGCATGAGTGTTGATCTTCTCAATGATAGGAGGACTCTGCAGAGGGATCAGGATAGGCTGGACTGATGGGCCAAGCCAACTGTATGAGGTTCAACAAGGCCAAGTGCCAGGTCCTGCACTTGGGGCACAACCCCAAGCAGCGCTACAGGCTGGGGGAAGAGTGGCTGGAAAGCTACCTGATGGAAAGAGTCCTTGGGGTAGTGGTTCAACAGATGACTAAGTATGAGCCAGCAGTGTGGTCAGGTGGCCAAGAAGCCCAACAACATCCTGGCTTGCATCTGAAATAGCGTGGCCAGCAGGATTATGGAAATTATTGTCCCCCTGTACTCTGCTCTGGTGAGGCTGCACCTCAAGTACTGTGTTCAGCTTTGGGCCCCTCACTACAAGAAGGACATTGAGGCCCTGGAGCATGTATAAAAAAGGGCAATAAAGCTGGTGAAGGGCTCGGAACGCAAGTCCAGTGAGGAGTGGCTGAGGGATCTGGGATTGTTTAGCCTGGAGAAAAGAAGTCTCAGGGGAGACCTTATCACATTTTACCTTAAAGGAGGCTATGGCAAGGGGGGGATTGGGCTCTTTTCCCAAGAGCTAAGTTGAGGGGAAATGGCCTTAAATTGCACCATGGGAAGTTCAGGTTGGAGAAATTTCTTTACTGAAAGGGTTGTGAAGTATTGGAACAGGCTGCCCAGGGAAATGGTTGAGTCACCATCAAGAGGACTTCAAAAAATGTGTAGATGTAGTGCTTAGTGACATAGTTTAATGGTGGACTTGGCAGTGCTAGGTAAAGATTGGACTGGAGGATCTTAGAGGTCTTTTCCAACCTAAATGATGTCACGGTTCTAAGTCAGTCCTGGAGCTGAGCTAAGGACGATGTCCCCATTACTAGTGGCATTTCTATTCCCTGACAATCAGTAGTGAGCAGATTAGTGCTACTTATCATATGGCTGACTTGAGTGCTATCACTGTGAGATGTTTTTCCTATTAACTCCTGAAATATTTTGTGTCATTCAGCTTTATGTAATGTACTTAGTTGTCAATAATTTATGTGAATGAGACCATAACCTTGCATTGAGTTGCCCTCAACTATGGTATCTGCAGAATCTGGAGTTCTGTGCTGTAATGAGGTAAGAAAATTTGAGAAAAGTAAACAAATGTTACAGAAGGTATGTAGAGGTTTTATGCAAAGTGATTGAAATGCCAGTTGCCTATGCTGCTCAAAAAAAAAAAAAAAAAAAAATTGTGGCTGTCGGTGCCCAGATGAAGAGGAGCTATAATGCAGTATGAAGAAATGTCATATCCTAAGGACAGAAAGAACCTGAACATAAACAGAAATGTCCATATGGATAAAGGGAGGATCAGATTTTGAGAGCAAGTTGCTTATGTTCACTGGCAGTTGAAAACTGCACGTTTCTTTTCCTGTAACCTCTTGTACTTGAATTAGTAAGTGCTATGGAATTGAGAGTTTTATTCTGAAAACGTAACATTTTGAGTGTATTTCAGTTCACACAAAAGCTAAGCAATAATTTGGGGTACACAGTTCACACAGCACTGAACTCCTAGTTTCTCCTGCTGTGCCAATTACCTATGATTTACTATTAATGTATTTCAATTTTGCTTAACAACAGCACAGCATTTTTCAATGTTTTCAATGATTTTAATATAAAGCTGAAATTGTGCCAAGCAGCATCATAGCTCTGACATATGGACAGATATGATTGAGACCACCATGTTCATGTTCCATATCACCTTAATTGGAACACGAGTCTGTCTCCAAAAGGCATATCTAATGATGTTCTTCATCTAGTTGCATAAATTTGCTTCCCTAGAGAAATCTAATTAGAACCTGACTGGAGATCTGTGCACGAGAGGGGAAATGCCACCCTCCAGCTGTATGGTAACTGTACCGCAGCCCCGTGTGCTGACTGGCAGCCTGCATTTATTCTGGTGTTAATGGTGACAGCTCCAGCAGTCCCACACTACCATTGTGTGTGTGTTGTTTTAGCATGTCACTTCAGAGGAGTCAGGGTGGTAAGCAGACATGTTGCTGACATGACTGAAGCTGTTACTGTACTGGCACTGTGTTTGAGCAAGCACACACAAAAAAAAGAGAGAATACCAGCAGCTGATGCTTTCATTTATAAAAGCTTTTCTGTCTAAATTTAGAAAATTCTTTGCCAAGTCTCCTAGGGATCTTTCCTCAGACAGTAGAAGTGCTCATAAATAACCCTGCGCCCTGGTAGCAATACATAGCACAGCCTGGATTGCTGGGATTTCAGCATCCCCTAACCAGCTGGGTACTGTGCAGCTGCCAGGGCTCCGGAGCTTCCCAGTGTTCTTCACTGCCTATAATTCAATAACAAATTTCAGCAGAAAAGATTATTTTTTTATTTTTTTTAGAATTGTTGTTAACTCTTCCCAGTGCATCATTTCTTCTTGTTTAGTTGCTGTCAATAAATAATCGAGTCTGTGGGATGAGAAATCTGTACCAACCGTAGTAGCTCTTGGCCAGCCCAGAGACACATTGCTTTCTCACCGGGCTTTCAAGCCTACATGGTCTTTAATGTCCTCAGCCAGATTATGCTTCTTTTTTTTTTTTTTTTCCTCTCATTTTTGCTGCAGGTAGGGGAATTCAGAGCCCATGCTGCAGAGTGGACAGCCAACGTCACCGCCGAGTTCAAAGAAACGCGAAGGCGTCTCAGTGTGGAGATCTACGACAAGTTTCAGCGGGCTACCTCCATCAAAAGAAAGCTCTCCGCTGAACTCGCCGTCAACCACAATCAAGACCTGACTCCTTGCAAGAGAACCCTGTCAGTCAACCATCTCACCAGTGAGAAGGACATCTTGCCAGCTCTCACAAAGACGGACAGCATTTATATGAATGGTTTGACACCGCACTGTGCAGCAGAAGAGATAGCTGTTATTGAAAATATTAAGTAGCTATGACTTTGGATCCCAGCCCATGAGAAGCTCTTGGCTTAGACTAGCCATATACCTTTTTTTCTCCACCCTGTCAATGATCAATGCTAATATCATTTTATATGTGTGCATGAGTTCCACAGAAACTACAGTCCCAAGTTACCATCACATCTCTTCAAAGACACAAAGATGAATGGCACTTCTGTTATCGAAAGATGCTGGAACAAGCAATGTCTTCTGCCTTTATCTGCCCAGACTGTTTTTCACTTCTAATGTGCCATATGGCCTCAAGAATGAATCACACTTGTTTATGGTAACAATGTAGCTTTGAGGGATCAGTCCTTACAATTTCAGGGTCTACCTTACTGAGCCTAGGAATGGACCATTTATGGACTACAACACATTTGTAAATGGCAAGAAATTCTTATGCAGCCTTTTACCTAAGAAATTTTTGTCAGTGCCTTATCTTTTGAAGAACCAGAACCTCTACAATTCCTGTATGGTTTTTGTTTGTTTGTGTTTTATTTTTCTTTTTTAAATGAGAAGTGTATTTCCTTTGAGCTTTCATTCTTCCTGAAATGATGGTGTTTTAAAGGTGTCTGTATTGAAGATACCAACCAGCATGAATGAATGCCAAAACTCAACAGTCATCAACGGATGTTCTTAGCTCTAAATTTAAAGGCACTGCAGTCTCAGAAGTTTCAAACATGTCCCCAAGAAGCATTTTGTTTTACTCAGGTCCAGCTGATACTTGTTCACACTGACTTGTAGAATTTGCAGACCCTGTCTTATTTTTTCAAGCAGTGTTCAGCAGTTTTTTTCTCTGTGTCAGATGTACCAAAAAAAAAAAAAAAATCTGCAGCTTATCTATCGCTAAGTTATTTGGTGGATGACAAGAGCAAATAAATATGGCTATTTTCAGGAGAGGCAGGAGAGGCTTTTAATTGCTGTATTCTAATAACCACATTCAGAAAAAAATGCAGAAAAAAAAATACAGCATTTTCTAACAAGCATAAACCTTCTGCCAGATATTTGCTCTGTGACAAGGATTCTTAACTTCCTCTTTAAGTCAAGTTGCACCAGATGCCATATGATATTTTACACAGGAATCCTGCTGGAGTGCTTTCCTTAATGTCACACTGTACAGTAGATGCCTGTGCCGGAGCTGTGACTAACGTGGGAATGCAATCGAAACTGGTATCACTGTGACTTTGTACATTTCAAATAGAGATGGCTCTGAATATAAGTACAGGCATGAAGAAGAGCTGATAAATAGCACAACCTGAATACTGATGATTGTTCAGAAAGGATAGGCTGACGAGAAGCAGATCTAACCCATACTCCGGGTTTTCTTTACTGGTTTTAAGAAAACACATTAACTTTAATTTTACGTCTCCTGTTTTGCTTATAGGTGTACATGAGATTCAGAAGAAATGCAGGATGGAATGGATAATTTTACATTCTTTTCTTATGTTAGTCTATTGTAACCTGGCTGTACATAAAATGAATTGAACAGGCCTTAAAGAATAATTTAGGCTCTGTGTAAATTAAACAAACAAAAACATCCAAAAAAAAAGAAAAAAAAGAACACAAAAACAAGACTTTGCTGATTGGGCATGATTCAAGTGGCAAATCTTACAGCATCTCTGACCATTAGATAACATGCAAGATATGAATGTTAATGTTTTTGGATGCTTAGCTTGTTTTCTAATAAATATAAGTTAATATGTAAATTCAGTCAATTCAGTGTAAATATCAGTCAGTTAACATTTACAGAGTGCGCTTTTAAAATTAAAGAAGTTCCATGAAACAGCACCGAGCAATGCTCTTATAACAAAGACCCTTGTCTCCCCAGCACAGTGTTCTGAATGTCCACATGGCAAGAGTTCATCTTGCCATGTATAAACTGTGAATTGTAATGAAAAATAAAGTTTTTAATTAAAATAAGCTTTTCTGAATCTCCTGCTTGCTATAACTGGAATGCTGAGAAATCATTTGTGAAACTGATTTTGTGTTTTCACTGGTTAGAGTATAGCAGTTTGCCACCTTCTTTAATTTAAGCTGGTTTAGCAATAAAAGCTTGACTCATCCAGCACAGGAATATATTTTTTTCTTGATATTAAAAATAATGCTCTTTGGATGCTGTACCCGATCTTGTGTTTCTTTCTGTTTTGCTCAAAAACTTGGGAGGATGAAGTTTATTCTGTCACGTGCTATGGAGCTGCTGGTAATCTCCATCTTTTCACTGATGGAGATGTGGGATGCTGTGCTGGTGGTAGCCTTGTGCAGAGCCTTGTGCAGAGGTGTGTGAACCAGCAGTCCTACGGGCAGTAACCTGCCACACCAGAACAGTCATTTCAGCAGTGGATAGTTTACAGTGGCCTCTCTGTGTTTTGGCCAAGCGAACATTGACTTGCAGCTGTGTGGTGGTAAGTAAAGACTGAAGAGTGCTACTTTATTAAATCGTTCCAATCTGATTTGGATGGGATGTCTCAGTGCCTTTTGGAGGGACTGGTAATTAATGTTTACTGTCTTCGAAAGCAGATGTGATATCTTTATGAGGGTGGTGAGGCACTGGCACAGGTTGCCCAGAGAAGCTGTGGATGCCACATCTCTGGAGGTGTTCAAGGCCAGGCTGGATGGGGCTTTGGGCAGCCTGGTGTGGTGGGAGGTGTCCCTGCCCATGGCAGGGCGTTGGAACTTGGCTGGGCCTTAAGGTCTCTTCCAAGTCAAACCAAGGTTAAGTCCTTGGATCACTCTTATTAGTTTGTATCAATTTTTCCAACCTATAGCAGTGAGTGCCTATGTGGTTTCTTTCATTTTAAAGAAACTTTCAATCATTTCAAGACCTGCTGAAAAGAGTACGTTGTTTCAAAAGTTTATGACAATATTTGTAATATTAGTATGGATATGCATTAAATCTATTGAGCATTTATTTACCTTGATTCCTGCATGTGGTTTCTGGGAAAAGAAACCTTGTTAATTTATATGTAAAAGCCTTTTTTTTTTTTTTTTTTTTTTTCCTGACTTTAGTATTTAATCTAAAATATCCAACCTTATCAAAGATTTGTCTGTTTGGAACAATACATTAATGAATAAAATCCTTAATAACTGAAGAAGAAAAAAAGATGCAACAGTCCAGCTGGTGTAAGTAGGTGGAGTCATCACAGGTCTAGAGCCATTAGTGTTATGTCAAAATCTTTGTCTCCCTCTCCAAGTACAGTGATAGATCTGCTAAGGATAGCTAAGTGAATTTACAAAACTTCATGATGTCCTTAAAGATCTTTCTTCTTGCTCCTGTAAGAGCAAACTTTTGAATTAAAACCCTGTGCCTTTCACGCCTCTGGAAATCCTGTGTAGCTCTCCTTTTCCCGTCCAAATGTGTAGCTACAAAAACAGGAATTAAGATTTCATGAAATTCAATTTAGCCTCCTTCCTCTTACACATATGTGGAAATGTTTTCAGACTATTGGGATGCTTGGTACTTAAGCAAGTTTCTGAAAATGGTATTTCAGTTTGGTAAAGGTTTATTTTCTCTTTTACTGCCAAGCAAATACCATAAAAACAGATGTTGAAAAAATATTTTGAATGATTGTTAAGTTCTAGCACATCCCGATATGTAAAGGTACATTTGCCACCTAACAAAATAGTTTATTTTTCAATGTTAGAAGAATCATTAATAAAAATTATCTGGAATCTGTTGGAGAAGTAGCTAATCTGTATTGGTGGCTGTTGCCTATGTTTTGCCTTGCATAATAATCATTTTTCTTTCTTTTTTTTTTTAATTCTCTGTTGTACTTTGTATTCTCGGACTAGGTGTCCAAGTTGTCTACTTTGGCCAAAGCCTCAATTCTTCATTAGCCCTGCATAGGAGGCAGGGAGACTGAGTCTTCTATACCCCATCCTTGCTCAAGTACCATGGGAAGAGCTTACTTTTACTTTTGCTTTTCCTCCTTTTTTTTTTTTTTTTTTTTTTTTTTTTTTTTAAAATCTCTGGGCTGGCTGTCCCCCTTTACCAACATGTAGACAGCCTTGAGGCACTACAGTCTGTCTGAGTTGCAAACAGCCTGAAAGGGTCAAATCCAGAAGCTCACTGAACCTTGTGAACATCTAAGCCGTGCCTTCCTCTCTTCTCCCCTTCCTGAATTGTTTTTTGATGCAACAGGAGACCCACAGACACAGGAGCTGGAGACACAGGAACCCACAGAAGTGCTAAATCTCCAAAGGGACCAGCCTCGAACTGGAATGGACCTTCCTTAGGTCACTAAACAAACTGTGAGACCAGGATGGCAGATGGGAGAAAATCTGGCTTGTGTTTTTGTTTTGAGTTCTTGCTCTTCCAGCATCATTTCTACACCAGTGATCTCTAAACAGGAATATAACACGTCCAGTAGAAGAAGAAATGGAAGGCTGCTCTACTTAGTCAACCCTACATGCTCATGACAAGTCTACATATGTATATAATTTTATTTCCTGCTAAGGAAATTTTCCTGTCAGGGAAACTACATATAATGTCGAAATACAGCAGTAATATTTCTAATAAATTACTGTCATACAGTTATGGGGTAATTACCTTTTCTTTCCTACCTTGCAGTGTTGTTTGAAAGGAAAGGTTTTTATATATTTAAAAAAATATGTACATTTTACATGAATTTGTCAAAGTTAAGGTGATTATTTTGTCATAGAAATCCATGTAAGATTTTTGGTTTGTGCTGCCCTGCAGACTTAAAAGAACACAACCTTCCTGTGAACACTATGTTCCAATTGGGAAAAATAGAGAAGATGCTGATTTACTGTTATGAGAAATAAAAAGCTGTTGAGCTACTCATAGATAATAAAAATGCCACCTTTTTAATTTGAACATGCATTCTGTGCTTTGTCAAATTGTTACAATTATAATGAGCCTGTGTAAGAATTGGTTATAACAGGTTTATTATACTTTAAAAACTTGGAACACTTCAATTCTAGGCCATTGATAATCATGCATTCACAAACTTTCAGAGGATTGCATTGAATAAGTTTATGAACAGGTACCTTAGTTATTGAAAAATATAATCATTTTTTTCCTTATATAAAAAGCTGATATATTAGCTAATACAGCTTTTTATTCTGGACTCACGTATATGTGTGCTTTCAATGTGCATCAACGTTGTTGTATAATTTTAAATTGACTAAAAAATCCACTTTGTTAAATTCAATATTGTTTCATGTTAAATTAAGTTTTGACAATGTAGCTCAATTTAAAATCAGTATCTGAGAAAAGAAATAGATATCACAACTTTTCATGAATTATAGCACTCTCTACATTTGTGATATAATAAATAATCTATTTTTTTTTTTGCCTGTTTTAATTGTTTCTGAATGTTCAGCTGTTTTTCTGGTCTAGCTGATATAGATAGATAATTACAGAGAAAACAACTACTTTCTAGTTTGTAAATCATACAGTATGACCAGGCCACCAGTATTAGATTTCTTTATGACTGAGTTTGGGATAATTGTGTTCTGTCTCCACTGTTGCTAATTACTGTTAGTAGGATTCATTGAACACTGCATGTACTATTTTTTTTTTTTCTGTGAATGCCCCAAGAATGTTTATGAATGTTCTCAGTGAGAAACTCCTTGAGAAGGATTTACTTTATTAACCCCAGTTATTAATTCTAGCTAATGCCCAAGAATATACAGTCAGATTTTCATCCTCCAGAGAAAGGCACGTGATATGCATACACTATCAATCCTTATGGGAATGTACTATTTGTCATAAGTAATAAATAATAATATACTCCAGAAGATGAGCTGCATCCTGAAATGACTCCTTAAATAGCAGTTTAATGATAGCTCTTTTTTTTTTTTTTTTTTTTTTTTTTTTTTACTATTAATTGTATTCTTCATATAAAACTGTGAAAACTGAGAAGTTTTTCTGAAGAGAAGCATCTTTCACGTGAAGTGTGTGTTAGTCTACTTTAGCTCCAGGGAGACAGAGATTAACTTTGCTGAATGACTAGAAATATAAATCTATTTGTTAATAATTTTCTCATGGGAATGTGTGAGAATCCTGTTGGATCTGCCTTTCATGCTAGTCACAAATCTGCTCTCATTTTATATGGATTTTGCATTTTATCTAAGAAAGAAGTATTGTATTCAGTATTCATGCATACTAAAGTAGTGTGATGTCATTCCTAAAGGTTTTTTTTTTTTTTTTTTGTTTTCCTTCCCAAGATCTTGATTTTGTTCAAAGTTTCTCTTTATTTCCTACTATAATAAATGAGCTGATAGTTGAGCACCAAACCCTGCAGGAATATCTGACTATTACTGCAATTTAATACTTTGAAAGGGACGAATATGGGATGTATGTGCCCACAGGAGGCAGAGTGCATCACTGCAGTGGACAATTCCTGATTGAAGCCCACTAGATCTGACAGGAAACATGATCAAGGAAAGTTCTACTTTAGCATGGCCATATGGCATGGCATATCCTTCTGCCTAATGTATACAGCATTTAGAATACTTCATGTCACCTGTGCCTGCTCTGTAGCAGGAGAGAGGAAAATTTACTACTGCAAAGGCACTGCATCGCACAGCTGGCCAGGATATTGGCCTAAGAGTCACAGTCTAGGCTGTTCTGGACCAGCCATAATCAAGAACCATAAAGTCTGAATGTTTTTTTTTTTTTTTAATAGGGAATACCTCAGTGGTTTGTAGCAAAAGGAGGATTAAAAATTAGGCTTCACTGTGAAAAGCTGAAGTGGGAGTAATATGTCATGTACTATTGTGCACTTTATAAAGTGGAGGTGGTACAAGCACGAAGACCTTTTCATTTCCCAGTGTCCTTAGAGACTGTCAGAAGAGAGACAGAGTGCAGTCAGCATTATATCAGCTTACTCTTGCTCTTCTGCAATGCTTTTGCAGGTGCTGAATGTGCATTGGCTCTGAATGTATTACACCTTTCTGGGTGCCAGATAACAAGGACTGGGTAGGTTGAAACTTCTTCTGGGTAGGAGAAACTTCTCTTAGTCATACTGTACCAGTAAAGTAATAAGAGAAGATTTACTTTTTCAATATGAAGCCCTTTGAACAGAGTTTTGTGTACAGATAATATTTTGAAAAAAACAGACTCCCATCTGCTCTATCAAGACCAGAACAGAGGCTAAGGGTTTGTTTTATCACTGCAGCTGTACGCTGCTTGTGAGCTTGGCCTGTCTTAACATGTGACACTTTAGCGCAAAATTAGCAGTAGAAGTTGTATGTATTTTCTGCTTGTGTAGGCTGAAAATATCAGAAAAACATTCTTTGGAAACTAATAAAGAGAAAATTCCTCTAAACTCTCACTGCTGCTTGGTGATCATGGAAGCCAAGTTTAGGCCTGAAATTAGTTTTTATTGTCAGCATAGAGGGATTGCATTCCCGTATTCACACATCACTTTGTACTCTGCTAACCTCAATAAAGTTTTTCCATACTTGCTGTTGTTTAACAGAGCCTAGCACAAAAAGAGTAAAGGATTACAATGTAGAATATGTAGGGTCCTGGACTACAGAGCATACTATAAAGCTTTCTTCTTTTTCATTACAAATCCAAACCCAGTTACTCTGTACTGAAAAAATGAACACAGAAATGCATAACTAGCTACAAAGATGTGTCAGGGTACTTTCCTTTCATTCTTTCTTTTAATTTTGTTTCTGTTTGTCTGTAGGCTGTAGTTTCTTCATGCATTTTTATGTTTTCTAGTGCCATCTTGCATAATAAACGTAAGTCATTGAAACAAATTAATGTACTGTATTCCTCTGGTTTGCACATTTCTGATCCTATTAGAAATGAATAACACAATATCAGTGCAGGTGGAAAGGTTTATTTATGTAAGAAACATACAAGGAACTGTAAAGGTGTACTAAGCACGTTTTTTTTTTTCTTCTTTTTTTTTTTCTTCTTTAATATACCAGAAATATTGAAAAAAATATGTTGCTGTGGATCTTGTGGCATGGCACGATTTATGAAGAGGGCAATGTGATCATGTATAGCTCCATGAATTGCCATTTTCTGCAGCGCTTCAGGTAGTGGTTGGGATTGCATGCAACCATAATAAAGCTGCTTTGCCATCTATTTCAGCTTTTCAGCTGCCAGTATGGTAACTGCAGCTAAAAGTACTTTGAAGTTATGGAAAACTGGCCTTAAAGGATTTGGGGGCAGCTACAGGGACTATACCATGTTATCCAGAGTTTATAATCCACCTGTGCTATTAGGGAGTTGTGCAAGAGAAGTAGTTTGATAATTGAAATATATCATCACTGCAAAAATATAGCTTGGGTTGAAACTGTTTGTGAGCCTCTCTGAGAGAAATAAACCAAAAATGAGTTCAAAGTAGCAGTGGCAATTCTCAGGATAGTAATTATTTCAGGAGCTTCTGATGATGAGTCTGTGCTTTGTACTCTGTGTCTGAGCTACATTTGAAGTGAGTGATCCTTAAAGCAGGTCCAGAGCATTACAAATCAAGATACTCTGCCCTTTCCATCTGATTTTCTATCCTTCCATCATCTAACAGATGATGTGAAAAGGCAGAACTAAAAACCATTAGCCTGAAAAATCATTAGCCACAGAATCACTCCAACAATTTGGAAGAATTCCATCTTCCTCAGTATTTTCTGGCAATGTTCCAGCTGTGATGCATTCATTCCTCTCTCCCCCTCTCTTCAAAAAAAATTGTTTTATTTTTTTTTAATACTTATTTTGTTGTACAGCAGTTAAAGAGGGGTCTATGAATTAGGTTTCTGTGCTCTATTCCAGTTCATGGCTGATTCAGATAGCAGTAACAAGAAACTCTTTAGTATAGGTAACATTGTATTGGGATGTGTCTTTGAAAAGAAAAGAAAGTGTCTGGAACACCTTACACAGAAAGCTTTCTGCATTGTCTTTTGTTTCCTCTTTACTGCTGCCATTAGTGTCATGTTCATAGCACTTGCTTCCCCTCATGCTTCAGAGAAGTACATCTTTTAAAATTACAATATTAAAAATTGCTGTGTGTTTGTGGAATTAGAACAATACTTTAATTCTCAACCAATGCATATTAGTGGGAATGATTTGTGGCTATGTAATGAATAAATAGGATCACTGTAGTGATAAGTACAGAAACCACAGATAATATGTTAATTTTGTTTGTCGTGTTAATTTGAGAGCACTTTAAACATCTGTCAAGTCACTGTAATGACAAGCATGTAAAATAAAAACCAGCACTTGGGGTCTGGCCTTCTCCCCAGAACAGAGCTGCTGGATTACCAAATCTTCATAGTGCTAAACTGTAAAGCAGTGCTCATTAAGTGTCACAATTTACTAAAAATATGCAGCCCTTAGAGTACAGACTGTTGGAGAGACTATAAAGACGAATAGGCTTTAGACCTACATTGCAAGCTGTAACAGTGGTTACCTCCTTATTCCCTTTCATGCCAGATGACAGGAATTATTAATTTATTAAAAGCTATGCTGCCAAATTTCAGCAAACACTGGACATGGAGGCACTTTGATGAATGAGGTAGCCAGATTCTAGATATGCATCAGAGGTTCTGCTCCTGAGAAATCTGAGTACAGGGGTACAGGGGCAGGTACATTAAATGGGAAATGATACAAGAGAAAGCATAAAAGGAAAGCTTTTCTTTGAGCATTGCTACCAAGACTCAGAAGCTCAGGAGGGCAGTCTTATTTTTATTTTTATTTTTATTTATTTTTATTTTTATTTTATTTTATTTTTTCTCATCAAATAAACTGTCACTGGAGGAAATGTAATAAGTCTGCTTCCCATGAGATGGCTGTTAAAGGGATGTCCTTCCCTCTGTGCATGGTATCAGGCCACAGTCTCACCTCTGTACCTCTTTGACCAACAGTCCCCCAGTCCTCTCCCAAAGTATGGCAAAAGAGGATAGTTTCCACCCAAAGGAACTGAAGGATGGGGCAAGAAAACAAATATGATGTGTGGAGATAATTTCAGTGCTGTGTGCCTCCCTACGTTTCTAAGCTTTAGATGCAGTGTGTTGTTTAAGTGCCTGTCCAACCATTTTTTAAATACCATTCTTGAAATTATACTTCAATCTAGATCCTGAATAGAGGCAACACACAAAGTTTTCTTGTAGCTTCTCATCTGCTTGTACCGTTGAACCTCACATATAACTATTACTACTGCTTAGTCTCCTACAGCACCCAGGGTAACATTATCTTTAGTAAAAAGTAGGAGACCAGGACATCACAGGAAAGGGCTTGCTTTAAAACAACCAGAAGTCTTAGAAAGTATTCACAATAGTGCAAATTTTTTTTTGCAGTGAGGAGGAGCTTAATCAAAATGCAATTAACTGTAATGATATTGCTAATATGCCTGAATGTTCATTCATCTTAGCAATTGAGGCTACAAAATCAAGTCATTCACATTGAGTGCATGTTTACTGACAGAAGCTACATGCTCAGCAGTAACTAACACTGGCAGAGTACACCAGAGCTGTAAATGAAAAAAAAAATCAGAAAATGAAGATGGAGCCCTGGCTGTATGAAATGTGCTGCTATGCTAACATACACCAAGAAGGACCCACCTTTTTCATGTGACACAGAAGGCATTTCCTTCAAATTGTAACAGGGGGAAAACTGACATTCCCTATTTTGCAGAGCAGCCAAAACTTCTGAAGCTGTATTTCCACCAAGAGTGCCTGTCCCATCTTTGTCAGTCTTAGTTTATCCCAAATGTAGGAGGACAGACAGGCTGGCAGATGAAGTTACAGCTGTATGTTTTTTTTTTTTTTTTTTTTTTTTTTTTAATAAAATGAGCTATGAAAAAGAAGTGGATAAAAGGGGAAACAGCTTCACCTTCTGCCTCCCATAATGTCAGTTCCCAGGTTGTCTGAAAATCTTGTCACAAGCTTCAAGCCACCAGAACAATGGTCACAGGTCATGGTAGCACTTTTCTACAAGGAAAAAATGTACCTAAAGAATGTTTTTAAGGCAATCTTTATACATATGAGATCCGCTAAGGAAAGGGCACAATATAGATACATCTTGGTTTGTGAATCACATGGAGATTATGTGAGCATAAGAGACAAGCTCAGCATATCACGGGGAGGGATTGATCCACTTTGCCTTGCCCCATTTCTGAGTGACCTCCATGCAGCTGAATTCTTTCTGTGTTTAAATAATCCTACCGACTGCCACTACTTGTTTGCTGTAGAACCAAATTAGCATTCATTAAAATAACTTCTAGCCCTCAGCTTTATTATATTACAGAAGTTTATTTCTAATTCATAAGACCTGAAGTTTAAAATATCAGGCTTGACATGAAAATATCTGAAATGGCAGAGAATGAGAACAGACAGAGACTTCTGATCAAATGAGTGAATGCCGAGCTTTTCAGCTAACATGAAAGACTAATTTCTGAGGTGATTCTCAATAATTGATGCCTTCATTTGGTATAGCTCTGAGATTTAGATCCAATAAAGAATTAATGTACCTAAAAATAGTCAACACAGAACTTAATTTCCTATAATTTTGTCCCCATATAGAAACACAGAACCCTGTGCATGTAATTGAGGCCCTGGAGCAACACAGCAAGTTTCTCAGATCAGCAGAGAGGGGCTGAGGATCATCACCTCAGCCTGCCCACAATTAGCAGGGCTGTATGTGACTCCACTAATGATGCTGGGGCCATGGCAGGGGAGCTGAGCTCTCTTCTGCCATCTGATAGAAAGCAACAGGGTTTGCTAACCCACAAGCTGCAGTTTCCTTCAGCTCCCTGTTGAATCTTCCTACCTAGGTGCAGTTAAAAAAGGGAAATTTTGGAAATAAATTCAAGTGTTATAAAGATCTATCTGAGGATGCTGAGATGTGCTTCTCCCCAGTCCCTGAGCTAATGTATGTTACTGAGGTGTTTTTTTGTTTGTTTGTTTGTTTGTTTGTTTTTTTTTTTTTTCTCAAAGCACTTAGCAGGACCATTTGGTGTGAAGTCAGAGAAGGTGAAGCAGATTCTCTTACTGGCCCTTTTTGTACAATAGCTCTTACCCAGCAGCTCTCTGGGAAATTGAACTTCTTTAGCTGGAGGGGATGAGTTCACACATCCCTGAAGAGCAGCTGAACTATGGGGCAACAGGTCAGGCTGTCAAAATAGTATTTTTACTCCTCCTTCTTGAAATTGTAGTGGTGTGCAGCACATCATGGAGGCAAGGAGATGAAAGCTCAGCAGCTCAGGTGCTGGTTAGTCATACAAAGCTGAGCCCTTTTGCTGACACACATAAAGCAAGGTGATGGAGAGACAATCTGTTTTGGGGATGGAAAATAGCAGCCAGCTCTGTGGACTTTCAGCCTGGGAGAGGTCTCTGGGTACTCGTCTGAGTCGGGCTGCTTCCAAAACATAGCCCAACTCCAGAAACCTGGGACCTCACTGTTGAACTTGTATGACAATCTCAATAACAATAAGCTAAAAGCTGCTACAGGATTTCTGTCACTATGACGTCAGGAATTGTCCTCCATCTCAAATTGATGGGAGAATGCACCCTCTGACATTGAGCTTCTATTCATCAGTACCTAATTCTGGGAAACATAGCAAGAACGTCAATGAAGGCAGCTAGTTAGTGAGGTGATGGCATGGCTGGGACTCTGTAATGGCTCATAAAGGTTTTGAAGCCATGGAAATAAAGCTGTGTAAGTGTCTGGCAAATGAAACCTGTCTGATTCTCTGGAGAACAAAGCCAAAGCTCTGCAGACAAGTGAGGTAAGTGAACAACCTCATGGCAGCTGTGGGGACCCCAGGAGGAGAGTGGCATGGGGCCAATGTACAAGGTCAGAAGTATGATGCTCAGTTGCACCACTGAGCCACTGTCACATGCCAAATCTCTTCTGCTTGTTTGTAGACAAAACAAAAAGCGAAGGCTTGCTAAACTAGACCTGTATCAGCAATATCCTACCTTTCCAAAAATAGTCAGAAATGTACCAGTTGTGCATATGCATCTCCTGATAATTTTAAAAGATCTGAGTTTTTTCTCAGATTGACCTTTCAATAGATGATCTTGGTCTACAACTCTGCTTCATACAGATTTTTTATTCCAGATACTAAACAACACATTTTCAAATTGCCTGCAATCAGGACTTAAAAAGGCAGCTAAGATTGCTCAGAACAGGAGATGAGGAATTGCACTCTGTCAAGAAATCAAACTGTATGCTAATTTTGGCCTTCTGGAACAAAGACTTGAGGAAAACCCCACCTTTGGTTCTCTGATACCCAACATTTAAAAAAATATACATGTTTATTGAATAAGTTTACTGATACTTAAATTCTGTAGACTATTTGGTAATATAGAGCTTAGTTTTGGAGTGCCATGAATTTAATTCCTGCCTGTTACTTGAATATCCTTATTTGCAAATCCAGAAACAGAGAAGGTTAAACAACAAAACCTGAATTTTGGAAGTCAGCGACTTTGATTTTCTAATAATCAGATTCTCTTGGTAGTGAAAAGTGTGGGAGCACCTGCTTCTGCACCTGGGCTTGAAAGCTGAAAATCAGTTAGGTGCTATGACAGAGACCAGTGTAGTGCTTCATGGATAAAAGGATGAGATTATGGCTTTCTCAGTGATTCCAAGCAACAGGTAATGTTAGAGCACTACAAAATGGAAGTATTACAGTGGATAAATTTATAACACAGTATAGTTGCATTGTTTATTTCCAGTTGTAATCTTGCTATTAATGAAGAATGAAAGGGGAGTGGGTAGCGAATTTTGCTAAGGTTTTACCTTTGAAACACCAATTCTCTGTTCTCTTGACTTTTGATTATTTTTGAGATTGTTATTATCTCGGGGATTAAAAATAAACCAATGTCCAGGACAGCTCTGAAGGGTGTTAGGACATTAAAGATAAATTATATTGTCAAGAGGAGAGGACAAAAGAGAAAACAACACCAGCATAATGGCCATATGGTCTCAGTAACAGTACAGCTCCGAAAGGGACCACAACTCTTTTAAGTGTATCTGCTGTTGACAAACACTAATGTTGGCTAGAAATTAATGTAACTGAGCCACTGAGAGAGGGTAATTGTAGTTTATTAAGAAAATGCAACAATATGATAACAGGCCAGGGTTTGAAGGAACCACTAGATTTTCAGCAAATAGCCAGTCTTGAGAAATGTAGTTTTATATAGTTTCATTTCTACCAGCAGTGAAAATAAAATTATTGAAATTTCCAGTAAATAACATACTCTTTGATCTGTTCACTTTCTAAATCATAAACAAATTATAATTTATCTGTGTGGTCTAAAGCTTGTCAGAATTTCATCCAAATTTAGTTCCTCCATTAAACTCTGGAATAATTAGCCTGTTGACTCACTACAAGTAATAATAAAAACTGCAAACCTATTCGGCTTGCTGCTCTCCTGGTGCTCTAAGTCTGGTTTCCAATTTTGGTTCTTATTAGCTTAGGCAGGCAAGTCGGTAGGAATTAAATGTGAGATCAGTTACATACTGCCTTTCCTCGTATTTAAAAGTGCTGATAAAACCCATTATGGGTTGTGTGGATTGAATATCATTAGGTGCCAGGCACCTTTGACTTCTGTGGTCTTTATATCAGGCTTTTGGTAATGTCTTTGAGAAATGTATACCTTCATTTGGAGTTACCATTAGGTTAACCAGTACCAGAAGGAGGCTCTTTTGAAAAGAGGAAGGCCTTCAGCATGCTGATTAGAATGGAAGTTCAGCTGTTGTACTATTTTTATTAAAGCCTTGCTTGTCCTTTTTGTTTATTTATTCATTTATTTTGAAAATAAGGTTTATAAGGGAAGGTCTTAGAACGCAATGGTATTGAGGCCATCAGACGTTTATTTATTTGTTTTTGTTTATTTATTTTCTGAGAAATAAGAAAGCGTGGAAAGTCTTGGACTCTGGATAAAATGAGGTTCTTCACCTCTCTTCTATCAGGGTACCAAAACTACAGGTGTTGTTCAAACCAGTTCTGCTTTTTGTTTTCTGAATCTTCATCTCACACCAAAGTGGATTATGGTGTAAATGCATAGCTATCTGTCTGATTTGGAAGTTAGCCTGGATGTTTGGTAATGGCAGCATCCTGTTTCCAGTGCTTCTAGATGTAGCCAAGCTGAGTGTACTTAAAATCACTTCTCTTTGCAAAACCTGGGTTTATATGAAACAACATAAATAATCCTACAGTGGAAAACAAATTCTGTTTTCAAGCTAAAAACTAGTGATTTTTTTGTTTACAGAAGTTAATTCACCTTTGCAGTAGTGACAAATCTCTTAGGTATCAGCACTCATCTTGTGTTGCAAAAGTAGGGGTCTTTTTGTAGTTTGGTCTCAGCCAAGCAAACTTATCTTAGCTGAGAATTCTGCTAAAGTGACTATTTATTTATTTATTTATTCCTGTTGTTGACTCCTTTTGCTTTTATATTTCAATGATTAATGTCAGGATAGTATCCTTTGAACTGATAAGTTGGAAGTTCAGCTGAGAATATTTATTTTTCTCTGGATCATGTCCCTTTTAATAAAGGATAAAACCCAGAACACATATGCTCCTTTAGTAAGGTTAAAAGAGTTTTCATGACTATTTTTTGTTATTGTTTTTTTGTTATGTTTTTTTAGTCTGAGTTAGTTTCCTTACCAATTAAAAAAAGTTTGGAATGCATATTGCCCTTTCTACTGAGATGGGAATTAATTTGCTGCTTGCTGATGATCACCACCGACTAAGTTCAGGAACCATAACTGTGTTGATGTCATTGGATGTACTAATTCAGTATCTGATTCTGCTTTTAAGTTAGCTGCAAGGACAAGCAGTACAATTTAACTTCTGGTTTTGATTTTTATATTTACAGTTGGTAATCTTAAGAACTAGACTCTACAAGGCTATCCAAGATTTTTCCTTAAGCTTTGAAGTTAAAATTTAATTACTGTGAAACTAATTCTTGAATGGGCACTAGCAACTTGCAACTTGCCAAGAATGACTTTTTTTTTTTTTTTTTTTTTCTGTTGGCTTTCGTAAGTAGCCAGTAGAATAACTTACAGTTGCTTGTTAAAATTATTTTGAGTTCTAGCAGTGTGCCCAGAGATACCTGTTTTAGTTGAAACGTATCCTTTATTTGATTTCAACTAAGGAAATATCTGTTTCACCTTGCAAAGAAATAAAATCATTGCAGTCATTTTCAAAGTGGTAGATGATCAAAACCATCTAAATCAGTGCTATAGAGCCTAGATTGGGGTTTTGGTTCTTGCTAGAACCCATTTTAAGCAGGTAAGCTTTTAGCTGCTTATTTCTGAAAGCTTATGTAGTGAACGTTGTGTCTTGGAAATTATATTCCAGATCTCACTGTTCAAGATCTTAAATGCAAGTTCTACTAAAAAGTGAAATGCTAGAGGCTTTGTTGTGTATTTTGGAGTAAGGAATAAAAAATAAGTCTTATGTTCCTCGTTATTGAGAGAAGAGTCTGAAAGAAAATGGGGGGGAAATGAAGCTGCTGATTATTGGACCTGTGTTTATTTTATCTGTTTAGGATCATCATGCTTAGCTACAACCATATAAACCTAAAAAAAGTAGCTTTTACCTTTCTAACTGCCAGACAGAAAAGACTTATTTTGAACTACCCACCAAATTGATTTGGGCACAAACTTTAGGTAAACTCTTCTGTGTTGTAATAATATCTTGCACTGTAAAAGAAAAATCTATATATAACACACAATAGCATTTAATTCCATATTCTAATTATCTGATGCATTGCAATGTACATATAAATAAAACGTGATATTCCGTTTGTTCAAGAGCAGAACAGTTTCCTCCACTTAATTAAAATTCCTATTCTTTAAGTTGCACTGTAGGAAGGAAAAAATCATATTTTATTTTAATAGTTAACCTAGCCGACTGTGTCTGGCTTAAAATCTGATTTCTCCCAAATTTTGAAAGTATACAAATACTAAATTTTGTTTCAGATTCAGCTCAAGAGTTTTTCTTGAAATCCAAAATAATTTTCAAAGCCTACATAACCATTTCTAATCAAAACATTTTTGTTGATGGAGCATGCATTGTTGCTAACACTTTTTTGCTAAGGTAGTTTTCCTTAAGATCTTTTCAGTGAAGACCATTTAATCAAGTTAGTAATTTGCCCGTGGAATTAGAAAAAAAAAATACAAAACACAATTTGTTAACTTAGCTGCTGAGAACTCATTTGCAAACTAGTAAGCCTAGCTCTTTTGCTAGTAAGCCTTTTGCAGAGTCAACCATAACTTCTGCTAATTAATGTGACATGAAAAACTAAGCATCTAATGAGTTGTTTAGGTATGAAAGGTATAAATAATGCTTCAGGTCTGAGCACGTCATTCTTCTCCCATCTTGCATTGCCTTGTTCTTCAATAATTAAGTACAGACTTAATAAAAGGCATTCTGAGCCAACTTTATGTACCATACTAGCTGTGAGAGTGCAACTCTCCGAGGTTAACATGTGACTACTGTTTCTCAAGTTTTTTTAGTCTTTTTAAAAATAATTTTCTTTGAGGTTAGTTGGTATTCAGTCAAGATCAAAACATGGAAATACCACCAGTATAACCCCATATCTTTGCTTGAGGGTAACTAAAACATTTTCCTATTTACTTTTCTAACCCAGAACAGAAAGAATGATGAAGGAGGGTTAATTATTTCTGAAAGATGACTTAGTTATAAAACTTGTTTACAGCATTTTTCATCCGTGTATCTGAGAAGATTTTACCAAGTGAGTAATACAGTCCTTAGTGGTAAAAAGGTAAAGGACAATTTTAACCAATTCTCTTAAACTTTCTTCTTTTCTGTTTTGGGCTGGATATCATTCAGGCCTAAATAAATAGCTTCCCAGTTAGTAAAATCCGAGCTAATTAGGAAGAGCAACTGCCCCGTCTTGTGGGTATTTGAAGACATCTCTTACACCCTAAATTCAAAAAGCCTTAAATATTCAGATAATAATATTAATGAACCATCTTTCTTTACTGCTAAGATGCTAAATCTGCAAAGCTAGCTCAGCAAAAAACTAACATAACTGGCTTGTTACTGGCTAGGTACCTGTCTGGTGGACATGAGCAGTCTCCCAGCTAATAAGAGATGAGCTCATTAGAAAAAGCGGCTGTCCAACCCTCCACAGACACCCCAGCAATACCACTACTTTGTCCTGTGAAGGGGATGCATTATGGTAAGTAGCCACAATACTTACCGTCTGAATTATTGACTGTGTGGAAAAATGAGGAAAAAAATCTGTTTAAACCAAGCACTACAAACAGTTGCTGGTTATGCATGTTACAGAAAGTCCCATCTCAGGATTTCTTCTGCACCCAGGAGGATGTGCAAGAGCAGAGCCAACATTGTTGGTAATCACCATTATGGGCTGGGCAGTTCTTGGTGGGGGATTAGATGTATGACACCAAAGACCCTGCCCTAACTGAGGTTTTCTTGCTACCGTTGTGCTAAGTGGCTTTTTTTTTTTTTTTTTTTTCCCTGTCCCTATTATTAATGAACAATAACTACAGTTGTATTCATGATGGAGGCCATTCATTTCTTTTGTATACATTGGTAGAATTTGAAAGCTGGCTGTTACACACCAACTTTTCTCTGAACGTTCAAGCAACATTGGGTGGTGGGGGGGAGCACACTTTTGTGTATGCTGGCATAATTTTGGGGTGGCAACATTTTGTCATAGAGAACCCAGAAACAGCAAGATGGATTTCTGGTGGAGATCAATAAAAAATCTTTAGGTAATTAGGTATATTTATTTCAAAACATATAGCAACTAGGAAAAAGTACACAAAACCTTGAAGTAGCTAATGTTATGTACAAACATATAACATCATATAGAGGTTAGCCGATATTTACCATTTGCAATCAGAGAAGTAATACTATATATTCAAAAGCCTTGCAAATAAACTTCTGTTTCTCTCTACAGGCAAAGTTCAAACAGGCAAGTTAGTTTTGAAGTTTTTAGACATTTTTTGAAATGTCAAACTTCATTGCAGTTAGCACTGTTCAAAAATACATACAAGCATGTATAATTATGTACAACGGAATATATGCTTCAATTTTCCTAGACAAAAAAAAAAAAATAATCAAAACCAGGTGTTACTTCTAAGTTTAGTATTTATATTTTTCTCCTGACATCATTTCCTGGGGCAGGCAGGGAGGTGGGTTGTGTATTTTTTTTCTTCTAAGTTTGGGAGGCAGTTGTTTTTTCTGAAGAACTGAAGTTGCTCCAGTTGTTCTATCTGAAATTAAATGTTCCCTCCTCAGAGAACAGCAGTTCCCAAGAGAACCTTTTTACTGTTCAGCTTCCATTTCTTTTTGTAACCTAAGGAGCATTGTCAGTAGTCATTATACCTGTGCTGTGTAGCTATTGTCCCTCCCAAAGAACAGAATCAGAACTGTCGTGACTGTATACTTTATTTCCAATCAGCCATTTCAGTGCTTTGATGCACAAGAATGAGGGGAAAAAATGGTATGTATTTGGGTGAGAGCATCTTTTATTTTTAATTAAAATAAGCAATGTTTCTGAAGTGATGGTTCCTGAAATAAATGGCCATAAGAACCGTAACTGTAATTTTTTTTTTTTTTTTTTTTTTTTTTTTTTTTTTTCCCCTGTTCAGCTTCTAATGCTCAGAGAGCCAGCCAGTCTGTAGTACTTGAAGTCCACAGTGGTTACCTGTGAGCTATGTCCTCATTGGTGAAAATGGCAACAATTTTTGAAGTGGTTTAAGTGGTACAAAATAGAGGCCTGGGTTTTCTGTGCAAAAGACTTTCTTTAGAGATGTCGAAGTCTCAATAGCCGGAAGAAAACTCATCATTTTCAGTTATTTTAGCAATAACTTGGTGTTTCTGAATCTGCACTGGTATTCTTACACTACTATCTGGAATGGGGCAGGGGAGGGTATGAAGACGAGTAAGTATGCTTGAAAAGCTATGAACTAGGTAAAGCTTTCTAAAGAACCAGTTTTCCCATCTTTGTTTTTCATTGTATATCCACATGGTAAGTCAGAGAGTTGTGGTGATAATGGTCATGCTAATTCAAGTAGTCTGCAGACTGTACATAAATGTCATTGCTTTGTGGAAACAGCCCATGAAGTGGCTGTTAAGGGCTAGAATATGCTCAACTTCTTTCTTAGTCTAGCATATGTATGAGTTGTTCAACAGGAAGAGCTGCACTTAGTATCTCTATACACAAAAAGATTTTTAGACATCTTAGTTGTCAAAGTCCAGTAAGACTGTACTAATTACCTGTAGACAAATGACTCTTAAAGATACCTCTAATAGGATCTAGGGAACCTGCATTCTTGACACAAAATCCACTATGCAATTAGGATTTTACAAAGTCATAACTAACTGAAAGTAGGGTATTGGAAAAGTTCCCTGATGCCTTCCAGCATGTGGTCGAGGCCAGCTGCCTCGGAGTCGGAGCCAGCGCAGCCGCAGCGCCCGCCCACGCGTTACGAGGGCACCTCGGGCCCTCGCTTGGTCAGGGCAGGCCCGGGGCAGCAGCGCCGCCAGGCCGCCCCTGCCGGCTCTCAGAGGCTGGCAGGGAGCGGGCGGTGCCAGGGCCACGGCGGCTGCGCCCACAGCCTCTGCCCAGAAACAGCCCCGGGAGGGCGGCGCCGCGCGGGGTCTGCCGGGCATGGGGAGGGGCGCCCAGCGTCTTGTAACCATCCGCAGGGTGCTGCTGGGGTGGCTGTGGGAGTTCTTGTGGTGGGGTTCTGTGCCTCTTCCTTTTGAGTCCATCCTATGGACTGCTGGAGCTGGCAGGACTCATTGAGAGAGCTTTAAACTAGCTATGGTGGGGGAAGGGGATAAAGCGGCTCACTGGAGAAGTGCCATGGGGAGCAGTGCTGAAGGTGGCGGTGAGGCAGATGTGTCATCTAATCAGGATGAAGAAATGGATGAGGCATTCTGTGAGCAGCTTGCAAAAGTTACATGATCAACAGCACTTGTTCTCATGGGAGACTTCAACTTCCCGGATACATGCTGGAAGTATAACACTGCGCAGAGGAAGCAGTCCAGGAGGTTTCTAGAGCATGTGGAAGATAGCTTCCTGACACAGCTGGTTCAAGAGTCTACCAGGGAGGTGCCCCACTAGACCTGCTCTTCACTAAGAGAGAAGGACTGGTGGGAGATGTGAAAGTAGGGCACTACCTTGGACAGAGTGACGATGAACTTGCAGAGTTTTCTGTCCTTGGTGATGTCAGAAGTAACTAGCAAAACTGCTGCCTTGAACTTTCAGAGGGCAGACTTTGACCTATTCAGGTCACTTGTTGCAGGGGTCCCTTGGGAGTCACTCCTGAAGGGCAAAGGGTCCAGGAAGCCTGGATGCTTCTCAAGATGGAAATCTTACAGGCACAGGAGAAGCCTGTTCCTGAGTCCTGTAAGGAGAGCTGGAGGGGAAGAAGACCAGTGTGGATGAACCGAGAACTTCTGTTGAAGCTCTGAGAGAAAAAGAGAGTCTATGTCCACTGGAAGAAGGGACGGGCTACTTGGGGCGACTACAAGGAATTTGCTAAGATACAGAGAGAGGAAGTTAAAAAGACAGAAGCCTAGCTTGAACTCAGAATGGTCACTGCAGTAAAAGAGAACAAGAAATCCTTTTATAAATACATTAACAGCAAAAGAAGAACCAAGGAAAATTTCCATCCTTTACTTGATGCAGCGGGGAATGTGATAACTGAGGATAAGGATAAGGCTGAGGTATGCAATGCCTTCTTTACATTTGTCTTTAATAGTTGGATCAGTTATCCTCAGGGTACTTTACACCCTGACCTGGATTTCCCCTGTGACTCATGTAGAGAATCACCCCCTGCAGTCCAGGAAGAGGCAGTTAGAGACCTGCTCCTCCATCTGGAATGTCACAAGTCCATGGGACCAGATGAGCTGCACCCTGGGGTGCTGAGGGAGCTGGTGGAGGTGATTGCCAAGCTGCTTTCCACCATCTATCAGTGTTCTTAGTTATCTGGAGAGGTCCCAGAGTATTGGAGGCTTGCAGACGTGACTCCGATTTACAAGAAGGGCCGTAAGGAGGATGTGGGGAAGTACAGGCCTGTCAGCCTGACCTTGGTTCCAGGGAAGGTTATGGAGCAAATCATCTTGGATCAGATCACACGGCATGTACGTGGCATCCATACCCAGCCAGCACGGGTTCACAAAATGCAGGTCATGCTTGTCCAACCTCATCTCCTTCTATAACCGCGTGACCAGACTGGTAGATGAGCGAAAAGCTGTTGATGCAGTCTGCTTAGACTTCAGCAAAGCCTTTGAGACAGTCTCCCACAGTATTCTCCTGGGGAAACTGGCTGCCTTTGGTCTAGACACGTATATTCTTCTCTGGGTCAAGAGCTGGCTGGAGGGTCATGCCCAGCGGGTAGTGGTTAATGGAGTTAAGTTCAGCTGGAGTCCCGTTAAAAGTGGCGTCCCCCAGGGGTCGGTACTGGGGCCTATCTTGTTTAATATCTTTATTGATGACCTGGATGAGGGGATTGAGTGTACCCTCAGTAAGTTTGCAGATGACACCAAGTTGGGAGGTAATGTCAATCTGTCTGAGGGCAGGGAGGCCCATCAGAGGGATCAGGATAGGCTGGACTGCTGGGCTGAGGCAAATGGGTTGAGGTTTAACAAGGTCAAGTGCCAGGTCCTGCACAATAACCCCATGCAACGCTATAGGCTTGGGGCAGAGTGGCTAGAAGAAGACTGTAAAGAGGAAAGGGACCTGGGAGTGTTGATAAATGCTCAGCTGAACATGAGCTGGCAGTGTGCCCAGGTGGCCAAGAAGGCCAATGGCATCCTGGCCTGTGTTAGAAATAGTGTAGCCAGCAGGAACAGGGAGGTGATCGTCCCCCTGTACTCAGCTCTAGTGAGGCTGCACCTCGAGTACTGTGTTTAGTTTTGGGACCCTCATTAGAAGAAAGACATTAAGGCCCTGGAGAGTGTCCAGAGAAGGGCAACAAAACTGGTGAGGGGTCTGGAGCAGCAGTCTTATGAGGAGCATCTGAGGGAGCTGGGATTGTTTAGTCTGGAGAAGAGGAGGCTCAGGGGAGACCTCATTGCCCTCTACAACTTCCTGAGGGGAGGTTGTGAGGAGGAGGGGGTTGGCCTCTTCTCCCAGATAACTAATGATAGCACTTGAGGAAACGGCCACAAGTTGCACCAGGGGAGATTTAGATTAGGTATCAGGAAAAACTTTTTTTCTCAAAGAGTCGTCAGGCACTGGAGTGGCCTGTCCAGGCAGCTGGTGGAGTCGCTGTCCCTCACAGTCTTCAAGAAGTGCCTGGACAAGGTGCTATAAGATACAGTTTAGTAGCTTAGTGGGTAGTATTGGTGATAGGAGGATGGTTGGACTAGATGAACTTGTAGGTCCTTTCCAACCTCGTGTTTCTATGATCCTATGATTATACCAGATAGAGCTATGCAATTCTGGGAGCAACATGGGCTAAAAGTCTTGCAGGAACTTTGCTGTGGAAGGTACTAAAGACTCTGAAAACAATTTGTTTGAGGAAGTTGAAATGTGTAATGCTCTAAGAGAAGAGGGGTCGAATTTACTTACCTACTTTTCTTTTTTTCACTTTGCACCTTACTTGAGGAAATGGTCAGTATTTTGTCTCACTGGTAACTTCTTTAAAATAACTAGCCGTGAAGGATCCTGAATATTCTCTGGAAAATGACACAAAAATGAAGAATACCTCACAGTTCTCAATTCAAAATAAGTGCCCCAAAATATATAGGAAAAACACTGAATGAAGCTGAGTGAGGTAAATGATGAGAGTGCTCACTCTTTCCAGGCACAGGAGGTGTCCCCAGGTTGATCATTGCCATTTTCTTCTCTGCTTGCCAGAGAAGATAGCAGTGGCTGGTGAGGCAAGGAGCAAGGCCCTGCTGCTGTGTTGTGCTGGAGCTACTGCCTTCCAGAAGAGACCTGACTCACCCAGGGCATCTCATCTTTGAGCAACATCCTAGGGCGCCACTAGAGATGGAGAGCTGAGCTCAGTTTCTTGCCTTATATCAAACTGCACTTCACCCTACGTTGGGCTGAGAAATGCTGGCTGTGAACTGCTGTTCTAAAACACCATTGTATCCTATGTATTTTGCATGCTATTAAAATAGAAACCGTATATCAGAGCAACTGATATATTTCTTAAAATTACCACAAACTTAAAGCAAAGTTACTTCCAGGCAAATACACTACTTCTTCCCATCTGTTACTACTGGGTGGTAGAAAAATACTTCTTGTTGCATATGTAGAAAGAAAACATAACTGAATCTAATACACCCTGGTTGAATCTAGGAAGGGTAATATCTTTCAGCTGAAAGAGATTTGATTACTTGGGACTACAGTAATGATCATTATGAAATCATGTGTTCATATCCTTGGCCTCCTTCCAAGTACCATTTTATAGTATAGGGATATTTGCAAAGTATTCAGTGTAGACTAGAACACTTCTATGGTTTATTTTGTTGTTGTTTATTTATTTACTTATTTTAAAATCCAAAGCGACTTTGAGCTCTTTGAACAATAAACTGGTTTAAGTGGAAAACCAAGAAGTAAAGGTGCAGGTCCTTTATGTACTCTTAAATGTCTGTGAATGCAATAGGTCGCGCTAAGCAGAATGAGGACTGAAGCTGATACTTAAGTTCCCTCACATTCTTCTCCTAAATTATTTTTTTTCTGTCCAGTGTAAGTTTACAGACTTCCTTTCTGATACCGGAGCAATGTTACCAGTTAAGGTAACAATGACTTCAGAAGGAACTGGTTTGGTTCCTTGGTGTAATCTGTAAGGTGGGGGGGTTGGGAGTAGGGAGGTGGAATAAATTCACCTCCTCCTCTCTCAACTCATTTTTCTGATGTGCTGAAAATGAGAGGAAAAGCATCAAAAACTTCTTGAACTAAGAAAAGAGAGCAGCATTAACTTCATCTCTCTGAAGGAGCCAGTAAGCAGATGAAAAGGGTGCAAAAATATGTTTGCAAGTTGCCCTGAGTTTTACAATATTTAGATGTGTGTGATTGCTCTATTGACGTCAGCTGGCAGGACAGGATGGCATTCTTCCAGAGCACTTGTTTTTTCTCTCATTAGCAAGGAAGAGCTATCAACCTTTTTTTTCAATATTATGTCTAATTGAAGCCGCAGCTTCTGCACCATGTTTTCATTTCCAGCTACTTGAAAGGATCAAGGCCAAACTGAAGTGCCTCCTGTGACTTGGAGAACATTAAAGCCCATAATCGCTGGGACTGATTTTAGAACTTGGTAGGTTTGTTTTTTTCTTCTCCAAATATCTTAATGCTTTACAAAAAAGCATTGCAGTACCCAAGCTGATGAGCCATGTCTTTTTTTTGTTTGTTTCATTTGGCTTTTTATTTTCCTCCTGATCAAAGCATCTTAGCAGAATCTCTTTGATGTCTCTTTAGCTCTAGCTGTATTATAAGCAGTTTGACAGTTAAAAAAAAAAAAGCTTTTGTTAAAAAATAATTTTCCAAACAAGACAATTGTTTTGCTCAGGAGGCTAAGAAGCGTGCATGGGGAAAGGCTTATACAATCAGGGTTGCTTTTGATTCCATGCTCAACCTTCTAGGAATGGAGCACTTAACCATGATGTTTTTTATTCCTGCTGCCTTTTCTTCTTGAGGTGCTCATACATTACCTCTCAGAGCCTCCTCTCACCCTGACAGCAGAAAGCCTGCTTATTCCATTGGAATTGAGACTTAAACAAGCATGAAGTCTATTGTAAGGAGGAGGAAAATCAGGCCAAGTGTGTTTATACTGTGAGTTGTTAATAACAACAACAGCTCTTGGCTTTTGTAAAGCACATGTCAAGCAAGGAATGCAAAGTGCTTTTAAACCAAGCATTAATTAAGGCTGACAGCCTCCACTCTCTTCCCTTGCGATGAGGTTAATACAAGCAAGGGCCTTTGATTGGCTTTTAATCTTCCCAAAGGGTGACCCGTGCTCCCAGCGATGCAGGGCAAGGGAGGACACCAGCTGTGTCTCTCCTTGGGACAGTGATATAATACCCACCTAGAAGGGCCTTTGGGAGCCAAAAGTCTTACGTGACCCAAAAAGCAAATTGGCTTTGGGGGTGGAGGGGGAGGAGGATGAATTTCTGAGATGGATTTTGACCTGTCTCTAGACATGGCTGTTGCTTCTTAAATGTCAGAGTTGGGACTCAGTCTGTTACCCCAAGGAGGGAAGAGGCAGATTGCTCACAAGGTAATTGGGGCATGGTGATATGAAAAGCTCAGTCAGGTTGTTGCTCTTCTCTGCTGGAATTTACTGCTCTGCTGTTTTGTTTATTGGTTAAAAAAAATAAATCTCTGGAGATATGGAATTAAACAAATTAATAATAATAATAAAGTCTTAAATTCTCTTATAGAATACAATCACCTTCTCTTTCCTCTTGGCCTTTAGAGGCTGATTACTTCACAGCTCCTGGGTAAAGCATGATTAGGCCTGCTCAGTCTTTGCCCTTATAGCAGCAGAATTACAGTGGTAACTTCCTAAAGCAGATCCACTAGCACCAGCTATTTAATGTAATTGTGCCCTTAGCACAACAAGCAGAGTTATTGCTAATTGTGATACTATTAAGAAGTGAAAGTACTTTCAAAGACCATAAGAAAAGGAGACTTTGTATTACAGCTAAATGAAAATTAATTTTTACTCTTCATGCTTATGTTACTACTTGGCTTCCTTATTAGTTATAAGCCATTATTTTTGGCCAGTGTTTTCATGGCACATTGAAATGTATTTGCCAGCACAACAGTGAGAGTTCTTTGTCTAAAAGTACTGATAAAGGGGAGCTGAAAACCATGGATGCTGCCCTTCACTCTACTTTCAGTGACTGTAGAGGGAACAATGACCATGGAAACTTGGAAAAATGTGTTGTGGACGTTTTGCCTAAGTTAGTTATTGATGTTAGGCACCGTGGATATGATCCTCTAGACTGTGATACAATGCAAGCATGAAGGGATTGGTAAACTTCCACTGGCTTTAGCAGGGTTTGAACTGAACCAAGGTTTCATAGACTGACCTAGGGAGCCTTGTTGTCCCTGTACACAAGTCTGAATGTTTTCATAAAGATGTAAGACTTCTCTTAAGCTGTGACAGGGACCCTTTGGGCT
This sequence comes from Stictonetta naevosa, assembly GCA_011074415.1. Classification (NCBI taxonomy): domain Eukaryota; kingdom Metazoa; phylum Chordata; class Aves; order Anseriformes; family Anatidae; genus Stictonetta; species Stictonetta naevosa. Next base: position 18,712,273 of record CM021699.1, read on the forward strand.
ATCCTAAACATCTTACAACAGAAAACAATGTACTTCTTTTGTTGGATTATTTTTCTACTGAAATCGTGAGTTGAACTAATTTATCATGAAGGACCTGTGGAAGGAGGTCTGATTGACTTGTACAAACAGACCTTGGATACCAGCTGGAGGGGAAGCAGTGGGACCTGTCTTTCTCCTGACAGCACTGGGTTGTAAAATTTGTTCACCCCTCTGTGGGACTGCTCAGATGCTGATGCTTAGTGTGATGCGAATCCCATGTGAAGATGAAAGTTAAATTCCTAGTGCTGTTTTGCACTATGTGAACTCCATCATTGATGTGCACTGGAGTGATGAGCTATGCAACACTTCAACTATTACATGAAAGCTAATTGGGGGAACAATAAAGAAACTGTATTTCAATGCATAAACGTTAAAGAGAAGAACTCCTCATTTGTTTACCAGAGGGCCGCCCTCTGAGATGCAGTGGCATTTACCAAAGTGTTTTCAGTTTTGTAACCTTCCAGTTTCTACCATGTTATCCCATTGCTTCTGTTAGACTCTCTCTTCTAATTTCTTCACACACCAGCTGTTATTTGATATAAATTAGCTTGTTGAAGAATATGTAATTTATAAGCTGTTTTGGAAGGTTGCCAAGTGAAACATCAGCACACAGAGGGTGTTAAGAGTGTCTCAACCAGTAGATTATCTTAAAAAAAGACCATTTTTCAAAGGGAGTATGTTTTGAACGCGTAAGTAAAAGTTACTTTGTACGAAGTAGCTAAAAATAATTGGCTAGACAGAAATACAAATCCCTGGATTAATTATCTTAAATCCTTCAGTAGGAAATGTTACTGAATTGAGAAAACTTTCTAAGTGTGCTATGGGAATGTAAAATATATTCAGATTTCACCTTCCTCAAGAAGTTCTTTGCTAAATACCCTTGTAAATACTCTAACTGGAGCAGTCAGCCCCAGAAAAAATTCCTCCTCTCCTCCTCCTTTTTTTTTTTTTTTTTTTTCCTTTATTTTTTCCCTGTGCCATGAACATAATACAATTCCTGCATCAAACTCCAGAATCTGATTGATATTTTTTCTCACCTCACCCAGCTTGGAAGGAGCCTGACTGAATAATATCAAGGTTATAGTTGATAGATTTACTACCTTTAAATTGCACAAAATTATATTTTAAATATCTTTTTAACATCTTTAGATCTTAAAGTTCTAAAGTTCTTTTGGAGTATTCATAACAGCCTAATATAGATTGCCATCTAGACCCCTGGATTAATTGAAGTGTTCTAAATTGGCAATTATTTTAACATAGCCATAAATAATATACAGAGTGTAGTTGTTTTACTGTTTTTTCTTGTTAATCAAGAAAAAGCATCTGAGAACCCAAACCATGGCTCATAAATTAAGAGCTTCCCTAGGAAAAGAAGACATAGTGTTCAATGGTATGAACGCTAACGCATTGCTTTATTGAAAGAGAAGGAATTTGTTTAAAAATAAATGAATTACAGAACTGTATTTGACAAAATTAGGCTGAAATAAAGAGTTAATATATCAACACCTTAAAAAAAAAAAAAAGAAAAAAATAAAGGCAACTATTAAGCAGTGTATTTTTAACATATGAGATGACCAGGCATGCTCAGCTTTGACAGTGTACATTTTTTTTTTAATTTTTTTTTTTTTTAATATAAGTAACTATAGAGAGAGCAGACACAGTCTGTTTTGTTCTGCACCCTGGCCCTACAGTGAGCCATCACTTCTTACTTCAAAGTAGAGTATTCCAAAAGAGGAGAGATTTTTCTCCATATTAGTCTTTTCCCTGATCTTCAAAAGTTATAATGTGTAGTCATCTCAAGGCTTGGAACTTTCCAGGCTTTCGTAGCTATGACTGATGTAACTTTAGGTAGAAATAGTTGATATCTTCTACTACAACTGAATTATAGATGTAGTATTTGTGTAATCATTTTCTATTAATAATGATCTGTGTTGCAACAATGCAATGATGTGAGAGACCTGGTGATATGAAACATTAAGTGATGCTTGGAGAGAGGGAACACTTCAATATGATTTCCACTTAAAGTTTAGTAACAGAAGCAAAAATGCAGATACAAACACCCCAAACAGAAATTACGTTAGCAAAATGAGGTTACCTTCTGCATTTGCTTTTGTACCGCAGAGTATGTTGTCACACCAACTGGTAGCGAATTTACAACCCACCGGTTTGGCAAAATCAATGTTCCAGTTGGGCAGCTCAGCCCATGAAATGCATGTTAGATATGCCTTACAGACATTATTTCAGACTTGTTTGTTATGGTCCCATATAATGTATATGTAGTTGGTCAATATAGACAAATAATTCTGAATAGTATTACTCAGCACAGCAGTATCTTTAAGGAGTATATTTTGATTTAAAGGAGTAACTTTTCAACTTAACAGTTAGCAATATTTAATTTTTGTTTCTCAAATAGAAAAAACACCTAAACTGTTTTCACCTCTTTGCTGGGGGGAGAAACACCAGGATTAAGAAAAGAGCAATTACAATGCATGAAGGAATTGCAATATGAGCAGTGTGGGAATATAATGACTTGATTAAGGAAAGAATAATGCTTAGAGCAGACTCTCACTGACGTGATTTATTATCACGGAGGCCTTCCCTCTGAGGTAACTTAAGAATATAACTGGCTAGTCTGAAGCTACTTTGTTAAGCATTCTCCCAGTTTCATGTTTCTTGTGTGTGGCACCTGAGAAATCTGAATTGATATTGAATTGTCAAGAATGCCAATCACACTAATGATGAAGTGTAGAGTCCTTGTGGTTTATTTTCTGCAGTTTACTGAATGGTGAATTGCAATTCATAAAACCATTTTTTTTTTTTTTTTTGCTGTTGGTGCACAGTGCCCAACATTACTATAATCATGTGGTTTTACAAATCTGATTATGTTCATACTATTTCTGAAACAAGACATTTCCTTTTCTGTTATCTTGGCTAATACAATTTCCAATGTGCATTTAGAAGATCAGAGAACATCAATGACTACAGCTGCTCCTATTTTTATGGTTGATATTGGTCATGGTTCTCCACAGCTAGAGATGACTTAGTTATGTGCTTCTCGTTATTAAGCCTTATAATAACATAAGGCATGCTATACACTCAATTACAATAAATGACTTTATTGCCAATATCTAGCAATTTCCTGTAATTCTTATCTCAATTATTTTCAACAGAATAAATTGCCTAAGGGAGATTATGTGTGTTTTATGAGTTGGTACAGCGTGACCTTAAGGATGCAGGGGCAACAAATGAAAATAGGTACAGAGAGTCTTGAAGATCCTCAGTTGTCCTTGCTCATTATTGCATCTCACCACAGGAAATCTGAAAGGTCTTCAGCTTGGTTGTGCACATCGTAGACTTGAGTCCCTCTACAGACTGCTAGTGAACCAGCACGTATATGGTGGTCAAAGAGAGAAGAAGAGGATGTTGGTTATGGTAGCATCTAACTGCTAAACACCTATGGGTTGATTTATAAATGATTATGTTGAAATAGGAAGAAAAAAAGTCACATATTTGACCATTTTATTTGTTTTCTGAGTGTTTTGCTATTATTCTGACCAATATGAACTAGAACAGTGTTTGAGAGAGGACTGAGATTCTCCTGTTACTTCTCTGCAAAATAGTAAATACAAAAGATCAGAGGAAATACACTGAAATGATGCTAGCATTTGGCAAGGTGCCATGCATGCATTGCTGGCTCTAAAGAACCAGGCTGACATGACAGGGCTGTGCTGTAAATGGCCATCTTGTAAATGCAGGGAGAAATGCACTTGCTCTATCAAAGAATGTGTAATTTTGACAAGGAGACTGACAAACCATGGAGTAAGTTCATTTTAATAAAAGAAATTGAAATTGAAAGCAATGGAGTAATTTGGCCTAAATCCTGTGTGTTCCAGGAATTAAAATGGAGCTCAGAGATCTGTATTTCAACTTCAGAGGCTTAACTAGAAAGTCCCTTTTCCTTTCCTGTGTGCTCCTAATTCAAGAGCAGTGAGACTGTAAAACTGCTAGAGATCCTCCTGGCACTTGCAAATCCATCCCTGTTCACAAATTTCAAAGTTCTGGTATCAGGAAAAGAGCTGCTGTGCTTTTTCTGAAGTGGTAACACTTGTTGCCATCATCCCATATTTGATGATTATCAAAAAATACAGTATAAAAACACAGCCTTCATATAAAGGCTGTACCAAACGGAAGTATAGGATTATGTACCACAAGGAGCTACAGTGACACCAGTAGGTTATTCACAGCAAAAAGTGAGAATTTGGGAAAGATTTATTGGGCTAGGGTGAACATACTACTCTGTATGGATAAGGATATAAAAATGCACAGAAATTGCTGTCTTTGAATTAGCCCAGACTTCAATTTGTTGTCAAAAACAGAACACCTGAATCAATTAATTGTTGTCATAAAGAAAACAAACTCAAGCTTTTTTGTTCATTATAAGAATGCTTCAATTGGATTTTGCTCTATAGAAAATTAAGTCATTTTAATGTGACAGGTCTAATTATGGGAACTTCCTAAGTTTTTATGTAGTGATAACTGAGGCTTTTGTATTACAAAAACATTTTTATATGGCCAGGTTTGAACAGGCTTGGAAAGTGGTACAAGAAAATAGAGCAGGCTAACTAGAGAGTAAACGGGAAATTATTTGCTATTCTTTACAAAGATGAGTTCTTTATCTGTTTCCATTGGTGCAAAGTGGGAAAAAAAATCGAAGTAGGGGAAAGTAATACAGTTTTAAAGTAATTTTTATGACAAGAGGTAGATCATTGTTTGCTTTCAGTTTTCTGATTTATTTTTCAAAATGGAATTGAAAGTCCATTTACTGGGACCTTTTAGGTCAAATGAAGGAAGAGTTTAGGTTTGAATGTCTATTTCTTTTTATTCATTTATTTTTTTCTTTAGCTTATTTTAAATGTTATTTCCTTGCATGAATAACATTTCTGTCTCAAAACAACATTCAGTGTTCTGTAAACCAAAGCAGAGAGAGGGCAAGTCTGTTGAAGATATATTTTGCTAAGTAAATCATAATGGCAATTCTATTGAAATATGGTTTGCTAATTAGAAGGGTGTAAAAGTCAAGGATTTTGTCCAGGCTTGTGTGTATGGGCCAAAACTCATTCCACCTACCTAGGGGCTCACTTCAAGTGCTCAACATCTTTAGGCTGCTGGGTTAGCAGAGAGCTGCTGGGTGGGAAGTGTTGCCCCCAGAGGGCTCTCCAAAGTTGATTGTGGAAGGAAGATGAACAGATGGGTTTTTGGCATCAGGGGGTCTGAGCCCTGAGGGTCAGAGGCCATGGATCAGGTCTAAGAAATCCTGACACTTGATTTTCACAGGTTCTGTTTAGATGGACAGCTTCAGTGATTTCAAACTTGTAAGCTTTTAAAATGACTGTAGTAATATTTAAAGGCCTTTCTATGCCAGTGCTTGAGCATTTTGAAAGTCTAACATCAGTGAATGTATTTCTGTGTAGGAATATGAAGGAAGCTTTGCCTGGGTGAAAACCATGTTATTTAGTCTTATGTTAATCCTGACAAAATCATGAAATAACTTACATAACATAACTTGGGCTTAACTGTACTTCAGTGAGAAGAATGTCTTCTGGTGTGAACTAAAATTGTACCTCTATGCCACAAGGTCTTTTTTTTTTTAAATAATATATTTTTGGGGGTGTGGGGGGGATTAGGGGGCATAATTCCTTGTGGACACCTGAAGGAGTTGTAAAATAATAAAATGTAGGTGAAGGAAATGTTCCTTCTCTTAATTTGTGGTGTTGTTGTTTTTCTTTTCCATATGGTCTTAAAAGGAAGGTCACATTTTCTGGCCTTTGGCAGATTGTAAGCATGCTGGAATACTTCACATTACATAGACCATATTTGTCTGAAATTATAATATCATACCTATAGTGTGCTGCAGGCTCCAAAGCAGCCTATGGCTCAGGTAGTGTTTTATGCCTTTGCTTTTGTTACTCCATCCTTGTCAGTCTTCAAAAGGGAAATGAAATTATCCTATAGAGAAGATACACCATCCAGAAGAAAGTTCAGTTGTTAGGGCCTGAATTTTGACTGAAACCAAAGGCAGGTATCCTACTGACTGGAAGAAAGGGGCTTTAATCTATCCTGGTTTGTTTACTAATGAAGGAGCGTGAGAGAGATGCGTGTCCTTGCCTCTGAAGAGAAGGTGAAGGAACAGCTAGTGCAAGGAACACAAAAATCAGTTGTGCCAGACTAATATGCGGCTGTATCCGAGCTTGGAGACCGCAACACAGAATCACAGAATCATCTAGGTTGGAAGAGACCTCCCAGATCACCTAGTCCAACCTCTGACCTAACACTAACAAGTCCTCCACTAAGCCATATCCCTAAGCTCTACATCTAAACGTCTTCTAAAGACCTCCAGGGATGGTGACTCGGCCACTTCCCTGGGCAGCCCATTCCAATGCCTAACCACCCTTTTGGTAGAGAAGTCCTTCCTAATACCCAGCCTAAACCTCCCTTGGTGCAACTTCAGCCCATTCCCCCTCGTCCTGTCACTGGGCACGTGGAAGACTAGCCCAACTCCCACCTTGCTACAGCCTCCTTTAAGGTACTCCTAGAGCACGGCATGGTTGCCCCTGAGCCTCCTCTTCTCCAGACTGGACAATCCCAGCTCCCTCAGCTGCTCCTCGTAAGACTTGTTCTCCAGATCCCTCAGCAGCTTCATTGCCCTTCTCTGGACTCGCTGGAGCCCCTTGATATCCTTCTTGTAGTGAAGGGCCCAAAACTGAACACGGTACTTGAGGTGTGGCCTCACCAGAGCCAAGTACAGGGGGACAATCACTTCCTTAGTCCTGCTGGCCACGCTGTTTCTTATATAAGCCAGGATGCTGTTGGCCTTCTTGGCCACCTGAGCACACTGCTGGCTCAGAGTCAGCCGACTCTCCACCAGTACTCCCAGGTCCTTCTCTGCCAGGCAGCTTTCTAACCACTCAGAGGGCTTTTCCAACCATCCTCAAACTTCCAGATCTAGAGGAACACTTTGGCTGCAGCCTAAAAGCCGTGTGTACATAAACTGCCCCAAGCCAGCCAATCTTCTTCCCGTGACCTGCCAGACAACACCAATGTAGGCATATAACCAAAGCAAAGCCAAAACTTTCAGCCCAGTCCTTGACCTGAATAGTGAGGGAGGATCCGGATCCTGGCATCTATACGTGATGGCTTATATGCAGCCAAAGGAACTACTGTAGTCAGAGGTCATGGGGCTAGCTTTGGAAAAGTCCTGCCTAAAGAAGACATCTCAGAAAAGCACATTTAAATACCATTAATGTCAAGAAAAGCAATTCTGATTGCTCCATTCTTTATCTGTCATGCCTAGACAGATGAAAATCTATGATGGCAATTTTGCCTTTAAGGTCATTTTCTTTTTTCTTTTATATATTTCTTTTATTTATTTTTACTCATTTTTTTTAACAGGCTCTGTACTAATTTTCCTCACAGAACGACTAACAGAAATATGACCCTTGTACACCTTTTGTAGTTAATTCATTAGGTCAGCTCTAACCACTAAACCCCTTGTCAGGCTTTTTCTATTAGTGATAAAGAGCAATAGACCTTAAAACATTGAAGCCAGGTAGATGAGCCCATTCCCCAAGATCTCTTGGCTCCACCCTTGTTAAGTGAAATCTGCCAGGTGTGGCTCATTTGACCTTTGCTATATAGGAAGCCTGAGGACTTGTGGGGAATTGCCTCCCTGGGGGAGTTTGAGGCTTGGGTTGTCTAGGGTGTGTTTCTGTTGTGGTGAGGGGGACTCTGTGTTCCCCAGAAGGCTAATTTTTCTTCAGGTTTTCAACTATCTCTGTGAAATAGTTTCAGAGACTCTATGAGCTAGTTGCGTTGGTGGTGCCTTTCCAGTACAGTAAAACCCTGGTGGTACTACTTCACTGCGAAGTAGTTTGGAAGTGGCTCAAGTTCAGAAGCCAGCAGGTAAGTGTTCCTGGGTTCTACAGTTGTTCAATGTTGAGGAGTTTGAGGACTTCCTTCACCTTGTCTGTTTTCAGTGAAATTACTTCCATGGCTTCTAAGCTCCCTTCCCAGCCCTAAATAAAGAAAACCCAAGCAACCAATAAAAAAAGCAATCAACAACCTCAGAAGCTCAAGTGCCTATGGTTAAGCCTGACTTTGAAGAATGTTCTTAGGTATTTGTTAAGATGGAACAAGAGGCTGTGTGAAAAAGGTGCCTTAACGTGAATTCAAATTTAGCCTTGAGGTAAGTAGAAACAGATTTGGATAGCTACTGGTGGCATGACTGTTACTTTCACTAAGTGGAAATTGTGGGAATGTGCTGTTCATGGAAGCAAGGCTGTTTTCAAAATACGCAAGTCAAAAGCAGTATGAGGAATGTCTGTCCTCTTCCCTACAGGCCTGGGTGTAGGCGTTGGAGAAACTTTCTGAAGAGATCCACCACCTTAACGAGAACAGATGTTCCTCCCCATGGCAACAAACCAGTGTTTCAGCTACCAGGGGTAAGTGTCCTTCTGTGCAAGGCAGATGACAGACCTGGTCCCCAGACCTGGTCCCCGGTCAAGGCAGTGGGACTTAGCACCTAACATGGGGAATATTTTGGAGGAACCTCCAAGTCACGTCGCCCTCGACAACCTCATGCCTAAGCAAGGCGTCTTATGCGGACCAAGTTCTATGGTGCACAGCATATCCTAAGCCATAGTCGGGATCTCAGCTGCCATCTCAGCTTGACTGGCTCCTAAAGTTGGAAGGATGCAGAAAAACGTTCAACAATGTGCTGCACCCTTTTTTGCCCTTATGTCTAATTTGTGGTGCATTGCCAAGGACTTTTTGCCCTGGCAGGAATACGTTGAAGTAGTTTTGTGGCAATGCCATGTACTTTTGGAAGTTGACTTGCCTTTTTCTACATCTGCAACCTCCTCCCTTCATCCAGAGGAGACATCATGAAGTTTGAAGCTACAAATCTCTTATGCAGAATATGAGCCCTACAAAGTCAAGGTAGCTGTTCATCTTGGAGGGGGTACGTTTGAATCCAAAACTCATCTGTAGGACCCAAGCAAGACACTAGCTCTTTATGTGAATGGGAACATGAGTTTTTTTCCGCCTGGAACACGATTCAACAGAGCAGTCAACCACTTCTTTAGCTCTGAAGATGCTGAAATGGACCTTGGGTTAAAAACAACCAGTTCCCAGCCTGTCTCTACCAAGAGTTGCTTAGGGCTAAAATCTGAGTTTCCTTTCTGTTACGTGAAGGTCCAAAGAGACTCGTCCTCCCTTCTCAGTTGAGTTTGGTGCTGCCTGCTCTTAAGATTTTCAATACTCAGTAGTGTACCTGAGGCTGTCATAGTTTGAGAGGGATTACACTCCCCTTAAATAATATGGGAATTGTGAAGTCAGAGGCAGTGCCAATTTAAACTGTGACTGAGGCTCTGCAACAATGCAAGTCTATCTTGCTACTTCAAATACAGTGATGCTACCTGAGTTCCTATTAATTAACTTTCAAGGATTCAGCCAATTTAAAGCTTTTCCACAATGACAATTATTTGAAAGCATCCCTACAGGTTTATTTTCTTCATTTACATTTGTTTGCTATCTCCATCTCATTCAAAGCAGACAGGACTGCTTTGCTTCTCACTTCTCTGGAAACTTGCACTAGGAACCATTGTTAGAATCAGAATGCGGACCTGAGAGTGTGATGAGAAATATTGCACTCCAAGTTGGAAATTGGAGAGGAAAATGTTCATGTATATGTCAGAATTGCACTCAAACAGCTGATTACACCTTTTCTTACACCTCAACAAATGCTTACACCTTTTGAGGGAAAAGTTTAAATGTGAGAAGCAACAGGTAGTTTTGATGTTTCCCTTGGGGATACCGTCCTCTTCTATATTTTGCTTCTATACAAACAGTTCAAAATTTTAAAGTCATCTTGTCAGTCATACAACCCAGCAACCTTGCATGGCATTACACCTCCCTCCCCTCCCCCCCCGATAGATCAAGGCCTGAATGCAAGACCAGACAAGTAAATAATGCCAACATGTACACCTAACTTGTAAATACCTTACTTTGTGGCAGGTTTTTTGGCACTTTGTGGGGCTTAACTGTACTTCAGTGAGAAGAATGTCTTCTGGTGTGAACTGAAATTGTACCTCTACACCACAAGGTCTTTTTTTTTTTTTTAAAAAAAAAATAATAATTTTTGGGGTGTGTGGGTGGTTAGAGGGCATAATTCCTTGTGGACACTTGAAGGAGTTGCAAAATAATAAAATGTAGGTGAAGGAAAAGTTCCTTCTCTTAATTTGTGTTGTTGTTGGTTTTCTTTTCAATATGGTCTTAAAAGGAAGGTCACATTTTCTGTCCTTTGGCCGATTTCAGGCGTGCTGGAACACTTCCCATTACGTAGATCCTATTTGTCTGAAATGATAATATACCTATAGTCTGCTGCAGGCTCCAAAGCAGCCTATGCCTCAGGTACTGTTGTGATAAATTAGTGGGGGTTTGTTCATTTTCTTTGAGGAATTTGGAGAATCTGCTGAGGGGATGAGGTTGCACAACTTAACAGCCTTGGTAAGGGGGAGGATTAAGCAGGCAGATAACAGGGAGGGGCGTGTTGGTTAAGCATCCTTGAATAAGAACAAAGACTCTGTGAAATACTCCACCACAAGACATTCTGTTTGCCGCTTCACCCCCTCCCCCCCCTGAACACAAGCACAACGCGTGATCACCAGAAGAGGAACAACGACCCCCTTCCAACAATAGACTGCGCAGCCTCAACTGGTTCAACAAGTCCCGACAAGCTGGAACTTGACTGCTATAAAACAGCACCCCTGGAAAGGGAAGTTGCGTGCTGTTGCGGAGCGGAGACTCCCCAGCCACCCAGCGCTGTTTTGCTTGTGTCTGCTTACTTGATTAATAAAATAATTTTCAATAGACCAGAAAATTGTGTGTTCTAATCTATAACAATTTGGTGCCGTGACTCGGATAAGGGCGGATTGACCGGGAATCCCTCTAGGGGAGGCGCCCCGCCGATTTCCGCGGCCCCGGGAATGGAAGCTCCCGCTTGAGCCCTTCACCGACGAACCCAAAATTAGACACAAGCAAATAAAACCGGTAAACTCCAGGCAACCTTTGTGCACGAAGACCGAGCGAAGACCCACATTGTGGGTAAGTATAGGCCGGTGATCCGTTCGGTTGGGGTTGGGTATCCCGGAGCACGGCAAACGAGATGTCCAAGTGCGGACGAAGTGAGTGTGGACCCCTCGGTAGTGCGGTTCCCATATCCCGCGAGGGACTGGGCCACGAAAAGGGGGAAGCGTTGTGTGTGTGTGTGTGAAGGTGCTCCGGAAGATAGGACAGAAGAAGAGTAAGCCTTCTGGTCTCATGGGTGGGGGAGTTAGTAGTGTGGGCATACCCTCTATTCCCCCGGATAGCCCATTAGGATTAATGATTAAGAATTGGAGCGATTCCCCTTCTAGGCGGGGAAAGAGTAAAGCTAAAATTATATATTATTGTATTGAAGTATGGGGTAATAAGCCCATCAAAGGGGACAGCGTTTTCTGGCCCCCGTTCGGCTCCTTTGAGGATTGGGTATGCCAAGCCCTCAATATTTATGTTAATTCTAAGGAGCCCTTTAGTCTGGAAGAAAGTGAATATGCACACCTCTGGATTAACTCAGATCCAAAGATGTATTTATATCCTCTAAAAGAAAAAGGAGGGCGGGATAAAAAAAGAAAGAACTTAGAAGTCCCGACACCGCCCCCGCCCTATATTCCACCGCCCGTACCAACGGCCCCCATCCTTAATGGACTCCCCAAATCAGAAAATTCAGGTGACTCAGAATCAGATCATGAAATACAGGGGCCGATAACTAGAAGCAGGGCAAGAGGTCAAAAATCTGTCTCAAGAGAGGGACTACATTCCCTACAAGAAATAGCAATGGGGGGACCCCAGCCAGGAATAGGGTATGTGGCCGTTCCCATTAACTCCGGGGACGTGAGAGATTTCAAAAAAGAAATGGGAAATTTATTGGAAGACCCATTGGGAGTAGCAGAGCGAGTAGATCAATTTTTAGGCCCAAACATATATACCTGGGAAGAATTACAATCCATCCTAGGAATCCTCTTTACATCAGAAGAGAGAGGAATGATTAGGCGTGCTGATATGCGAATTTGGGATCAGCACCACCAGCAGGGGCCAGCTGCAGATGTAAAATGGCCAATGCAGCAACCTAATTGGAACAATCAAGACCCCGTACATCGGGGGCATACGCAAGATTTAAGAACAATCATCATTCAGGATCTGTCCCCAGAGGACAAAACATAAACAAAGCTTTAAACGAGCAACAACAACAAAAAAAAAGGATGAAACCCCGACAGAATGGTTATAGAGGCTGCGCAAGAATTTGCAGCTGTATAGCGGTTTAGATCCTGGAACCCCGGTAGGGGAAGCGTTACGTAAGGCCCAATTTGTGGCAAAATCTTGGGTGGATATCAGAAAGAAGTTAGAAAAGATAGAGGATTGGCAGGACAGGGGTTTGGATGAACTCCTAAGGGAAGCACAGAAAGTGTATGTTCGTAGGGAAGATGAGAAGGATCGGAAACAAGTACATATGATGGTGGCAGCAGTACGAGAAGGACAAAGGGGGGCTGGACCGAATCGAAGGTTCGATCCGACGCCTGGGAGATTTAGAAGGGAAGAAAGAAATGATCAGGGACAGAGGAACGTGACTTGTTTTTACTGTAATAAAAAGGATCACATGAAGAGGGAGTGTCGACAGAGGAAAGAAGATGAAAAGATGTTCAAAGATGAATAGGGGTGTCAGGGGCTCTATTTGCTGGGGACCCGAGGGAAAAATGAGCCCTTGATAAAATTAAAAGTGGGCCCCCAGTGCAAGGAAATGGAATTCCTCATAGATACAGGGGCTGAAAAATCAACAGTCCAAACACTACCTTTAGGGTGCAAAGCCTCCACGGAAAAGGTACAAGTGATCGGGGCAAAAGGGGAGCCATTTGGGGTCCCCGTCATAAAAGAGGTATTAATTGAATCAGAATCCAAAATAAGTATTGGGCCCTTACTCTTAGTACCTGAGGCTGAGTACAGCTTGTTAGGTAGGGATTTAATAATAGAACTAGGAATAAGCTTAGAGGTAGTAGATAAAAGATTAGAGGTTAGATTATGGCCTCTGAGAGTGGAGGATGAGGAAAATATAAATCCTGAAGTTTGGTACACTCTGGACAGTGTAAGTAAATTGAATATTAAACCCTTCAAGGTAACCATAAACAACCCGAGTGTACCAACAAGAATTAAACAATATCCCTTGTCTGAAGAGGGCAGACGAGGATTGAAGCCTGAAATTCAGAGGTTGCTACAACAGGGATTACTAGAACCTTGCATGTCCCCCTTTAATACTCCAATATTACCAGTGAAGAAAAAGGATGGTAAATATAGATTAGTGCATGACTTAAGGGAAATTAATAAAAGAACCGTAACTAGATTACCTGTAGTGGCAAATCCACATACTTTATTAAGTCAGTTACATCCAGATGATCAATGGTACAGTGTAATTGATCTTAAAGATGCATTCTGGGCATGCCCTCTGGACGAAAAATCCAGAGATTATTTTGCCTTTGAATGGGAGGACCCAGACACCCATAGAAAACAGCAGTTAAGGTGGACAGTCCTGCCTCAGGGGTTTATGGAATAATACACACCTTTGGAAATATATGGGAAGAAAGAGGACTTATAAATTCACAAGGGAAAGGGCTAATCCATCAGGAATTGATTCTTCAGGTTTTGCAAGCTATTAGGGAACCTAAGGAAATTGCAATGGTGCACGTAAAAGGGCACCAGAAAGGGCTGAATCCCCAGATCAGAGGCAATAATTTAGCTGATCAGGAAGCAAAAAGAGAAGCCCTCACGTGCATGTATGAAGTGACTAAAAGAGCAGACTGCCCGAGTTGTGGCAAAGGGAAGGATTTAAAGAAATTTCCATGCTATGATTGCTGGAAAGACTGGGGAGTAGAAGGGATTGAATGTAACTCCTTGGAGGAGGAGAGTCCACCTTACAGAAATTGTCACAAACACGGCCCAGTTAACTCTTTCTGGTCTGGTGGACTCGTCCCCCTCCCTCTGTTTTGTTTCACTACCATAGAAAAAGAGAAGATGACACAAATGGGGATCCGAGAAAATGAAAAAGGGACGTGGATACTGCCCGATGGAAGGGAAGTGTTACCAAAATCAGTAGCTGTGAGGGTGCTACGGAGATTGCATGAACAAATGCATTGGAGTACTCAGGCGTTAGTGGATCAATTCGCCACAAAATATATGTGTATAGGGATATATAATATAGCAAAGGGAATTGTTAACGGCTGTATGACTTGCCGGAGGGTAAATGCTAAAAACATGAGACAAATGGACAGGAGGATGAGATTTAGCCCACAGACCTTTTGCGAGAATTCAATTGCACTTCACCGAACTTCCAAAAACAGGAAGATACAAATTGAGTCCACTCCTGGGGAACTGAAACTGAGACTAAAAAGGAATTAGTATTCCGGCAATGAGGCTCTGCATGAATTATGGGCACCAGATAAACAGAATAAGTCTGAGGGGAGAAGGCAAGACCGGGGTAGGACCCTCTACTGCGGTGTGTATGGTCTACCGAGGGAGGCAACCCCTATGGGTATTGACTGCCGAATGAGAGGGCCTCGACCGGACTTCTTCCACACTAAGGTCAGGTTGCCCTGAAGAAGAGTAACTTAAGAACCTTTTGCTTTTTTTTAAACCCATATGAAATTGTGATTAGTTTTTCCAGGAGCTGGATCACCCCGAAAAGCTGAACGGTAACGCAAGCTTAAATCAACCCTGAAAGCTCTGAAAGTGGGCCCAACTCCTTGACTGAAGGTGTTCAGTAATTTGAGTGAAGTTCATAACGGGACACAATTGAAAAAGCATTTGCAATTGGACTCTGTCTCCCGGATATGATTGTACCGACCCCCGGGTGTAGACCTATAAACTGTCTACAAATTGATGACAACGGAAAAGTGGTTAAGGAAATAACAAAAGAAATTAGGAAGCTAGCGCACGTCTCGGTACAAACTTGGAAAGGTATGGATTGGGATTTGTTTTCATGGCTGCCTGGTGGGCCATGGGCTAAAAGAATATTATTCTTATTGTTATGTGCTGTAATGACAATATTGTTTATACCTTGTATGTTACCTTGTCTTATGTTGTTAATACGTAGAGTAATAAATAGTACCCAGTTTGTAATGGCTTTGATGGGGAGAAAAGGTGACGTGTCAATAATGATGCTGACTAAGTATGAATCTCTCGAACAGAAGGATGACGACGCAGAGACTTTGATGCTCAGCAAGCAAATATTGCAAAAATTCAATGAAGAAAATATGTTAGAAAAAGAAAAAGGAGGGATTGTGATAAATTAGTGGGGGTTTGTTCATTATCTTTGAGGAATTTGGAGAATCTGCTGAGGGGATGAGGTTGCACAATTTAACAGCCTTGGTAAGGGGGAGGATTAAGCAGGCAGATAACAGGGAGGGGGGTGTTGGGTAAACATCCTTGAATAAGAACAAAGACTCTGTGAAATACCCCACCACAAGACATTCTGTTTGCTGCTTCACCCCCTCCCCCCCCCGAACATGAGCACAACGCGTGATCACCAGAAGAGGAACAACGACCCCCTCCCAACAAAAGACTGCGCAGCCTCAACTGGTTCAACAAGTCCCGACAAGCCGGAACTTGACTGCTATAAAACAGCACCCCTGGAAAGGGAAGTTGCGTGCTGTTGCGGAGCGGAGACTCCCCAGCCACCCAGTGCTGTTTTGCTTGTGTCTGCTTACTTGATTAATAAAATAATTTTCAATAGACCAGAAAATTGTGTGTTCTAATCTATAACACTGTTTTATGCCTTTGCTTTTGTTACTACGTCCTTGTAAGTCTTCAAAAAAGAAATGAAATTATCCTATACAGAAGAAACACCACCCAGAAGAAAGTTCAGTTGTTAGGGCCTGAAGTTTCACTGAAACCAAAGTCAGGTATCTTAGTGACTTGAAGAAAGAGGCTTTAATCTATCCTGGCTTGTTTACTAATGAAGGAGTGTGAAAGAGACAAGTCCTCGTATCTGAAGAGGAGGTGAAGGATTAGCTAGTGCAAGGAACACAAAAATCAGTTGCGCCAGACTAATACGTGGCTGTATCCGAGCTTGGAGACCACAACGCGGAATCATTTAGGTTGGAAGAGACCTCCAAGATGACCTAGTCCAACCTCTGACCTAACACTAGCAAGTCCTCCATTAAAGCATATTGCTAAGCTCTACATCTAAACCTCTTTCAAAGACATCCAAGGGATGGTGACTCGACCACTTATCTGGGCAGCCCATTCCAAAGCCTAACAACCCTTTCAGTAAAGAGTTTCTTCCTAATAGCGTGTCTCTAAAAATAGGTGCTTAGGACTAACATCTGCGTTTCCTTTCTGTTACGTGATCATCCAGAGAGACTCATCCTCCCTTCCCAGTTGACTTTGGTGCTGCCTAGTCTTAAGATTTTCAGGACTGAGTCACGTACCCCACCCAGACTCTCGTCTTTTGAGAGGGATTGCGCTCGCCTTACATAAGATGCGCATCCCATTTTTCTGTCTCAAGGGTGAATGGTGTAAGACACTTAGAAATCATTGCAGATTGTGGCTTTTGTCAATTGCCATGTAAATTAAGGCCATGCAAGTGCCTTCTACTGTTTCATCTACCCTTTCACTTGTTGTCTGGTTACTACTCCATATTCCAGTTTTGGGGAAGTGTCCTAAAAAACCATGACTTTGTAATTTTCACACCTTTTTGTTTTTTCTTTCTCTAGGTCTGCCAGTAGCTGACAAGGTAGAAAGATGTGCTTTTCTCTCTTGTGCTTGTCAAGTTAGAGGCAGTGCCGATTTAGACTGACTGAAGGTCTGCGATGGTGCAAGTCTATCTTGCTACTTCAACACCAGTGATGCAACCTGAGTTTACATTAGGGAACCCTTGAGACAGAAAAATGGGATGACCATCTTATGTCAGGGGAGCGCAAGAAGACGAGAGTCTGGGGAACACGACTGAGTACTGAAAACCGTAAGACAAGGCAGCACCAAAGTCAGCTGAGAAGGGAGGAGGAATCTCTCTGGATGATCACGTA
>CM021699.1:18730479-18779604 GCA_011074415.1 Stictonetta naevosa
CTGAATTCTCACTGAAACCAAAGGCGGGTATAGAATCATAGAATAGCTGGCGTTGGAAGGGTCCCGTAAGGATCATCGAGTCCAACTCCTGGCACCGCACAGGTCTACCCCAAAATTCAGACCATGGGACTCAGTGCGCAGTCCAAACGCTTCTTCAACTCCCACAGGCTTGGTGCAGCGCCTAGTTCCCTGGGGAGCCTGTTCCAGAGTGCGACCACCCTCTCAGTGAAGAACCTCTTGCTGATGTCTAGCCCTGCCTCAGCTTGACACCATGCCCGCGGGTCCTGTCCCTGGTGACTAAAGAGAGTAGATGGGTGCCTGCCCTTCCACTCCCCCTCGTGAGGAAGCTGTAGGCCGCAATGAGGTCTCCCCTCAGCCTCCTCTTCTCCAGGCTGAACAGGCCAAGTGACCTCAGCCGCTCCTCAGACATCTTCCCCTCTAGGCCCTTCACCATCTTGCTAGCCCGCTATCTTACTGACTTGAAGAAAGAGGCTTTAATCTATCCTGCTTTGTTTACTAACAAAGGAGCATGAAAGAGACGCGTGGCCTTGTCTCTGAAGAGGAGGTGAAGGAACAGCTAGTGCAAGGAACACAGAAATCAGTTGCGCTGGACTGATAGGCGGTTGTAGCTGAGCTTGGCGACTGCAACCCTCTTCCAAGTTGCAGATCTAGACGAACACTTTGGCTGCAGCCTAAAAGCCACGTGTACAGAAACTCCCCCAAGGCAGCCAATCTGCTTCCCATGACCTGCCAGGAAACAGCAATGGAGGCATGTAAGCAAATTAAAGCCCAGACCTTCAGCCCAGTCCTTGACCTGATCCCTGGTGGGCTAGTGATTCTGTGATGCTGACTAGTGAGTGAGGATGCGGATCCTGGCATTTATACGGGACAGTTTATACGCAGCCCGAATAAATACTGTAGTCAGAGGTCATGGGGCTAGATTTTGAAAAGTCCCGCATAAAGAAGAGATCTCAGAAAAGCACATTTAAATAACATTAATGTCAAGAAAAGCAATTCTGATTGCTACATTCTATCTGTCATGGCTAGACAGATGACAATCTATGAGAGCAACTTTGCCTGAAGGTCATTTTATTTTTTCTTGTATTTATTTCATTTATTTCTTTTCTTTTATTTTATTTTATTTTTTTTTTACCAGGGTCTGTACTAATTTTCCTCACAGAATGACTAAGAAATATGACCCTTGTGCACCTGTTGCAGTTAATTCATTAGGTCAACTCTAACCACTAAGATCCTTGTAGGGTTATTTCTACTGGTGATAAGGAGCAAGTGACCTTAAATCATTGAAGCCAGGTAGATGAGCCTATTCCACAAGGTCTCTTGGCTCCACCCTTGTACAGTGAAATCTGCCAGCTGTGGATCATTTGACCTTTGCTATATAGGAAACCTGAGGAGTTGTGGGTAATTGTTTCCCTGGGGGGGAGTTTGAGGATTGGATTGCCTAGGGTGCTTTTCTCTCATGGTGAAGTGGACTCTGTGTTCCCCCATAGGCTGCTTTTTCTTGAGGTTTTCTACCATCTCTGTGAAATATTTTTAGTGACTCTATGAGCTATTTACATTGGGGTGCCTTCTCAGTGCACTAATACCCTGGTGGTACTACTTCACTGCGAAGTAGTTTGGAAGTGGCTCAAGTTCAGAAGCCAGCAGGTAAGTGTTCCTGTGTTCTACGGTTGTTCAGTGTTGAGGAGTTTGAGGACTTCCTTCACCTTGTTTGTTTTCAGTGAAATTCCTTACATAATTCTAAGCTCCAGTTCTAATTTTGAGAGTCTATTACCAGTTAATGTATTTATGTGTATAAATATGAACTAACCTTTGCTTTGTTGAAAACGATGTCCTTTAGTATTACGTTAATCCTGACAAAATTGTGAAATAGCAAAAATATTGACTTATTCACGGTCTTAATACTACATATTAATTGAGCCTTATCTTTTACTATGAGCTGTTTTCAAATGTTTTGTTCACTTTAAGCCAATTTTTTTCTATTTTAATAAAGGGAACGCTTGATTAGGAAAACTCTGATTTCAGAGCTTCCTTGGAAGATCCTGATTCTTAGAAATAGGTTTTCCATGCTTTATTTTTGGAGAGCTGTCTTCTGGCTGAGAAGCAGGAGGACAGTTTCATTAGCTATTTTCCTCAAGTATACTGGACAATGTCAATATATTATATGATTTTAAAATAGATATATTACCCTGTGAAAATCCTCAAAACTCAGTAGTCCGTTTTCATATACAAAAACCTCCAAGAGGATCCCTGGAAGACTTTAAATGCACTGATAATACCATCATCCTCTAAAATGCTATGGACAATGTTTTATCAACCCTTATTTCACTGGGAGGGAATTTAGTTCAGGGCTTTCTGGTCTTTAGGTTGATGGGGCCAGGATATGAATGTTTTATCAGAAATCTTCCAAACAGGAAGGGACTTGTCAGCCATTATCAAGCTCATCAGTGATAAAGCAGAAGCATGTGGGAGTATTTCATTTTGAGCCTTGCACCTGGATTTTGAGAGCTCATAAACAGATGGGTTTCTTCTCATTTTGGAATCAACATTCCTTGCGAACTCTCACATAATACTAGTTTTTTACAGTCGTGACATTGCTGACACCTTTTCAAAACACCAAGAAAACTGGGATCTAAACACATTAGGAAATAACTAGTACAGCTATGATAAAGCATGCTTTTTTTTCTAGCCTTTGTGGAAAAAAAATAATGAATTTTATGATTAAAGGATGCTCTATACCTCTCTAAGAGTACCTAGCTGACAACACTTGCTGATAAAATTATGGTATAAATATCTGTACCAAGAATTTTTTTTGCTCAACCTCTAATTTGTCATGTACGTTCTAACACAAATCTGATTATATTAACTACTTCTCTCAGTACACCAAAATATATAACACTTTATTCTTGGCAAAGATTGTGTTGATGATTCTTTACAATTAAGGAGCTGTACATCATAGTGATTATTGGATGTGTCCTGTGTACCAGGACAGCATACAGTACACTTAATATTAAAACCTCACCTACACTCATGTATCATAATCATCCATTGATGAATAAATAGCAAACATCCTTCTGAGACAAGATGTCCACTGCTAACTTTACAGTCCCTAGATTACACCTTCCAGTCCAATGTGTTCTAGAGATGCTGAATTGGTATTGTTACCAGGAGCAACAACAACATTTTATGTTCTCTTAGCAATTTTGTGCACTACTTGAATTAAGCTATTTAAGTGGTAAGGGTTTTTCTACTCACACTGCAATAAAGGTTTTCTATGACCAGACTTCTTGCTAATCATAAAATATAGAGGGGGCTGTCAACACAGGAAAAGCCTACATCTCCACATGAGGTCACTTTCATAGAGTTTTACTTGAAATTAGCAGCTCTGTGGTGTATGTTGACAGGAGTGTTTCTATGTTCATTAAATCAACGAAGTTGCATTGCTTTATATATACATCTGTATGTATATATACGTATATGTACATATATAAAAAATAATTACCTAAGAAGCTAAAGTTTTTGACCAGTTTCTATCAGTTTCAGGAAGGATGTTGCTAGAACAGGAATTGGTATTTCATTGTGGTACCTGGCAATGATACCCAGGACATAGAGATATCCCTAAATGTACTGCGATGTTCCATTCTTTTGCAACATATCAGGTGAAACCCTCACCCTGGTAAAGTCACTGCAATTCTTGCAGTCAATCTCAGCAGATTAGTGATTGATCTATCAGATTGTATGAACACCCATAATGAAATGTTTTTGTTTTTTTTCTCATCAAAGCATTTCAATGTGGGTGATTCAAAATAAATGCTTAAGCATGAGGTCTAGCTGTAATAATAAAATCTCCCACATAATCTCTCACCATCTTCCTTCTTGCTTCTGTGTTGAACGCTCAGTCTTTGAGTCATCACACCTTCTTTCCAAGGAGAATATGGTGCTATTCCCCTGAATTGTATGGTGAGCTGAACCTCTCTACCGCCACCTCAGACACACACAACCTGTTTTGAGACAGAGAGAGACAGGAAGAAATACCATTTTGGGGTATTTGGATCAAACAGGACTTGAAGTTGGCATTAAAAGTCTAACAAACACTATCCAGTTTCAGGGCATTATTACAGCCCTAAGGAAGCCTGCTGAATTCAGGACAAAACCTTACTTTGTGGGAGGAATGAAAAAGCTATAAAATCAGTCTATTCACAGTTGTGAATGTGTGGTCACTGGGATCTGGGAAGAGACCTCCAGCAAACATGAGATAGCAAGAAGCTCAGCTCTGTGGGTTATAGGTAAAATACTCCCTCCTATGTATTTCCAGCACACTAAGCCACTTAACATGGCTAGCAAGAGGACAGGATTAAACAGATACAAAGCAGATGTTGTATCTGGAGTGCAATTTTAAACCACTTTCCCATTTACACATCCACCAGACAGCCCTGATAAATCTGGTGCAAATGTGAGCAGATTAAAATGTCTGTCTTCAAGAAAAATCCTCCTCCTCTTAAAAGTGCAGGAGAATAAAAAAGTCATAATATAATTGTTAGAATTTGAATGAGATTAAAATGTTTCTTTTGTAAGCCTTGAAATGAAATCCAGAGTACTCCAAGACAAAACTAAAGAATCACAGGTTTAAGTATAAGCAATCAGGGGAAAAGAGAAGACAAAATTTTTGATGTAGGGCTCTTTTTCACCAGATATATTTTGTGTCATTTGTAGTTGTTTTTAAGCTAGGTATGTTAGCTAAAAATCAGTGAATCCAACACCATGTCTTGTTACAGATGGTATGCAGAATCATAGAATGCTTTGGAAGGGAGCTTTAAGATCATCTAATTCCAACCCTTCTGTCATGGGCAGGGACACCTTCCATTAGATTCACAGATATAAAATTGAAATAGTTGGGACCCCCTACTGTACAGGTAAATAAGAAACAAGCTAGTAACTGAACAGTTCTTAGTACGTATACCTGTCACACACATGCACACATGATAAATAATAAAGAAAAAGTAATGCTTTAATAGTTGTCTTCTCAGAGAGGCTGTGTGAAGTCAAAGTAGGAGAAGTCTGTACCACACAAGGATGAGGTGTAAGGTGAAATATGTTTGCCCATTCTTTAATTTTGTCCGGGGGGGGGGGGGGCCGGGGAGAACAAAACAAAACTCTTTTCTGTCCTGAGTGATTAATTAGATTTCTTTCATGTAGTCTTAAAACAAAGAGTAAAATCTTTAAAGGCAAGTGAGTCAATAAGTTGTCAGCAGTAATTTACATTGTTGATGTACAGTATCTCATGGAAAAGGATGTATGCAAGGCTGACCATGTGCAAGAAGGAACTGCAGGACATAATGATAATTTATTTAAGGAAAAGAGAATAATCAGATAAAAAAATAAAAATCTGAAGAAACCTATAGTAGTAATAAGAGCAGAAGAGATAAAAGGGCATGCATTGTGTGACTGGTGACTGTTTAAATGTGATAAATCCAGGACCTTTAGCAATGTCCTTAAATTTGCTGGTTTCAAATTTCAATCCTCCTGACTGCTAAAATAGCCATGAATATGAATGAGCCGTGTCTCTTCAGCTTAGCTGCTCCAGACTGAAAACAAAAGAAGGGAAATGTAACTCCAAGTACTGATCAAGCAGCAATCTTAGAAACAGGAAGAGTTAGCCTCTTTTTTGATCCTCAGGCTAGCTGCTGTTTCATGTTTTGAGGGCCAAAGCATGATTAATCCTAGCAGAGATACAGTGATGCTTATCAGAGGGAACCCTCACTTGGACTTCTGTGAGGCTCTTATGTACTAGTGCATATTCAATATTTATCAATTCCAATTCTTACTTAATGCTTGATTGCTTTACATTGTAAGTACAATAAAAATGAGATTCAAGTTTAAGTGAGGATCAGTTCTGTCAACATTTTCAAATAATTACCATTTTCAAGCATAACAGTGATATAAACATTTTCACTATTTTTCACTCCTACAGACTGTTGAGGGAGTCAGAAGAACACTTTCCATCAGAGCATAAAGATAATTACATCATAAAAGAAAGAGGAACCCCAAATACAAATGCTTCTGCTTGAATGTTTCTTGTCAACAACATTTTCCTTTAAGAGCCTGTCATTTTTATTTATTCAGTTTCCAAAACAGATGTGTCTGTCTCTTCCCCAGGTAGCAGAGAAAACCTGAGTGAAATTCACTTTTATGTGAAGATGTACCCATTATTTATGGTAACTATTCAGGACCAAGTGCAAGAAATGCAGTATCTCGGAGCTGAGAGCAAGGATACAGCAGAGAATGATACTGTCCAGTAAACACTTCTCAAAAGCCTACAAAAAATGTTAAGCCCATAGTTAATGTACATAATAGTATATATATGTACACTTTGCTCAGCTGAGTTTTAAAAATCTACATGGATGGGCACAGTTTGTCTCTATGGGCAACTTGTTTCACACCTTAACCAAAACTTTTTTTCTTATGTTGACCTGGAGTTTTCCTTGCTGAAAAATTATCTCATTCTTCCTCTTTCTGCTACTAAAAAGACTAGCTCTGTGTTCCTGATAGCACTCTTCCAGCAGTAAATTACTACAGCTGGATCCCATTTACGCTTCTTTGAGGTGAAATCACTATTATGTAAAGATTTAGTTCCATACTTACTTTGTCTATTTAATTCCTCATTCATTTCTATGAATTTATAAAATACATATTGTTTAACTAGCTTCACAAATCATGAATGAAGAAATAGGATTTCTCTCATACTGTCTTCTTACCAGAATGTGACTTCAGTTCATTTAAAACAATAGCCTTCTATTCACCCTAATTATTATTATTATTTTTACTGATTAGTTTTCTGTCTAATAAGGAAATAAAATATTTTAGTGAAATTCAGGAATGTTTAGTACATATCATCCTTGAAAAAATAAAGCTAGAAGTTAGACTAAAATTAATATAATTTTCTGTTTACAAATTGATTTCTTAATACAATATTTCTTTAGGGGAACTCTGGGTTGGTCCTCGCCAGAATAAATTTGAGGCCTTAGATTCTGTTGGATTTATGCTCATTTATTCTATCATATTTGGCACAAAGTGAAGCCAAATCAAGTTAGCCATCTTTATGGCATCATTTTACCACAATGAATGTTGGTGAAAATTAGGCTCACTCTAGTAAAAATACCCTTTATACTTACAAGAAGAGCGCTGACTGAAAATATGGTGGTTCCTCTTGATGAAGAAGAGGGGAAATTAATCCTTAGAGCTAGCGGTGTATCCTTTCCAGATGTGGAACGTGAAGTTTTGTTGTTAAGGTAATTTTCCTCATGTGCATGAATGCCTGCTTGAGCCCATAAACTCCATGCTTTGCCCTTGTCTTGAGTTATATACATATGCGGGTATAAATCACACTCCTAACATATGTAATTTGTATGTATTATACTTGCTAGATGTAAGCTGGGTACAAAGACTGCAGTTCTGTTAGATTAACTCTTCATAGTGGTTTTTATCATTTTCATTCTGAACGTTAAAATTTGCGTCTCCGGAGGAAGATGTTACTACGTACAAAGGCTACCATCTCTTTAATTCCAAACTGCAGTATTTGCACTCCATTGAGATGACCATAAGGAATTGTTTAAGTGATAAAAACATGCCATACAATCATACCACACTCTTACTTCAATTTCAGTTAGATTTTCACTTTGATTGCAATTTTCTTTTAGTACCATAGACCTGAAGAATTTAATTAGAAATGTGAGTTCCAAATAAAAAAAAAAAAAAGCTTCTAAATGAAAGCAAAAAATAAAAAGGATCTCATTTTCTTCTCCATCCAAATTAAATATTACATTAAACCACAGTTCAAGCACCAACTTCGTATTTAGCTGCTTAGACTTCTTCTTAGGCATAAGCCTGACACTGGTAAACAGAGCCATTGGTGCGTGCCTTGCCTGTGTTTTATGAGACCTTGTGATTTAGTGAGTAGTCTGCTAACAGCCAGTTGGCAGCAGCCAGCTGGCACATATGCAGAGAATGCTTGACATTACAAGGATGTGCCGGATTGTGATCTTACAGAGCCTGGTCACTTTTTGCATGTGTAATTACTTTATGCGTGTGGGTCTGCTGCTGAATTGAGAGGAAATCTGGGGGGCAAAAGAGCTGCCTCCCTTATTTTGGTCTGCACACTGCTCTTTTCCTTTGCCTAGGGCCACAGCCTGGGGAGTGAAGTGCTTGCTACCCACCGCAGAGGAAGATCACTCAGGAAGTACTGAAGTAAAGTGGCCAAGCTCAGTGCCATGGCACTGGATGGGATGCATCCACAGGATGCCAAGGGAAGCAGACAATGTCATTGTGAGGCTACTGCTGTCATCCAAGACAGGTGGTTTTAGTCAAGGCAATTCCTGATTGCTGGAAAAAGACAATATCATCTTCAAAAAGAAGTCAGGGAACTGCCAGCTGGTCAGCCTATGGGAAGTCCCTGGGAAGATCACAGAGCAAACCCTCCTACAAAACCTTTTTGTAGGCAGAAAAAAGTGACAGGGAATGACTGGTGTGGATTTGCAAAGAGAAAATATTGCTCTGCAAATCTCAATTGCCTTTTATGATGAAATGACTATTCTGGTAGATGAGGGGAGAGCAGTGGGTACATCTTCAGTTTAACATGGCTTACGGCATGGTATTCCGTGGTATCTTTGTAACGGAGGAATGGATGGACAGAAGCCTCAGGAACCTCAGCAGAGGCCAAGTCCTGTGCCCAGGAGGGAATGACCCCATACTGGGGTGCAGGCCAGGGACTGCCTGGCAGCAGCCTCACAGGAAAGGGCCTGGGGCCTGGAGGCCACAGAGCTGAGCACGGGTCAGCAGTGCACCTTGCTAGCACCGAAGCCTAACTGCACACTGGGCTGTGCTCGCAGAGGTGGAAGCTCTTCATCCCTACTTGTCATAAACAACCCTACTTGTTTATGACACCCCACCTGCAGTACTGGGCCTAGTTCTGGGCTCACCAGCAGAGGACAGCTGTTGGTGGAGGGAGTGCAGCACAGAAAGGACCACCAAGATGGGCAGAGGGCTGCAGCCAGTGGCACACCACGAGAGGCAGTGGGAGTTGGGCTTCTCCAGACAGCAGCAGGGCAGGAAGGCCAAGCAGGGAGGCTGCTGGGCTCTGCCACTACTTCAGACAGTCATACATAACACACAGTCATCTCAGAGGTGCATAGCAAGCAGTAGGAGGCAGCAGTTGCAATGTGGAGGAAGGGAAGTCTCATGTGGGCAGGACAAAAAAAAATCTTACTCATGAAGAAGATCAGACATAAGAATGGGCTGCCCAGAGAGTTTGTGGGATCTCCAACTTGGAGATGTTCAGAACTTGACTGGCCAAGGCCCTGAGCAACCTGGCAACTTTGGAGTCAGACCTGGTGTGAGCAGGGGTTGGACCAGATGATCTCCGGAGACTGCTTAGAGCTTTTATTATCCCATAATTCTATACATAGCATCTGTGAAAGAAGCACACACTGTATATACGCAATAAATCTTTTGTTGTTGATGTTGTTGAGGAATGTCCAACTTCATGGTAGGGACAGAGCTGCCCAGGGCCCTTCATCAACTAAAACTGTGCTCCTATGTGAGCAGGCATGTGAGATTTATCATCTTTAAACGTGCTTACACTATTGCTTATATATGCAGAATATTCTTATCTTTAAATCATAAAGTCATTTTGTTCCTCACAGAAATAATGAACCACAAGAGATGCCATTAATAATGTACCCTTCTAGATGTCCTAGATTTAGATATAGTGTGCTAAAACAATGTTTTTATCTATCGATCATCCTTTAAGCAAGAGTTTGTCATACTTCCACAAATAGTTTCTGTCTCTGCAACTCTGGCTAGTACAAAGGTGCTTTCTCTGTCTGCTTCTCTTTCTCCACTGTCAAAGTTTATTTTCATTCCATGCCAGTTGGTCCATGGGGTCAGTAGAGAAAAGTTCAAAGTGGCTAGGGATGCCTTGTGCTGGTCTAGAAAACTGAAAATTCTTACGCTTTTCCTTTGCCCAAACAAAGACAAGAGAACTTTATTTCTGAATGTGATAATATCATGCAGAAAGTAGACAGTCTGTGTATATATACACTTCGGTATGTATGCTACCAGGAGGACCCACACTGTTGTTTACTGTCTGTCATCTGACAAAGAACTGGGTAATCTGTTATGCTTCAATTACTACTAATTAGATATCCATATTCTGAGTCAGTTGGTGCTATTTCTGTCCTTTATATCTTACAAAAAATAAAAAATAACATAAGAAATCCTAAATCCAATTATTTTGTATGTAACCTAATTTCAACTAATGAAGAGCTGCCAAAAAGACGATTTCGTCTGACTAGTGTAATAACAATTTGCCAATGGACAGCAGTGCAAATGAACTGTCCCTCATACAGCACTTTCTTAATTAAAACAACAACAAAAAAAGTCAAATATTTTCCTTCTCCTGAGTTTGATCTTGCATAAAGAGAGTTGAACATGCTTTAAAAAAAAAATCACCAAAAGTTTATACATAAGATTGTGACTGATGCATGACTCAGGAAAGGAGCCAGAAATCAAGGAATGTAACTGCTCAAAATCATCTTGATACTTCATGCTGCCAAATTGTTTACAACGAAGAGTAAATTAAGTGATAAGGCAGTTCTCCATAGGAATGAGTGCACAAAGATTTAAGTTTGAATATCTTCTTGAAAAGTCACTTAAACCTGTGCCAGAGGACAGGATGGATACTCAGGCTGAGATCAACGCAAGGCTCTGCAAGCACAGTGCTGTTGGAAGATAGTGCAAAGCCAATTCTCCTGACCTAGCAACACAATGTCTAAATTCTTACCCTTAAAACCAGGCACAGCATGCAGGTAACTTGTGAAATTTTGAATGTTAAGGAGCATGTTTCAGAATGTGTTTATGTTATGTATTTACCTTACAACTTATCTAGTCTTAAAAAGCAGTATTCTGTATGGCTGAACCTGGTTGCAGGGCTAATTTTACATTTTCTGCGTATTATTTATTTATTTATTGCTTTAAATGCATCAGCTATGTTGCTAGAGTTTCCATGTGTATGTTCCGCTAGTAACATGTATTTGGGAATGTCTCAGTAACAACCTATAAACAACCAGAGGAGAGACCAATTCTACAGAAGACAGTTCCTTCTATGCACTGTCTGTGTTCACCTGCCTTTTTCAGAAAGATGGACACCACAAGGCTAGAAGATGGAATAGAGCAGAGGGAGTTTGAGGTGCTAGGTCAGAGTCCTTAAAAAAGAAAAGTGAGAGTTATTTAGCTCCATTAGCTTGCCTCAGGAATTGCTATGTAGGTTTTTTTTTTTCTGATTTCTGTTGATTTTTGGAGAGATTATGGTTTCCCGTGTGATGGCAATGTGCGTACTCCTGTTATCTCCACATTCTGTGCTGGGGTCAGTTTTCAGCACTCTGCTCCCCTGCCCTGTATTACGCTGCTTGCAGCATGGTTGCAGCAGGTTATTGGGGCAGCCCAGTTATTGCCTGTACTTCATAACTTCAGGTGTGACAGCACAGAAACTCCATGTGCTCATCCCAGTATCTGCAGCACCAGCACAGTGTCCAAATAATCACTTTTATCCTTGCAGGATTTTGGCAGCTGGCTTGCTCCTGCTCTCTTTCAGAGCCCAGGAAATCCAGAATTTCTTTTCTAGACCAGGCAGAAGTAGACATTACTGTAGCAGTGCCAGAAGCCAGATATATATGATTGCAAAAGTGAAATTACAAAGCAAGGGTTACCATGAAAAGAGGGAAATGGGTGTGTGTAAGTTACTTGTCACTGATTTGTGCATGGAAGAGTTCAAATCACATCAGAGTAAGCAGCAGGGTAGGTAGAGACACAGTAGAACTGGGATGAAGGGTGGCTTCTGCTTGTGAAACTGCGCTGAGTGCTGGTGCAGGACTGAAATTGGCTCAGGAGGTTGTTTAGTTCAGCATATTAGCTGCAGGACTTTTTGTGTATGTAGGTCCTTTTAATAATGCCCAATATATGGCAGTTTTCTTTCTGATAGAGATCAGGCAGTGTTCTCTATGTACCTTCTGCTGTTCCCTTAGCGTGATAACATTTCGCAGTTCTTGATTTACCATACTGTCTTTTAAACAAGACAAAGTGCCTATCTGTTTTAAAATAGTTAGTTCAAATGATCTGGATAGCAAATGCCTTTTTTTTTTCTTTTTTTTTTTTTTTTTGATAGCCCACATTGCCACCAGATGCAAATTGTCCTTCGTCATAAGTTTTGGGTTTTCTATACTGAAGCCCACCTAGATGTAACCGAGAGTAGAAGCAAATGGATGTGAAGTGCACTGTTGGGCAGGAAAGGATGACTGCATTTTAAAAGTTGCTGGGTCCGTTTTCACAAGATGTGGATGCCCTAATTCATTTGATGCCATGTTATTGTTACGCTACTAAATAATTCTCAGCCTTTTTTTTCTTTTTTTTTTTTTTTCTTACCCATCTCCCTGAAGGGAATCAAGGCTTATGAGACCATGCTGCACAGGAGCATGGCTTTGCCTGCGTATCCATTCTTTTCCTAGAGGTTTTTGAATCCATCAGTTACTTTCAATACAATATAATGGGGGGATCCAATCACAAAAATGTGAAGTTTCTCCAAGGCCCATGAAAACAGGTAGTCAGGTGAAGGTGAAGAACTACTGTGGGTCTCTTACTGCATGGCAGTTGGAGCTCAGGCTTTTTTAGGGGGTCAGTGCAGGAGGCAGGACTCGTAAAACGCACCCCTGATGGCAAAAGCTTTAGTCAGAATGGGTACCTGAGACAGAAATCAATAG
The DNA here is from genome assembly GCA_011074415.1 of Stictonetta naevosa. Lineage (NCBI taxonomy): Eukaryota > Metazoa > Chordata > Aves > Anseriformes > Anatidae > Stictonetta > Stictonetta naevosa. Next base: position 18,743,307 of record CM021699.1, read on the forward strand.
GAAACCTGGTTTTATTAGCACTCCTGCTCCTTAAGCTGTTTGTTTTTCCTTTATATGTTGCACAAAGGTTTATTTACACCCCTAAGCTGTGGTTCTAGCAAGTGTTCACATCTCACTGACCTCATTTTTTTTTTCCTTTTATATATTCAATAAAAGGTTCTCCTCCATCATTCACTTCAAATCCTAGCTATTTCCTAGATTGTTGTTTTCAGTGTTTTCTAGCTTGCATATACCCAATTCTGATTTACAATTTGGTGCACGTAAACAATTTATTTTCTGGGTAAATTACTTAAGGTAGTACATACAGAAAAGTTTCATCAGACAGACAGAGGTAGGGAAGCAAACAGCCTTGAAAAGCAGGCAGATGTCAGAAGTAGACAAGACAAATGGCCCTCATTTTGTTCACATGCTGTGTGGGATTTCAGGGAAGGTAGAGAAACTCTATCCTCATTTAGTTAAAGGTTCTCGCTGATGGCAATGGGAGTATTTTTCTCCTCAAGTGAAGACTGAGTGAAAACTGAAGAAGATTTGGAACTGAATGTATTTGCAGTTGTTTATGTTTTTGCCCACCAAGATACTTCAGATTTCACTGTCATTTGCCCTTCAGGCTTAAATTATAAGATATATGAGGCAGAGGAAATATTTTTTGTTCAATTTGTGCAGTGTCCTGTACGATGTGATGCTTTAGCTTGCATATCACGTTGATGTGAAATAAGGCTAATAATGGCAGCAGAAAGCAGAAGCAGCATCTCCTTTTTTTTTTTCTTTTTTCCTTTTGTGAAACAAATTATATGTTGGGAAGCATGCACAGACACGCAAGAATCTGTGAGCTGAAGGACATTAGCTTGCAAAAATAGGAGAGCAATGTTACTTCTGGTGGCTCTGGTACTATAGCGCTGCTTTTCATTGTTGTTATTTCTTTAGAAATGTGAATCACCAGTTTAACACAACATCGTGTACTAAACTCTGTAGCATGCAAAATATGTCTTGTATCAGCCAGGAAATATTCCCCTGGATACTTGTTAGTGTAGTAATCATAAAAAAAAAAAAAAAAAAAATTTTTTTGAACCTGTATTGGGCTTAGGAGGGCTTTTAGCATGTGAATCACCATAATAATATTTTCTGCATGAGCATTTATCATGTAGAGGACCAAAGAGGGCTCAAGAAATTCATACAAACACCTGTGTGGTGCTTGTGGTGCTTTGTTTTGTTTTGTTTCTTTTTACATAATCCCAAGGCTAGGGTTGGCTGATTTTATTTATTTATTTATTTATTTATTTAAGTATAGCAGTGCCAATGTAGTAGTGTGTCCAAAAGATTCAGTGTTCTTCATTGGAAGCACACGAGTTTTCTTTGTTTTCACAATGTTTTTATTGTATTAATATTCTACTTATGCCTTCTGTCATCTTGTTTGGAGGCAAGGCACGGAATGGTTGAGATATGAAGAGCCTTTCCCTCTCAATTCAATTTTTAGCTCACTTTTTGTTAACTTTTGCAGACTGGCCACATATAAAACATGAAAATGTGTTCCCACACTCTTGGCACCACAAGGTATATTTTGCTTATATGTTAGTAGTTGACCTGGTGGGCAGCTTTAGGGCCAAGACTGAATTCTCTTCCCCACACCCTTAGCAGATGAGCAAGGCTTGCTAAAAGGTTTTTGGTTCTTTTTTAATTCTTCTTTAATTCTTACAGTGCCATCTATTTCTAAAGTCATCTTGGAGTCACGTTTAGGAAATCTTAGGGGGTCTGAAATAATGGCAGTGCCTTTGACATCTCATGATGTGCTATGGCTGTAGTGTATGATGATTTGCTGTAGTCAATACATTTGATACAACATGCTGGGAAAGTGCTGTGTATGGTGAATTGTTCCCAAGCACAAACTGCTACTTCAGTAATACTACTATTTAGGTGGTTTCTCACATCTACTTGCAATACTGTGGTCACGTGTGTAAATGTATCAGGTAGGTTAGAGCTTTGGGATATTTAAAATAGCATTTAATTATCTTCCATGGACAGACTCTAAGTTTAGCACAATTTATCAAAAAAAAATAAATGATTTCCTTTTTAACTGAATTGGAAACTGTTTAGTGAATATGGATGCAGGCAGATTATTGTGCTGACTGTGAGGATAAATTTGTGAGTTTTGTATCTGCTGAAACTTAAAATCCTAGCATGAACTGCAAGCTCGGATGATGCTGGCTGTTGCTCAATTTGCTTTAACTAGAAGTGTCTGCAGAAGATCAGATCAATTAAGACCCTCTTTGAGGACATAAAAAATGCATAGTCCTATTAAAATACTATTGAGCTTTTAATTATTTCGAGGTAATAGTGAAATGGAAGTTTGTATCTGGATTTTCCCATCTGGAACCAGCTGCCTTCTACCTGGTTAGGAGAAGTGCAGGTGGTTCAAGAAGATGCAGACTTTGGGGTCCAGGCATGAGCCTCTGTCATGAGTAGATGTGCTAGTATAGACATACACTGTTTCTCTTATTGAACATACTCCACTTAGTACAAATGATTGCTTTTGTAATTGGCTTTCAAATATCCCATAACAAAGCAGTACATACTACCTCTGTACCACAGAGCCACAGAATCACTTAGGTTGGCTGCGACTTCTGGAGGTCCAACCCCCTTGTTCATGCCAGGGCTAACTCAAGAATTAATGTCTTGTTTTCTCTTTCCAATAAATAGCTATAAATAGTTAAATGCTTTCAGCACAGATTTTTTTTTTGTTGTTGTTGTTCCTTCTGTCCTTTTATTTGATTGTTGTCGTTATATTGAAGTACGTAAGAATGTTTTTTTTTTTTTTTTTTTTTTTTTTAATCTCACAGTTACGGGCTTATTAGCAACACAAAGCCAAACTATTTTTCAACCCTTACTCTATGTTCAATGCTTGACAAAAGACACAAAAATCCATTCTTCGGCTTCATGTGACAAATTATTTGGGCAAAACCAACTCCTGCAAGGGAATACTGCACTGATTTTCAAAAGCCATTGACAGCTGAAAATAATAATAACTATGAAGAGCTGTCAATACAAAATGTGGGCTATTTTCCATGTTTGAGACCCCAGACTTTCTCTAGTCTGGAATAGAAGAAGCCCTATAATATTTAATAATAATCTCATGATTCTCACACTTTGCAAATATCACATTCAGTGACAATTAAGATTTGTCAGCTTTTGGAGTGTCTGAAAGTGATATTGAGCTAATGAAAATTAATTTGTTCTTCTGTTGGAGAAGTAGAATAAAACATGAAATGTATTTCTCTTGGGAAAGTCAAAGTCCCTTCTAAAACATAAAACAAAACCTCCACCATTTTAATGTTACTTTGCATATGTTCTTTAAGTAAAAGGACAAACATGAAGGTGGAATGGCAGAATTAAGAGAACTCTAGTCAGTTGTGGAGATTTGTTTTTAGTGCATTTTGGTTAGCATCCATCCATTAGCATCCTAGGAATATAATAGATGTCACTAACAATGGGAGAGAAGGACATGGCAATTAATACCATGAGTTTGGGGAGCCCTAGAGCTGGGTGGTAGAGTTTACATGGCTGGAGAGCTGCCTTGTTTCTGCTGTTCTTATGCTGAAATCTGATAATTATCTGTAATGAAACCTTGGAGAAATAAACGGCTTGATACTTTTCCTTGGAAATAAGTATCTCTGCTTGGACACCTGACCTTAGTTGTGTAAGGGGCTGCAGTTTAGTATTCTCAGACTAATAAAAACAGAGAGTGTATGACACTTTGGCTGTCTTAGAGGATCTCAGCCAATTAAATATAAAGATACAAAGAACCACTAGAAGTAATTTGTTCAACAGAGATTATTCCTGAAATTATCTTCTCCTTGGTTTTGTCACACCTGAAACTGTAGCATGTTCTCATACCATTCTCTTTGAAATTACATAATAGGCCAGAAATGAAACTGATAAACCACATATCAAAGCTGTAGACCTTCTACAGGTACTGATCTTCTCTGATCAGTACCATTTTATGAACTATTTAAATGACAAAAAGGACCTCCCAACCCACATCTCCACTGAAAATCTGGTCTCTCAGGGACTCTTGCCTACACAGCACTAGTCTAAAAAGAAATGTTGCCTTCTCTGGTTGTGTTTGGATTCCATAGCAGTTAAAGCTTGCAGGTGATCACTAATTTTCCTTAATCTTAAAGCAAGACAACTTACCTCTGTGAACCAGTCACAGACTGAATTTCCAAACTTGGACTGGAAATTCATGTATCGGACTATCATCCAATGTGGTGGTACTAAGCATGGTGCTATGTGAGGATGGATTATTTATGGGTAACCTCAAAAATGAGTTGTATTTTTTATGGAGTCTGCTAATAGTTACATTCAGCAATTAACCTGAATACTGATTAAACATGAGACACTTATTGTGTTGCTTCCAAGCCTATCTTGAGAGACTAAGGCTGTATCTCCACAGCAGCTTTGCCTGCTCTTCAGCTCCAGTAAGTTCCTTGAACTTTCATCTATCAACATTAAATATATATATAAAAATAATCCTTAGTTCTGTTAAAATGTGAATCCCATTTAGATCATTCAGGAATACTAGAAAAATGCTCCAGGCTGGAGAGTGGATTCTGCAGGTAGTGTTGTCTGCATGTAGAAATCTACCCAGGGCTTTTAGCATCGACAGATGTCTCCAGAGCACAAGCTGCTCAAAATTCAGTCAAACAAATAGTCCCCACAACCCTTTTTTTTTTTTTTTTTTTCCTACCTGGTGAGTGCCATCTATAAATGTTGTACCTCAATTATTACTACATTAATATTAAATCTGCTAAGGTTGGTCAAAAAAAAAAAAAAAAAGGCAGGAGCTTTTAGCTTCCATAGGCTTCTTGGAGTGCCTGCTGGTAACAGGTAACATAGTTAGATGTCAGCAGTAAAATTCAGGGCTCTGTAGTGCTCTCTGTGTGCTAACTTCTGCCAGGATTAGTGGGTTACTCAAATATCCTGACTCTGGGAAATATTTATGGGAATGATCAAGTCTGGCTTAGCATGAAGTTTAAGCTGTGGGTCAAAAGCACTGCAAATGGACTAGGTTAAGACCTGCCTGGAGGTGTGTGCCTGAAGATGAATGTTGCCTAATGCTTCAGCAGTCTTATCTAGGTTGGGTTATGATTTAGGAGTTTGTCTTCCAGAAGCTGATAAAACTGAATACTTATTTGCAGTTTGTAAGGCTGAATGGAGAATTATTTCTGATGGGGTTGAACCAGCCTTGCTTAATTTTGCATGTAAGTGGACTCAGCATTAATAAAGCCCCTAAGGGTAGGACTGGATCAGGGGAAGAGTAGATTTAAGATGTCATTAAACTAGGTTCCATAAGAATCCCATGGTTTCAGTCAGGAGGTTTGGATAGCTCATGACTCCTTAAATAAATAAATCTTTTGTGACTTGAGTTGCTTTCAGAGACCAGTTCAGCCAGACCTTGATTTCATGTGTGAATGCGTGACAATGGGAAAGTGCTCCACAGAAGTGGTCTTTAATGACCTAAGGCAGCACAAGTGTGCTCCATCCCTCATGAATCAGGCACTGCTGAAAGTTAGTCTCCTTTCACAGATGTGGGACCCAGCTCTGCTAAAGCCTATGTTGTATGCAGTGCCTTGAAAATGATGGAATTGCCTGAGAGATAGCATAATTATTTTCTTTTTAGGCAGCTAGCAGAATAGATCATGTAAATAATACAGATCATAATATTCACAGTGCATGCAGTTGTCAGTTGAACCAATATTTCTGTACGTAATATTCATATACTCTGGTCTGTGGATGATTTGTGTTAAGATATTTTTGGTTGTTATTTTGGTGCATAACTTGGAGTATTTCAAGGTAACACATTGTCTTTTTGTTTAGTGGAGAATGCAATAAATTATAATGAACCTTACCTATCTTTCAGTCTGGTGATTACGGTGATGAAGTGTATTAGGATGTCTTAGTTTTCTTATCAGACAATATTACTGGCCCCAGAAGAAAGTAGAATTGTAAGCAGAATTTTGTAAAATTGATATAAACAGAAGCCACAAACTTACAGTGATTTTTATTTCTTAGTGACACGTAAGAGTTAAATATGTAATAATATACAGCAAATCAGCAATATGCTTTTCTGCTAGTCTGTGTAGGAAAAACCTGGACAGTGTTTGGCGTCATTAAAGGAAAAAAATAATGCTGATGCTGGACTTGCGTGGGTGAATTCAGCAATGAGGAACAGAGAAATCAGCTACAAAACCTGCAGATGTTGTCTGTTGTTTTATCTTCAGTTGCTTTATTATGCCTATAAAAGCAGCAGCACAGATGAGCGGGGGGTGGTGGTGGTGGTGTGCTGTTGTTTTCTCAAAAAGCCTTTAAGGTTAAATATCAGCAGAATGTTAACTTAAGACATTCTTACTCCTTGCAGACTTAAAATAATTAAACAGATCCATGGCAGACCTGTCTGTACTGAATGTTATAGCAACACACAACTAAAATCAGAATTCAGCCTATAAAAATACAGAATGTACAAAATATTAGCATTCTGAGTAAGCAATTCACAGGGGTATTGTGAAGGGAGTATTCATCCTTACATAAGGGAAAATGTTTTTAAGAGTACCGAAGATAGAGGCTAATGTAAATTTGATTTGATCATTTAAATAATTTTGGTGCAAGAGGGAAGAATGATTTCTTCAAGTACTTTTATAATAAATTATACTAAATTAAATTTAGATTTTTAAAAAAATTACAATAGTCTGTTCTTTTCATGTCTTCCAGACTTCCATTACTCATGTGCTAAATGTCATAGTATCAGTGAGATTATTCTTCAGACTAGAGATAAAATAGTATTTTTTAGACTTTTTTTGTGCATTTCACTGAACCACCTGACTACAAAAAATAACTCTGATTAATTTCTGTTTAATAGTCATTTTAACACTCCTGTCTGCCTTCAAAGTAAAACTGCCAGCAGCTGCAAATAGGTAAGCACTGACTGACAGGTTGTAGTTGCTGAAATGTTGTCAGCTCCTCTTTAAAAATATGAAAGAGTCCATTACACATTGATTGTGAACAGAAGTGAAAGTGGCTGAACAGGGGTTTCTTTTCTGCAAAGTGAAGGCTTTCCAGAATCCTAGACAGTCCACCAAATAATTAATACAGCCCTGCATGAAGGACAGAAGCTCCTTTTTGCTTCAAGACACGAGCTCCGCTGCCCATGCAAGTGAAGTGGGATATTCCTCACAGTAAAACAGGGCCTTCAAAACCCTGTTTAAAGCTCTGTTGTGCAGCCAGGGAAGTGACATGTCATGCATTATAACAAAACCTGTCTTCCCTGGAACATGGTCTGCACAGAAGATTTTTTAAAAATTAAATCAATCTGGATGGTTCATACACATGAACTATGTATTTACTAGATAAACATTCATGATAGACTAGAACACAAAGTATTTTATTTCTTGTTATTTTTGTCAGGTCTGTTTGTTGTTTTACTGGTCTTAGGAAAAAAAGCATGCTCTGTGGGAAGGCATGCTTTGCTTTTATGCTGACTTCACTGTGGAACCCTTACTGACTTGTGTGTTTACCTCGCACACAAATAAAGCACATCCAGATTTGAACTCTGTCACTTGAATCCTGTTGGAAACAAAAACAAGCCATTTTGCCCCATTCTTCCCCAGACCTTTGGTGGATGCAGGCTCTTAAGCTGCATGTAGCATGTTTTCTGTAACACTTATATCAATCTCAAAAGCACAGGAGGCCACGTGTAATACTGTTTGTCTACTTTACAGCTCAGTAATTGTCACCCATGCTCATCGCTCCTCTTTCCTCTTAATCAGCTTTATCTCTGTTTTTCTTGTGTTTCTCTTTGGGATTGAATTTTGTTTCTGATCTGCTGGTTTGAAGCTGATCACTACTAGTTTCTTGCATGTACCTCTGGACTGTGAATTCACAGCTCTTTGGCATAAACTTGAAAGGCTTCTCAGGGACGCTTTTACTGCCCAAGTCTGGTGTTTGGGCTTTCTGATGACCTTTCCTCTTTGTCCCTGCAGAGGCTGGAAGTACCTATGGGACTAATTCCCTGTTGGTGAGCTCTTGGGAAAAACTCCATCACACAGTGCTCAATCAGTAAGGGACAGTCAGATTTTCAGGAGTTTCCCACGTTTTACTTGTAAGATCTATTTATTTCTATTTCTGTCATATTTCTGCCTATGTCTGAAATAGGACAGAAATCTATGCAATTTCAAGTACATGGAATAGGTATGTTAGCAAGTGATTAAATGATTCTTTTCATGCTGCAAGAAATAGAAAGCATCCAAGCAGCAGGCTCAGTATGAAAGGATGTACTTTTTCATACCACCCATAATTTAATATTGAAGATCATTATCATGAGATATTGTAGAGGTCAAATGTCTAAACAGATTCAAAAATCACAGAGTACCCACTGGGGGCTATTAAATGCAGTAACTGGATGTCATCTTGTTTTAGAGGATGAGCTAGGAGCCAAGGGCAGGGCAAGCTCTGCCTACAGGCACCCCAGCAACCAGAACACAGTCCCCAGATACTGGGAAATGGCTGTGTTACTCCTAGGGTCCATTGGCAGTGCCTGACATGGTGAGGTGATGAAATAAACCCAGTGGCCATCCAGCCATGTTGGTCTGGAGCAGCTGGAGATGGGTCTGGCAACATGATTACAACATATGTCTGACACGCAAACTAGTCGGCAAGTAAGGACAGCAAAGGACAAGGCCAGGCAAGGGTACACATTCAAGGTACCTCAGGGTAGGCCCAGGCCTGAGCTTCAATAAGCCGTGAGAAGGTGGATGGATGGAGGATGCAGGTCAAAGTTGTCATGATAATTAAGGTCAAATGGTGATCCAGGTCCTTTATAGACTTAGCCTTTTGTGTAAGGTATTGTACTGTAGATTTTTTTCTTTTTCTAACTGTCAGTAGGGTAATATTATGAGTTGAAGTGGTAGATGAATGTCTTGTAATATTTAATGAAATAGATTACAAGATGACTAATGATGACATGGAGGTCTGCAGCACCTGAGAAAGGACAAAAAGGAGAATCCAAGTTCTTCATACTGTTTTAGTAGACTGAGTTGTTAGACTCTCACTAATCAGCAAAAGATAATACACACTGTTAGGATAACATGCTGAAGGAAAAGTGCAATAACAAAATAATTTTTCTCTCCAGGACTTCTAAGTCAGCATCTGCACCAGTAATAGACAAATACTAACAATTAAAATAAATGAAAAAAATAAACCAATGAGAACCATAATCAATTCCAAGGGAGTCTCCAAAGCAAAGCTAAACACTTATTTGCACTCAATGGATTTTTAGCATGTGCATTAGCTTAAAACAGAATAAATTTGGCTTGTTTCAAAGACAGAACACTACAGCATATTTTGACATCAATTTTAATAATCCACTTAACTTTTAATAGAATAAGATGAACTTATTTGTAATGACCAGAATGGTTTATACATCTGTTGTAAATCAGAAAAAAGGCTAGCATAAATAACTTCTGAAACACTTGTCAGGTACCGTACATGATGATTTATTTTTATTTTGAACTAATTTGCAGTTTTCTGACAGTTTCAGAGTCTTGGTAACTGCTTAGATTTAAATCTTAATTGAATAATTAGTTTTCACTGTATCCAAAACCTTTAAATGTCTTGTTACATCTTGATAAATTTAAATTTGGTCCTGCATGATGGGTGTAACTTCTGCAAGGGCATTTAGACAATCACAAGACTGGAACCGTCCTCAGGACCAACTCACCCAAAGCAGCCTACTGTTTTGTAAATGCCCCTGCTAAACTGGATTGAAATAAAAAGTGCAGTGATTTAGAAACACATAATTAATGACCAGAATTCTCAATATAGAAATGCAGCAAGTATTGGGTTAATTTTTGCCAATAGCCTGTTTATTTTTGCAGGAATTGATATTATACTCTTTAGTCATGTGGGAATGTTGTTTTAACTAGGGAAGGATTTGATAACAGCTCTGTAGATAAAGATGGGTTCTGAAAATTGTCTTAAGATTAGGCTTCCTTTCTGGCAGAGAAGCTGGTCTTCCCATTGGTAATATTAAGCAGCATGATTTTTTTTTATTATTATTTTTGAGTGCTTTAAAGTTTGTTTACATTTTTTTCTGATTTTTCTTGATCATGTGTAATTTAACCCTGACTTTTCATGACACTCAGGCAAAAATGCAGAGATGTCCTAGTGCCATTGAAATGAAGAAAGCCAGAAAAAAAGCAATGGTATCCTGAGATGCGTCTCACATGATACATAGGATAATAGAAAACCAACAGTAAACTGACTTGGAAAAATAGAACTGTCAGTGTAGAATCTGGGCCCAAATGATGACATTAGGGTTAGCTCCATTACCAGAAGATGGATAGATAGCATGAACAACCAGAGATAGAAGGTCAGAAATTTTGGGTGGTGGGGAAATGGGCATAGAAATTGGTTTTGTACAGTATTAGAATATCAGAGTTAGTATCTCTGTCATAAATATATTATGTATTTAATTGTATCTGAAGGCCAGTTAGCCTTCTTTCCTAATGTTCCTTCTCAGAAGCTCTGAATAATGTCTCAAACATTTATTTCATGAAGAAGCCCAGATGCAATTTTCTTGTTTCACATAAGCATCCTTCAATTTTCTGTGCCATTTCAGTTTTAAAATAATATATTTCAAAGCATTTTCATATGCTTGTTATAATATCATGATCAAAAATTGTTTAACAGGTGTGATGTATTGTCTGGAAGAGACATGGAAATAAAAGTCCTACAGCTGGTACTGTATACCAACTCTGTTTCAGACTTCTGTGCTTGCATGAATAATAACAATAATTATCTATGCCAAGAGAAAGCATGTATTACCAGTTTATGTAACAATCCAAATTTTGGTTGATTTACTTGGCTATAATTTTTTTTTTTTTGTCTATAGCTATTCTTTATTCTCCTTTGTCATCTACACATAGACAGTCTACTCCTGCATCATTCCAAATGCAGCAGAAGTAAATCACCCAAATGAAAACTAATGCCTTTTATCCAAAAAAAAAAAAAAAAAAAAAAAAAAAAAGTAAGCTTAATCCAAAACTTTATTTGACAGATTATCAACTGAATATTGAATATTATCATTTGATTGCTTTGGAGAACAGAGGAAAAAACTAAGCCATACAATTTCTGCTATTTCTGATAAAACTGCTGTTATTGAACAACTTGCTGTTGAAAAATTTCAGCAGTTTTTAATTTGGGGGGGGAGGTGGGACTGAAGACAAGGAGCAAAAGGGTTCTTTTTCAGTGAAAAGTTGCAAATTCCCCTGAAATTTCACACACACAAAAAAAGCTGAATTTCATTAGATTATAGCATGATAGCTCTCACATTTTACAAACAGCATTATAAAGAATGTTTTTACTGTAATTTATTGGGGGAAAAAAGTCTACATAGAAGACCACATAGTCATATTCATTGAACATCCTATTTTTTCCTTTGAGGCTGCTTAGAAACCTGTTGAATATGTCCCTTGGTATGAAAAGGATGTCTTCCTGACATGTCTAACATGTCAGAAACATGTTTAAAATGTTTCTGAGTGACTCTGAGCTCAATAAGTGAAATTTTATATAGTCAACATATGAAAATAAAAAAAAAGCTTTTATAGGCAAAAGTTTATAAAGGAAAAATACAATATCCTCACTGTATTCCACAGGATTAGATGCTGAAATATCCTGGGGGACCTGGCCTCTGTTGCCAGTTTTTCAAAAAACTCCATGTATGCTCACAGGCAGGAATATTTTTTCCTAAAAAACAGTTCCTTGCTGTGGGCAACTGGGGCATATTCCATGCAGGACCACGGCATCAGGCAATTTTAGAGCTGCTTAAGTGAAACATGTTCCTCACCTAATGGGAAAGTTTAGATCTGAGCTAAACAAATTGGGGCAGTAAGAGTTCAGTTTTATTCAGAAATGTGCATTTTAACAATTTTTGCATCAAAATATTTATTTAAAATAGATTTATTTTTTTTCAAGCATTGTTTGGTTAGGGTTATCAGAAGAGCATTTGTTTTTCACTATGGCATCCGAACAACTACCTCTTCATGAAACCCTTGGACACCTCCCTATACACAAAATGGTGCAGTCAAACTGTGGAAGTTATTGGCTTTTGGGTTTAGCAAAGTAATCTGTACCTCAATCCATCAAAAAGAGAAGTTACTTTTTAATCCTCTGCTAATGCAGTGTCTAGATTTGAAGTATAATGTCTCTGTTCTTTGACTTTTCAGTAAAAGTGATGACTGGGGTGGTCAACCTAATATATGGGCATTATTTTAAAAATCAAATATACTGGATTGTCAGTCCCTGTTTTCTGCTACTTCTGCTTAGTGCAAGAATAACAAAGAATTCCTAAGAACTCACAAGCAGAAATGAAATCCAAGTAGGTAACTGGGGTTTGGATGACTGATGCTAAACACAAAGGCATCAACGAAAGCATCAGCGAACAGAACAAGGGGGAGTGGCAGAGCGCTGATAATTTGATCTGCAGAAATGCATCTTTTATACTAGATATCTCAGTCTTTATCTTCATTAAAAAACAAAAGGAAGAAAATATTACTCCCTCAGCTCAAATTATTTTTAATACTTTTTTTTTTAAAAAATGTATCCTGATAGTGGAAAAGAGAACAGCAGGAGACTGTCATTTCCTTGTTTTCCTTGACGCCTGCCTACAAACGACTTGTCTACAGTCTCCTACACATATTTAGAAAGAAAAAGCTTTCACAGGAATATATTTTTATAGTCTCAAGTCTCTAACTTTGCTAAAAGTGTTTTGATTCTTTGTATAGTTTTACCTTGAATTTTTCTCTTTTAACAATTCTTTTTCAGAGGAACTCATAACATGAGGCATTTTCCACTGAAAATAATTATAAGAAAATCTGCAGTAGTTTCTGCAAAAATGCTGTATTTCTGAAGATGATCAAACATTGGCAGCTCCTTATTGTGTACAATCAACCTTAGATTTGTGTACTTAAATCAGTCTTGAAAGACTTAACTTCAGTACTTAGCATTTAGTCTGGGAACCATATTTGAAAAAAATATATAGCATTTAGATGTGGAATATGACAGCAATTCTATTCCATGCTATCATCCACAGAATAAAGTACATAAATAGTTTTTAGTGTAGGGTCTGGAATCTGAAATCCATTTTCACTGGTATCATTTGCCTTGCCAAGAGAACTTGGTGCCACCATATTTTCTGTAAAGCCCAATCCTCTTAATGCCTAATGAATTAGCAGACAGAGCTTCAAAAGTAGTATCAGAATGCTACTAGGTTAGAGACCCAGTTGTACTGGGGACTACAGGATGGTAACTCCAACTTTATCTAAAATCTGCTTCAGGCTCTGTTTAGACACCTACATTCTTTTTTTTAGTTCTGAAATTTAATATTTTTTGCCTACTTTCCCCACCAGTGAAATGTGTATAATGGAGATTCTTTCTTTTCTGTATCTTTTACACTAATTCACTATCTTACACTATTATTTATACTAAATTTCATAGTGTAAATTCTTTGTATTTCTCTATTTGTACAAACTTAAATATAAGCTATAGGCTTTGGACATACTTCTGGTACATTAACATGCAATGAAGTAACAGCACATAAAAGGAGAATAATTAATATTTTCCAACAAGTAATAAATTTAATCTGCATGAAATATAATTTTAGCACTGAAATACTACTTCATTTTCCCCACATTTTAATATAAATATTAAATATTAGCATTCCCAAGGCAAAGCAGCTCCAGCAATTTAAGACCCTTCCACCACTGCCCCTTATCCTCTCCCCCACCCCACAAAAGTGTAAATAAACCTATGAAAACTCTAATATACTCTTCCAGGGTAATGTTTTTCAGATATTAAAAACATACTTTTATAACAAGATCTGTAGCACTGCCAACTGTAATATTAAATTAAATTATTGTCCTTAGAAACAAACAACACTGCTTCTAAGAACACCACAGCTTCTCCCGTTAGAGCTTGTTCCTGGGGCACCTAGCTGAGGGCTTCCAACCAACACACTGCCAAGGCTTGAGGTTAAGGTTAAAGCTGGGAGAGAGAAAAAACCTACACCTCTAGGTGGTGTGGGAATACAAAGGAGTGTCAGAGGATGGTGTAGCCAGAAAGATAAATAAATAAATAAATCAGTGCCTCGAGATATGGTTAGTGTTGTGGGCTGGGAGGTAGTCTTGACCTGCTTTTGGAGTTGGGCTGCAAAGAGGATGGCTTCGATGGCAAAAAGATTTTTCCCCTAAGAGATGTTCATGTGGGCGATGGTTGGGTGTTCTGAGCTAAGGCATAGCCAAAGCAATTTTTTTGTTTTGTTTTTTTTAAGGTCAGAAGGACAAAGCTAAGAACCTTAGATAGCATGGGTCTGCCAAAGGGTGGTGTGGGACTGCCAGAAGGCTCCTGTCACAGTGTGTTCATATGCCATTGTTGGGCTACAGTAAATGTCTGTATTATATCCCTCTTCATTGAGTTTCTAAAAAATCATTTAAATCTGAGGGGAAATAAACAGATTTTGTACTATATAGCGTTATTAAAAAAGAAAAAAGTATAAAACCCACTTCAGCAGTTGAAAACATTTTACAATTCTTGTTTATATTGAAATAGAGGACTCTAGAGGAGGAAGAACTGATGGATATTGCAAAGTGGTATATTTCTTTCTGACATTGTAATACTAAATAATGAAGCATTCTGTAAAATGTGACCAAAGGCCCTTTGATTTTCATAACTTAGATGTCTGATATTTTGTGGTACCCAGTATCTAAATCTTGTAAGAACGTCTAAAAATTATTTCCAACAGAATATAAATACTTGAATAACGCCAGACTAGTTCTAATCCTTTGATTTCAGGATATGAAAAATAAAGTGATGGTAAATGAAGATTGTGAAAGTTTAGAAGGACTTTTCACTTCTTCACAATTTGTATAAATTCGTGCAGGGAGAAACGCAAACCTCAGTACTGTTCCTTAATTCCATCCATTTCCATCCTGTCTTTAAGAACCCTGAGCATAGCCATTCAATTACTGATATCTATAGAAATGAACCATGTGAAGTAGGTACTATTGACACATTTTGTAGGTCTGAATGAGGATTTCTTACTTTAAATCTCTTGGGGGGGGGGGGGGGCGGGCCGGGGAAGTATTGTTAAGCGGCTCCACTATAAGATGAACAAAACCATCAGTCCACTCATCTGCATTTCTTGTGACACATTTGATGTCTAACATGTAAAATGAGGGCTCAGCCATCAACTAGTCTTCTCTTCCACTTACAGGGATGAAATGTGCAGTAGGCACTACAAGGCATTTCCCAGGACCTTTCCTCTCCCTCCTCCACTGGTGATGCAAAGTGGATTGGTAAGCTCAGCCACTGAAAACCCCATGAGCTTCTGCTTTGCCACATGCAGAATATGGCTGCTAGGGGCATGGAAGGGATGTGGAGGGGCTGGAATAGCCAATTTGCCCCATGGGACAAGAGGTAGCATGGCCAGAGTTGCGATGTTATGAGTCAACCCCACACCAGGATGGATAAAACATAGGATTTTTGTGTATCAACACTGAGCAGTGGGCTACAACAACTAAAGCAATAAGCTGATGGTAGGCAATAGATGCCTACATGGACAACGGAACTTGTCCTCACACTGAGTTTTCACACACAAGTCTCTGATATGCTTACAAACTGTCCACACCCGAAGTATTATTTTAGCTTTCTGAAACTACTGGGCCAGATCTCAAGACCAAAAGAAGTGTCAGTTCACATAGAGTTGCTTGGAAAAGCAACTGACTGTGTTCACAAATACTTGTGCATGCCTTTCCTGAGGGTCCAGGAAAGAAGGTGTGGAGGAAAGAGAGGGCACAGGCAGGATGAACTATATTTTTCATTAATCTTAGTTTTTATTTTATTGCCTGGGAGAAACCTAGCAGGCAAGGTATCTGATGTGTTGATCCATTTTTCAGAGACAATGAGGGCTTGCAAACAGCATGTCCTTTTGGGTTGGTTCCCTCTCAGCTCCTTCTCTAATTCCCACCCTAACCCCAAGAGCAGGTGGAAGTGGAAATATTTGTAAATAACAAACCTTCAGTGATTGAATCCATATTCTGCATTCATACCAGCAATCCCTCATTCTTTTCTAAGGATGCATCTTTAAATATAGCTAGCATATGTTTAATCTCTTCCATTTTTATAGGACCATTAGAAAAACTTGTCAGCACATACTGTGAAGAGAAAAGTCGGAGCACTTTTTGTACACTGACAGTGTATACTATCAGCTGCTGTTTGGAAAACAACCCACAATTAGCTCCAAGACTCGGATACAAATTTGAATTGCATAGTCCCAAGCCAAGACAGGCTTCAACTGCTGTCAGACCAGCCATGTAGGCATTGCAGATGTGTTTAAAGGGAATATAGGTCAAAGCACAGGAGGCCAGGAGATTCCCAGGCTTGTGCTGCTATCTGGTGGGGTCAGCTGGGGAAGGAAGCCCTTCAGGAGAGGAAAGGACAAATGAGCTAATGAAGTATGTTCACTGGCAGCTTTTTAGATCTAAATTTAGGGGGAGAAGTCACTTCCCCATAAGTTTACTATCCTTCATAGAGCACTAGGCATGCTATCCTGCAGTCATATCATCCACCTATACAGGTGTAAAATCACATTAGATCATGTCTAGCCTTTGGTCAAGCATGCAATGGGTAGCAGCCTAGAGGTTGAGATGAGAGCTTTGAACTCAGAAGCATGGCCTTTTCCCCTTGCTACAATGCAGCACAAAGAAGATAAATTCATGAAGTGTTCAGGTAATCTTAGGTACGTAGAAGATGCCAAAGCTGCGTTAGTAATATAATTCTTCCTGCCTTCCCCTTAGTCTTGCACGTGCCTCCCTGTGGCAGGATGATGGCTAGGGAAGAGGTGTAAAGCCATGCACCAGTCTCTGCTCCTCACTGGCTCACACAGACTCTTTCTTTCAGTGCACAGTTGCTCTTAAATGCACTGCTTATGGCAGCTTCTGGGCCATCAAGGTGCAAACCCTTGCTTTGACTCTAGGTTTGTTGTTTGCCCTCCTCAGATTTGCTCATTTCATGAAGGCTGCGAAAGAAATGTTTGTTATGGCAGGAGTACCTTCACCAGAGCTATGGGAGAGAAGAAGTAAGTAGAGCATTTCAAAAGAAAATTCACACCTCACTGTACACAACAGGTCTAAGAGCTATGGGGAGTTAGGAAGGGGTGGATGGGGCAGTGAGGGTATAAAATATTATCAGTCAGATATCACTTAAAGGATCAGGCAGCAAGGAGGCATCCTATCTTGATGCTACAGGTACCATCTGGGTTCTCATAAATGGCCTCCATATTACTTGAGGGCAACTTCCTCAACTGATGAACTGCTTTAATACAGAGCAGCTTGTCTAATTTCATTTTTGAGGATGAAAGTGTGATAAAATTTATGTGCATGTAAGCTCCTAGGTTAGTGCAAATTACTTATAACTTTTCACAGCCTAAGCTTCTGTCAAGTTTAACTTCATTGTTTCTAAAAATGATATTCTAGACTGGAGTGCTAAGAGGGGAAAAGCTGTCAAGGAAGGAGAAATTTCTGCTATTCAATGCTGCATTCTTTTCTAAACAAATTTTATTTATTCTGCTGGAGCTCAGGTCATTTCATTGTGTGAGTGTTGCATGCATTTGTTACGATACTGAAAAAGAAAAACATCTCATATATATGAAAAACTCCCAATAGATCCCCCAAATATCTTGCATAATATTTTTTATTGTTGTTGTTATGAATGTTCACTTGCACTCAAAAGCTTCTGGCAAATTCAGAAAGAACTGTTTCTCCTTTCTGTTGTGTTAAAGTCTGAATTCAGTTACATATAAATCTGATGGGAGACAAATTTAAATATATATATATATTACTTTGATTAGTTATGTTAATTTGAAAATATGTTTTCCTCTTTTGGGTTATGAATTCACAATTTACATCACATTTCTTGGGATCTTTTGGTGGAATGGTAGTTTCAATGCAGGACAAAAACTGAGACAAATTCAAGATCCAGCAATGGGAGAGGAATTGTCAGAAATATCCAAAAATTATGCCAGTGAATAACATTGTTACAAAGAGGCTCCATGCAGAAAATAGAGAGTCTTGTAGAGTCAAGATGCTTCAGAATATCTTCTTGTAATAAATACTATCTTGTTGGATGGACAGATTAATGAAATGTAAGATCTCTTTCCAAATCTGCTGAAATCACTAAAAGAATCCTCAAGGCTTCAGCATCTGCTGAAGCACCACTTAGTCAAGGTGCTTCATCAGAATGGACACTGCATTTTGTTTTTCTGCTAGGAATAGGCATATGTGTCTGTTCCTTCTCCTCCTTCTGTGTTCTGCAACTGTTTTATTGCAACAGTGGCTTCATCTTGCTGGAAACTAATAAACATTTCAAAGTTGGATCAAATATTAACCTATTCTGTTTATTATATTATTGTGCTGTCCTTATTTTGCTTGGGGGGAACAAATTTTTGAACTTTATTCTGCAATCCCTTTATTACATAAAAATAAAATCTCTGTGATTCTAAACTATACATTTTTTTTTTTTTTTTTCCCAGAGATTCTATTTATATACTTGAATAGACACATTGTTGATGTTTTTATGCCATGTGTATCCCTTTAAGAGGTAATCTTTCATTTACCTGTGTAATTGAAATGGCAAATTCTTACTAACAAAACAGAGTTTTGCTTTGGCTCTTAATTTCGATAGGTGTTTCTTCATTAGCATTAAGAAGGAAGGAGCCAGTCATCTCTAAATAACTCATTTGCATTGTAATCACAAAGATAGAACAGATTGTAATCCCTGATTCAATTACCAAAAAGCACTCATAGGTCTCAGGAAACTGGATAACCCAAAGTTTAATAACCCAGTAATTTAATGATGAACTTAGTGCTGGGTTAAAGGTTGGACTAGATGATCTTAGAGGTCTTTTCCAACCTAAATTATTCTGTTTCTATTCTATGATTCAGTAAATCCTATATACCATCCCTCAAGATGAATACAGTTTTCAGGAAAAAGCTGAAGATTTTCTCAATTTGTGAAAATCTCTTTTTAATATATATATAGTAGGGTAAACTCACTCATTTAATGGAGAAGCATTTATTTGAGAATCTTCTACCCAAAAGATAACTTTGAAAAAACGTGACATGTAGTTAGTACAAAGTGTCATCTGAACAATTTATATAACATTCCTCCCACTGTATTGCTCATAATATCTTCAAAAATGCAGGTGAAGAGCTACAACAATAGTGATAATGTAAGGGAAAAGCCTCGGATGTGAAATGACAGTCCAAAAGTACAATTTACACTTCACCTTATAAAAATAGTAAGGGCAAGGCATTTCCAGGTCATAGACCAGAAATCTTCAGGGAGCAAAACCAGCCTCTCTGTGCTTCTATAACACAGTGCGTACACATGTACATTGTTGTACACATATATGAATTGCTTATTTAAATAATCATGGTACTTGCCTATAACCTGGCAATGGACAAAAATAAATTATATTCACATTCATGAGAATTTTATTGTCATACTTAATAGCAAAGTCATGGAAAAATTTAAATACAGTATTTGGCAACTTCAAAGTGCAGAACATATCCAGTAGAGACAGGTACTCTGTTAATGCTACTGCCATCACGTTAACACAATCTGGAGTTTCACTTGGTCTGATAAGTTAAATCCTGTTCTGCATAGTTGTTATGGTACCAAAGAAATATTCTGTATGTATTTACTTACATGCATTTTTCTAACCCAGGGTCGCTGGGCTTACTTAGGTTGAAAAAGGAATGTATCATTAATAAGTAATTTTAAGCTGATTGAAAATTAAATTTAAGGGCCTAAACCTTACCTGTCTTTACAGTCATGTAAATTGAGATTAATACCTCCGAAGTCAACATAATAAGGGAGAGAATGTACCTTTAAAACCTTTGCAAAAAAACAGCTTGAAGTTTTTTTGTACTATGCAACTGCCAGTGTTGCATAATGCAGGTTGTATAGGGTGCTGATTTTGGACAAAATAGGCATCTAGTAAACTTCTTTACAAATGCTTTTCAACCAATACTTTTATCTCACCTTCCACTTCACAACACTTCAGCTCAGGCTTTTCTTTTTCCTATAACAAGCCATCTTCCAGACTTCCACCATGGGATTGATATTCCCAGAATGTGCTGTTCAGCACAATGGCTCTTTTTGGAGGTCCTACCTGCCACACACAAGTTGGCTGTCCTAGGATCTGCCACAAGAATTTGCCATGTGGAGCAGAGAACCAAGCCACACTCAACCTAAGGAATTTTAATAAAAGTCATTTTACTCAGCAAGAATCTAAAGTTTTAATCCCTCTCCCTCACACCATTCATGAATACCTCCTTAGCTGATGCTTGAACTGATGCTTGTGGACACTAATAGGCGTTAATGGTCTTAACAGGCCTTACCTGGGACCGTCTACCTCACACAACCCTGGACGGCCCCTGAACTTGATTCATCCACTGGCTGTACCTGGGACTGTTGACGGAGCCATTTCCAGCACATGGATCTGTTTGTCTGGTGAGATCCTGTGAGACTGTACTGCAGTGGGTGAGGACTCTGCCCTGCCAGGGCACCACTGAGTTCTAGATTGTCCCTCCTTGTGGAACAGACCTACTTCTGCTGTTCCACAACAAAAAGAAGTATATTATTATCTTCCTCAGCATAACTCCTTTTCCAAGCTCTCTTCAGAAGGAGATGGTAGAAACTAGGTTGTTTTAAAAAGTTATTTTATGATATACAGCTGCATTTTAAGGCTGCCATGATATATGTTTTAAATAATCCAAAGGGATGGAAAACAAAACAATAAAGCACAGCTAGCATGTTTTAGCACATACTGCTCTGAACTGTAGTTTGCTGACAATATAAGACCTCAGGGTGAGGTGCTTATATTAATTTAGTCTTAATACCCCATTGTGTTTTGCTTTATTTTCCTCAGTTAACTTTTGTGCTCTGTCAAAATGTTCTGTGACTTTCTTCAGAAGCTCTGTTCTGGTATTGTACAACTAGGAATTTACTTGTTTAAAGCAAAACAGCACTTCTCAGTAAGCTAAATCAATTTATGCAATTAATAGAGGAGTTGATTTGAATGGTCTATTCACTCAAGTACTATTCACTCAAGTAAGGTCTTTCAAGATCTTGTCCGTATAGTATAATTATAAAAATATTTTCCATAAACTTCCACCACCAATTAGAGAATCCAGGATATCTTGACAAGATTGGCTGTGAACGTAAACATAACTGACATACTGAACAATATGGCTATAGGGAAATAAGCTGTGACGAGCCATTTGCATAGAAGAGACAGCTGTTTGTCAACAAGAAGGTCAGCTTCTTTTTTCCTTTCCCACCACTTAGCTGTGATGGTGCCATGTCTGGCTTTCGGTCTGGCTGTTGCCTTGCTCAGACACTGACTGTTGCACCCGAGGCCACACTCAGGCAGGCAGTGACCATAATGTTTGCTCAAGCTGGGTGCTGGATGGCTAGACATCTTGCTCAGTGCGTAGGGCCAATGGAGCATCTTATCCCATAAACAGAGAGCAAGCCAAGAGCCCTTTGAGATCTTCTGCATGGTGGCTGGCTGCATGACAGGATTTCCCCTTGAGCTGGGATGCCTCTCAAGGTCACGCCTGCTGCAGAGATCCCTTACTCCTCAAGAGAGGTTCCTTGCCACAATAGATTCTGGGTAAGGGATTAATTGCTTCATAAGCTTTGCTAAGATTATATCTGAGATTGATTGTGCACATATAATCCTTAGGCACAAACCACTGACCAAGCATGGAACTAGGAGTGGATTCAGCCTCATCTAGGTTCCTTATCTTTTAGTTCAAGGAGTTTAGAAAGCAAAGGGGTCCACTCTGAACTCAACAGAAGAGTCTCCTGATGTGTCTGACTTATCCTGTCCTCTATGCAGTAAAAAATCAAGTGTACCTTGCCATCTCAAAGTTGCATCTCTCTTAAGTTGCTGTCTTACAATTAAGCTGTTTTAGAACACTGCATTATTTTAATAAATACATTGCTGCTTCTCTCTTATGAATGTAGTATATAATTTCATCTGCAATATTACCTCACAGTTCTCATGACACCTCCAATGATCTGCTTTCTAGGTACTGATATATCAGCCACTGAAAAATACATATTTTCATCAAAGCAATCATTACAAATGAAGTGTGCATGTAGTAGTAGCTGTATTAATAACGGTACCTGATCCTTGCAATGGAATATGGTCCAGCCAGGATGACTTCTTGCAGTTCTTTTTAGTCTTATGATTTATAATACACCATGATACACTCAATAAAACCAATAGTTGTTATGTTCTTGTTTCTGCAACATATGAATCATTAATGTCTATATTTCCTGATGCCCAAATAATTTGTTAAATATGATAGTCGATCATGACAATACAACACCAGTATAAGGGAGAACTGCATTCTGCATCAGAAAAGTTTGAGTTCACAGTCAAGTTCTTGCTAGGATGTTAAAACTACTGTGGATGCAAATACA
This sequence comes from Stictonetta naevosa, assembly GCA_011074415.1. Taxonomy (NCBI): domain Eukaryota; kingdom Metazoa; phylum Chordata; class Aves; order Anseriformes; family Anatidae; genus Stictonetta; species Stictonetta naevosa. Next base: position 18,765,906 of record CM021699.1, read on the forward strand.
TTTTCATAGTTTTTAAAAAAAATGCACTTTTTTTTTTCATACTGCAGCCTTGCAATGTTTATCAACATGCATAGTATTATAGAGAAGTGTATGCCTCAGAGTATGATTTCAAATGTAGAAATTGATAATAATACAAATTTTGGTTGCCTTGTGTTTAACAAAATGCTTCCTCATTAAGGAAGCAATAGACACAATATTCTGAACTAGGATATGAACAGAGGGCATTCTCTGATCATTGTCAACTAAGAAAAATTTTATTTGGTACCCTAGGGCTTGGATTTACAAACATTGATATCATGCTGCAATGCTGACTTTCTGCTCAGCTCTTTTCTGATGATAGCTCTGAAGTGAGGAGGAAAATACATTACAAAGGCCTCTTCCTACAGAGATTGGTCTACTTTGTAGTAATTATTGTGGTTTACAAGTCTTTTACATAATTCACATTTTAATAAATCCAACTTGGTAGAAAGGCAGTGTGTGGTACATTCAATGTCATCTTGCACTTTTCAAGGATGTTTTAAAAGAGGAAACCATACTGCTTGCTTAAAACATTATTTCACAGATTTTTTTAAAAAACATGCTTTTACATATGTCATGTTACCTAGATATTTTAGCATGAAATTGAAATGAAAAATTGATGATCCATTGATATCATGAAGACCATAGTAGCTGAATCCCTTTGGTAAGGGAATAATTGCTCTCTAATTATCTTCTACCTTATGCTGGGCTTCTTTGCTCTTTCTGTTAACATTTTTGTCCTTAACTTTCAGCCTAGTTCAGGCTGCATCACTGGCATGTATAATGATCACTGTTAGGGCTCCATATTTGCACAGTGCCAAGAGCTGTCTGTGCATTGTGTGGGCTGCTTTGCATGGTCTATTTTGTTGTCCTATTTTAATTGAAAGTACGATTGTATCATAAAACTGCATTAAGCTTCTCATGAAAGTAAGGAATATTCAAAAGTATAGAAATTATTGTAATATCTAGATTAGAAATAAATATGTATTTTTATTTTAAAATTAAGTTCTAGGATTTTTTTTGTGATCTTACTTGTCTGCTTGGTATTTAAAGATACCAGGGCTGGGCCAGAAGGCCTTGTGTATAGGTATCTCTGTGGTAACAGGAACCATCTTACAGATGTATCACTAATTTCAGCTGTGGTGGATTTGATATTCAATACTGTATTTTCTAATGCATCATTAGCCTATGTACGCTGTAGTTAGATACCTGTAGATTTATAAATAACAATTTCAAAGGGAGGATGTTTTGTTTAAAAGGCTTCTTCAAACCTCTTATATGGCAGTATGCCGGCACTTGATTAGAACACATGGCATGTCCTATTCTTTCTTACCCAGTAGGATAGTAAGCAAAAGTCTGCTGAAATTATTTCCACAAGCCATTTCTACATCACATTCTGTTTTATATTTGTGCTGAGCTTGAGGAGAAACTCCAGTTACAGTTTTACAGGTTCTGTGTTGTTTAGTATGTGTGTTACTGTGTTATTCTAACTGGAAAAACCATCCTTGGGTTGGTTACACTAGCGCTCTCCTAACAGCTAGAAAGCAAATAATGTGATAAAATAATAGCGCTTCTCTGGCTTATAGCAGTGTCCTTTGGACCTCTGGTGGGTAAACCACAATCAGTAATGGGATAGATACTACTAAGGAAAGATTTCCCTGTGAAAAGATAGTTGAATCTGGTCTGGAGTGCACAATGTTACAACTGTGGGATTGGATTTGTTGTTTTTTGTTTGTGTGTTTGTGTGTTTGTTTTTAGGAACAGTTTATGTGGAGGTATCTCTTTGAATATTCCCATTTTACTGACATTCTTAGAAACTCAGTGTTTCTGTCTTTTTATTTGTTTTCCAGAGCACACCTTAAACTGCTTGCTTTTCCTTGAATTTGGTACTGAAATCCCACAGTACTGATCAGTCCTGATATAAAAATATAATCTTAGCAACACACTGAATCAAAGCAAATAATTTTTATTCAGTGAGGAATAAACTGAACGAAGAGATTTCTTCATCTCTACATTTCCTCCAAGAGGAGCCTTTCAACACATTGACTGCTGCAAAAACTAAAAAAGGGAGGTTTCTCTGAGATTTCTCTGACATTTTATACAGAATCATAGTTATCTTTACTACAAAAGGAAGAGAGGGATGAAAGGCACATTAAGAGTGAATTACAGCTATCTGGTTTCAGAGTTTTCCCTAAATTTCACATCAAGCCACTGTACAATACCATTTATTTCAAAGCACTTTTTCATTTACTATACATTACATCAAGACAGGACCTTCTGCTTGACCTTGCAGACATGTTTGTCTGCAAAGCAGAGATGCTCTAGGTTAGCTGTAAATCTATGTGGATTTGTGTTTGAATGTTCTCGATCACAGGGCATCAGAGACAGTCAAGCATGGTTTTCTCTTTAGAGTTACATTTTAGATTACAGATTACATAGAAGCATTTCAGATTACAGGCCAGGTTCTACTTAATAATCAGGAAACTCCTTGAGTTTTACATGTACTACATAGTTATCAGTGCCTTTCCTGTTTTAATATGTAACTCCACAACATTGCTTGTTACCCGCAATATGCTTACGTGAACCATTAAAGGCAGCTGATGAATACGCACATAAGGAGCAATGAAGTTTGGTAATATTTATGTGTACTTAACCTAGAAAGACTCTTTTCTTCCTCAGACACCTGTACAGAAAATGCCTTTCCAAGCCTCAAGACAGTAAAGTACCAATTCTCAAGCAGTTTGGATTTTATTTTTTTTAAGAGAAAATGATATGACATACCAAATAAATGGTAGCAAAATAAGCCTTCTTAAACTTCGGAAAATAGCTTTGTGATTTGTTAGTTTTATACTGCAAGATAGTGCTAAACAGGATAAATGTCTGAAAAGTGGGTTTTAAAAACAATTTAGCTAGAATATATGCAGTTCTTTTGGAAATGCAACAAGCAGTAATTTTTTTTAGTATTATAGAGTGCCTTAATCAGAACATTTTCTCATTTTTATAAAAGAAGAAAAAGATAGCATTAATTTAAATTTGTTATTTAGAGTGAACGTACATTGAAAAGGATGCAGTTAATGTTATAGCCCAATACTCAAAACCCCTGAAAATCAGGACAGAATTTAAGTGAACCTGCCATTCAGCCCTTGGCTGCCTTCAATATGATTTAGGAGATTAAAGAAAAGTGCAGTCAGCACCACCACTACCACAACCCTCCCCGACATATCTTTGTGTCACTGCCTCGACTTAAATTCTTTCATGTTCCAGACTTCTAACAAGTGCATTCAAAGTTTTCCTTTCCATAAGATTTTTTTTTCTGAAAAAAAAAAAAAAAAAAAAAACTTGCTACAGTGGATCTGGCTTTCATTTGAATATTCAATTCCTCTCCCCCTATCCATTCAGATGGATGATAAATGCTGCCTATTTTCATGCTGTAGTCTGTCAACTAAAAAAGGGTTTATCTTTGGACTAGTATAAGGTGGTCATCATTTTTTGCTTTTATATATGTACCTTTTTCATTTCTAACAGAATATGCTCTTAAACAGCAAGTCTATCTTGTCATGGTATCAAAAACTACAGCTGTAAATTCATAAGATTCAAAGCAAGTAACTTTAGCATACAGCTTTTCAGTATTGGTTGGCATTTTTACTTTTCCTTTACCGTTATATTTAGTAATGAAAACTATTAATATATTTGGGCCAGAAATAATTTTCTCATATTGTTAATTCTGTAAAGGTTTTAATATGCTAGGTTGTACTTTTTTGAAACTATTTCCCACTTTAAATTTCCTATGATTCTGAAAGTTGATCCATCATGACAGAATGTTAATGAAATTAAAGTGTTTCATATGGGTGTGAAGTTCAGACTTTTATTATGCAACATATTATATCATAAAATGTATATTGCATATATTCAAAGAAAAGTCGATGCCCTGAATTCATCAGTGATCATCCTTATGCACTGATCTTACACAGGGTGAAGAATTATATATGTTCCAAATTAGAACATTAGACAGGGAAACCACAATGTGAAGAAGTTAGTAAGATTTTCTTTATCACTTAGAAATAATGCATCAGACTCACTTTTCTGATTATTTTTTTTTCTTTGTTTGTTTGTGCCCAGTGCTCCCAATCCAGAACTGATCACATGTCAGACTCCCCATCTTACACAGAGTGCATTCTGCAGACAGGATACAATTTGATGCTAAGGTATTTATCACCCTTTTCCTCTCAAAAAAGGAAAGCAAGTAAGAACATTCATGTATCACTAGCATGTGAAATAGAAAAGAGATGGTTATTTCCTTCGGAAGAAGTGGCATTCTTTCTCTGGAACCATGACCTCGTAGCCATCAGAAACTGTAACTTGAATATTTTTTTGTGTGTGGCAAACCCATGTAAATGGCTTGGAGCGAGTTGCTGAACGACTCCTAAGAAGTGCGCTGGGACTGGATGGGTGCCAGCTGAAGAGGTCTGATTGATACGTTTGAAAGCACAAAGAGGTTCCAGACTACAGAAAAAGTGTGTATGTTTTAAATATATATATATATGTGCAAAATACAATATAACATCCATGATTAGTAAAATACTGCCATATGTGAACAAATTGCTTATTTAACTTCTTATTTAATTGATTTCTAGATTCACCAACCAGAAACTTCATCCCCAACTTTTTGCAAATGACATGACATTTTCCATTTTGCAATCCTCTGAATTCTGATAGAAACAGATAAAGAAAAACAAATTCAGAAAATACTCAGTAAAGCTATATTTTATAATATATTGTTCCACTGAAGCTTTTAAAAATTAAGCCTTTTTCTATCCTGGATGAGAATTCCACTTAAATGGACTGTTAAACTACAGTAAGTCAACATATTCTCCTACAAGGAAGCGTTGTGTGAAACTGTGCTACCATACTCCACTCCCATTAAGTGCTATTGGAATTTTAACTGACATGTTGATGACTGGCTTTTCACATTTTGTGTTATTAAACTAACTATAAATAAAAATCAGAAAAGTCAATGATTCAGAAATTGGTCTGTATGGTCTAATATGTGAAGTATTTTTTTGGAAATGTAGGAAATCAGAGCAATAAAGTTAAAGTATCCATTTGAAATGAGAAAGGATTAAGTAGAAACATCACTCATTAAACAGTTTGTATTAAAGAATTATCCTCATTATGCTTCTGTTTGACTCATGAAGTCACCATCAATCAGCTACATAATTTGTAATTGTATAGCATTTCTCTGCCAACATGGGTGCAAAAAATCCATAGCTAGAATTTGATTAACTCTGACTCCGGGGACTGCTAAAAGGATATTGGACTTGAGTCATGATTTTTTTTTAATTTATTTTATTTTTTGAATTGACTACTTAATGTCCATTCCTTTAATTTTTGGATTTTCAAATGAAGATTTCAAGACAACTTCAGAAGCAGTAAGGTACCCACCTTGCTTGAAAGTTTTCTCCTTTTAAGCTAGTTCAATGACTTCCTTCTCCCACATCTGGCATTAAAATCATTATTGAACAACTAAGAAATCCTGTACCACAAAATTACAAAAAACACCCCCCCAAAAAACAAACAAACAAACAAAAAAAAACTTGTTTCTTAGCACCATGAGGTGACCTTTTTCTTGTAATAAACATAGTGTAACTATGGGTAATTTTGTTATACACAAGCATGTGTAATCCTGATTTAAAAAAATAGTAAAAAATGAAAAATATTTTTTCTTTATCTGTTTTCTTTTTATTTGGTTCACTGACTCATCTCTTCTACCTGCTAATTTATTTATTGTATTTTTTTTACTATCGCCAAAGTTTGAAAGTTCTTCTCACTCAAAGTATTATTTTTTGAAATATAGAATGAAACAAGGACCTTTCAATATGAAGTGCTATGCTTTTTCCAAAATGGGACTTCCAATGTTTATCTCATTCCCTCAAACATATTTTTTCTAAATTACTCTTTCTCCCTCCTCAATCCATATCACAAGGAAATCTTTCACATGTCTCTTTCAATATCTGGTGACAAACAGAAAAGCAGTATGCAAAGTAAGGATGGAACAATAATTGATATAAATGTGAAATGACAGTAATGGTCTCAGTTTGGGCCATGGCTGGAGACTTCTGTTTAATGAAAAATCCCCCATAGTAAGTATTTTTGTCTCTCTAATAGTAATAGCTAAGATAATGTTTGAATAGGTTTTTGAAGCCAAGTTTTTTTATTGTTGTTGGTTTTTTTGTTTTGTTTGTTTTTTAGTTTTACTGTGCAAAGTTGAAATATGCCAATGCATTAAAAAATAATTTTTAAAAAATCATCTTTCTAGAATGGGATTTTTTTTTCCAGAAATGTGGAAGAAAAAATATATTGGCAACCTTCACTGTAATTAGTCAATTTCAATAAATGGTAAGTGTTTTCATTATTATTCATCTCTGAGCTCTCAATATATTTCAGAAGTTTTATTTAAAATTTGAATATTTTTTCATGAATAAGGTTGTGTGTGTGAGAGAGACTCTACAGAGAACTGCCAATTACTTTCTTTTCCTGGATCAAGCACTACGATTGGAATATGAAAAGAAAGATGATGTAGTGTTAATTGCTTCTGTGGTAAGGAGAAAAGGTTCTGGCAAGGTGTGAAAATATCACAGTGTTGATTTTTACTTACTATTAGAATTTGAACTTTGAATTTTGTAGCTGTTTGATATGCTGCTAGTGAACTATGGCAAAATAACAGAATTTTCTACTATGCAATTTAAGATTTGAGAGACAAAAAATCTCGTCACACAAGAAAGAAAAACCCACAGGTGGAAATCATCACCAATAAAGATTAGAATAGAGAGAGTAAGCAAGGAAAAGGTGAAATTGCCAAGAGTCTTCCTGGTGACCTACAGAAGTCTGGCTTTGTACCCTTCTGCTGCTTATGGACCACCCAGGGCACCTGGGAAGAAGCAGCTGTGTTGCACAGCAGCTGGAGATTAAGGCTCTGTGTCTCTGCATGTACTGGCCAAAATACAGTTTCCCAGTTGTCTGGCTAGAAGATTGTTCCTTAAAGTTAACTTCTGGAGGAACAAAAGGATAGCTGCTTCAAAAGGACAGATTTATTATTTAAAATTTTGAAATTATATATATATATGTATATATATATATATGTCCCCAATGATCACATGTTAAAGGTGTTTATATATTTGAAAATCTTTCCAAGACATGTTTCTCAGACTATGATTCAAAAGTTTAGGTTGTTTTTTGAATAGCTGTGAGTTAGACTTTCAGATACTAATATTACTGTCAGATTGAAGTGACTATTTATAAGACTGCTTAGACAAAAGCCATATCACCCCAAAATGAGATGATCTGTTGTCTTGCCAAATCTGAAGTCCTGCTTAAAAATTTCAAGTAAAACTAAGAATAGTTAACATCACTAAAATAAAAAGATATTTCTTCGGACAGAATAGATCAGAATATAGTCTTCCTCTCTTTGGCCAAACACTTAGGAACTTAACTAAGTATTATAAATAACATAGTTGTTAAAATTAATCCTTTCCCTGCCCATCCAGAACCAAGCAACAGTTATCTATTTGTATGCACAATCTACATGCATACATACACATTTTGCTAAGTGTTGGCAGCTGGTTACTCGGGTAAGAAGCTAATATATAATCACTGTTATTGTTAAGAAAATTTACCAGTGAGGAGGAATAGGTCAGTATCTGTGTTTACACATATATTCTGTACCTCAAGAAGATTCATCCTACCTATTTGCGTAATTTCAAAACATCGGTGAATAAAAATGGATGCAGAAGAGTTTTGGACTCTGTAGCAAATTAAGTAAGGTAAATATTCCTTCCTAGCTCCTTGGTCATGGGTGAGAATTCTAGTTATATGGGTTTAAGTGTTCATCAATTTGATGGGTGGATAAAGCTGGAAGGGTTCCTAGGATCCTGGCTGTTTACATAAACAAGTACGCCATTTTCTCTTAAAACAAAAGTAAGCATTATGAAGACTTCAAATATGACATTTATGTTGCGCTTCCTCTCATTGGAGCAGTTTAGCCTACTGTCCAGTTTAGACAGTTGTAATTTCCTGGGTGTGTAAAGCACATTTGTTTAAGTCTTTAGAAGAACTGAGCCAAAAGGATTCTTGATCCACTCTTATCCTTACAGTTTGCAGGGCTTGAGAGATGTAGAACTATGGAATCACCTAATATACCAAGTTGGAAGGGACCCACAAGGATCACTGAGTCCAACTCCTGGCACCACACAGGACTATCCAAAAAACAGACCCTATGTCTGAGAGCATTGACCAAATGCTTCCTGAACTCCAACAGGCTTGGGGCTGTGACCACTGCTCTGGGGAGCCTGTCCCAGTGCCCGACCACCCTCTGGGTGCAGAACCTTTCCCCAGCCCCCAGCCTGACCCTCCCCTGTCCCAGCTCCATGCCATTCCCTGGGGTCCTGTCGCTGTCCCCAGAGAGCAGAGCTCAGCGCCTGCCCCTCCGCTCCCCTCGTGAGGGAGCTGCAGGCCGCCATGAGGCCTCCCCTCAGCCTGCTCTGCTCGGGGCTGAACAAACCAAGGGACCTCAGCTGCTCCTCATGTCTTCCCCTCTAGGCCCTTCACTATCTTTGTTGCTCTCCTTTGGACACTCTCTAATAGTTTTATGTCCTTCTTCTATTGTGGCACTAAAAAAATGCGTATAGGAGTCATACGGATGTGTGGGTTATTACCTATCTCTGTTCCTGTGGCCAGCACCAGCATTGAAAACCAATCCATAAGGAAATATTTTGAAAAATCATGCCCCTCTTATGCTGTTGTACGGTATGAGATTTCAGTTTTTAAAGAGTAGTTGAGTAGATCAGTCCACAAATACATATTTGAAGATGACACTGACATTTTTTTCATTAGAAGGCAAAACTGATGGCTGTAAATAGAAGGCAGACAAAATCACACAGCAGATATGGCATGAATTTTTACCTGTGAATGGGTAAATCAATGCTTGAGAGGTCACATACATATGCGGTGTGTTTGATACTTTGTCACTGGCTGTCCTTCAGCTTTCAGAAAAACATTCAGATCTGGTATTACAAACATATGGTAAGAGTCACACTGATTAAAAAGGTATTGCGTAGGGTTATTTTGCTTGTACTATACTGAAGGTCAGGCCAGTTGTCCTTTCAGCTCACAGAAGCCAAAAAGCTTTTTGCTATCCCGGTATTGACTTTGCATACAGAATACAAAGTTTTTGTTTCTAATCCTTCAGTTTTTGAAATTGAAACAGTAAACCACAAAGCAAACCTTAAAATGTTTGAACATAATCAATGTCAATGGTCTGAAAGGGACCATAAAGAGACCAAAATAACTGAGTATACCAAAATTCTTAACATTTCTTTCAGAGTTTGTTTTTTGTTTGTTTTTTTCCTCTTAGAGAGTCTTTTCTAATATGCATGCTCTGTAATCCTATGACTCATAGAAACAAACACACAGTGATGAATAGTTCTTGACAAAAGATATAAATAGGTTATAATTTCAGGTAAATGTCTGTGTTACAACCATTGCCACTTATTTCCAAACTGGCAGTATATGTAGCTATTTATAGGATGTGACCTCCATCCTTCTATACTGTGGTGCCTGCTTACACAGCAGTCTAACATAAATGGAGCTGTGCTAACTCGCTGTAGTTTAACCCTGTTTGTTTAAGATAGTTTGCAGTCTTAGGAAAGATGCTTGACTACCAGTTGCACACAGTTCACAGACAGAATCTGACTCTATACAGAAACGTAGACAACTTTAGCTGAATGACTTAAATTACAAACACAAATGCATACAGAGAGTATCATTACACACAGACTCATGGAATTTACAAATCAAACTGGAGTATGCAGCTGGGGCATTCTTCCACCGTTCCTGAATGGAAAGATCCTAAACTCTTACAATAGATATGTGCTAGCAAACAGCTCCTCGCTGTGGACACTGTAGGTACTAATAAAATAACGTAAATTTACTGTACTTAAGCTGTCTCTTGTCTCACAGAATACAGAAAAAAATATTGGGTTGTGATTAATTTAACACAGTTTCATAATATTTTTTTCTGTAATACTAGGGAGAGAAGGGACTTCTCTAAAAGATGGTAAATTTGGAAAAGCTTTTTTTAAAAAAAAATAGAAAAAAAAAGCAGAAATTCTAAAAAAAAAAAATTTGTGGCTGGAGCTAAAAAGGAAGGTTGTTTCTTGACTTACAAGTGACAACTGTATGCTCAGGAATGAAGAAACGCATGCTCCACCTAGTCCCATGAGCTTCCTCTCTCCCCTGTGGCCTATTTAAAGTTATTCTAGTATTCTCTATTGGACTACAGCTATTAAGTCAATATGTTCATGCTTTAGACCCTTCAAGCTAAGTAATTGTCAGCAAAGCTGGGGGAAAATTGAGCATGCCTGCATTAACTATTGTTTGCAGTGACTCATAGTAGCATTTCCCAGGGTGACTATATTGGTGAGACTCCAAGGCTCCTCCCTTTAGAACAGATTAGGACAGATGGCAGTTTTTTTTTTTTTTTTTTTTTTTTTAAATTCTGGCATTATTATTATATAACAGCAGCAATTATGATGACAATTTATGGAATGATAAATAGGCAATATGCCAGTCATAGAGTTCTCACATTGTGTGAGAAATAGTTAAAGGATCCGATGGGAACTTTAAACTGCTGGGATGTCATTCCCTCCCCAGCCCCCCCACAAAGTGACTTTGGTTTCTTTGGTTTTAAAATAGAGTCCTAGACAATAATAATGTAACACATTATATCATCACCAAAACTGAATGCTTATTCACTTCCAAGACATATAACTGGTTTTCCAAACCAGATGATATGAAAAATATAAAGAAGTAAAAAGTTTGACTTGTGCTGTATATAAACAGCTAAAAATACATCTCAGGAACTGGTGTACTCTGTACATACTGCTGCACTGCATTTAGCGCTGGTGTAAGCAGTTGGAAAAGAGCCTGTCCAAGGTGGTGCATAATCTCCCCCACTATGGATCTGCTAAGGAGGCACGGAAGGAATTTATTACCGTATTTCCTTTGGCTCCCTGGGGAGCCAACTTGTTTCTCAAGTGATAACTTAGCAAAACAGGTAATTGCCAGATATTCTCTAGATTCGTATTTTAAGTAGCTTAAGGGCAACCATGCCACTGGGAGGTGGCTCTGAATACAATATATACATCAGAATTTGCTTTCTCTTGTATGGAATAATTGGTTTGTTGGCCAGAAAACAGGGTGCTTCCCAAGAAAACTGTATTCATACCCATGTGGAAAAAGTGGATAAGAAAATCTGTGTACTCTTAGCTTGAATTATTGCAGCTAAAGAGATCAAATTGCTTCTCTGGATGCACTACTGCAGAGCCCATAATTCATTGCATGGGCCTCCTTATTTCCTAAACTGTACAATAATTACTCAAAAGCATGTATATTTAATTCTGATATGCCTAATTTCGCATAGTGCCACATGCGACCCTTTCTTGACAGATATAAATATTTGGGGATTTCTTTTTGGTGATGAATTAATAACAAGATGATATAAAATAGCAACAAAAATTGCTGTGAATATTAATATTGTATAATACCCATATGATGTGTGCTTTGAAATGAATTTGGGATTTTTTTGGAGAGATTGCAAATCATGTATTTTAATTGCACCATCAAGAGACATTGTGTTGAAAATATGCCTTAAATGGTCAGGATAAGCAGGAATTACATTTTGGAGTCTTACTTTAAAAACAATAGAGGCATCTAGTGGAAGTGCTTGAGGACTGCAGCTGTTAGGGAATACATCAGCACACAGCTGATTTCCCTGCATTACTTCTTCCTGGATTGAATTTCAGGAACTGAATGCCGAATGCCAACTGTGTCGATGCTTTAAGAACAGGTTAGTCTTAAATTCAGTGTTGTTTAGGCCCTGTGAGGATAACCTGATTCAAGAGCCTAAGATATTTTTTTCAAAAGCGATCCAAGCAAGCTAGACCACAGAATAATTTATATCTGTAATGCTTACAATGCTTTTTCTTTAAGATGTGGCCAGTCACAGTGCAATTTATAGGCCTTGTCTACCTAAGCCATTAGATTCCTTATAAAACACGATTGAATTAGGCATGCAGAAAAGTGATCTTTTAGGCAAACAATGAGGATAGGTGCAAGTCTTAATACAGAGGCTCTCCACAGTGGTATGCTGAAGGGGAATGGTTTCCATGCATGATTCACAGTCTCAGACCCTCTCTGTGTGAATTGATTCTTGAGTTTTCTTTCAAAAACCAATGGGTTGAAGTGGGGAGTGTCAGTCTTCCTTTAAAATACAACGAAAGAGAGATCCCCTCCCATCTAATACTTCAGTGTTTAAAGGACTCGCCCAGGACATAGAAGAGGAAGTTCAATTTCCTCCACAGCCTGATAGCACACCTGGACATTTTCGGTTTCCTACTATATACTCTGGGGGAGGAGAAGATGGCCCAGCAGAAATCTGAAAGCTGGCTCTTCTTTACACCCAAGGAGAAACCCAAACTACAGCCAGACTAGAAAGTATATAAAAGGCATAGAAGTCCAGGGCTTGGCTTGGTGACTGCTTTTTATTTTTCCCTTCCCCTCAGGCTGTATAGTAAAACACTGTAGAACTGTCTGCACTACCTTACTGTGAAGAAATTACAGAAGGGTTAGTAGTCTTCCTGCCTGAGTTTAAGAAACCGTGCTAGTTAGCCAGTTAGCCCAAGAAGCTTAACGTGGCTGTGTGGTGCTCTGTGACACCCGGTATCTGGACAGCTTTGGGCAGTTAGGACTAGAGGAACACCAAATTGCGTCTTCAAAGAATGCAAATAAACAAGTGACCAGGTAACTTTAAGCAATTGATTCCTAGGTGACTCACATAGCTCTCACAGCATTTTCAAAACATAAAATTCGAGCAGGCTTCAAATCTGTTCATTTGCCCTTGCAGAAAATAATAATAATAATAATAATAAAATAGGGTGTGGATCCTTACAGTTGGTTTCCAATCTCCAGGCAAATTTCACTGAAATTTAAATACGAGGCACACGTTTGCTCTTGGTGTTTGAGTACCAGAATTAATCCTAAAGCTCACCCTCACAACTTTCAACCGCAATTTTATTACTTCCTCTGCTAACCATGTCGCTGTTTATTTCTTCCTCAAATTTCCTTCCTTTGCTGTGGCAGACTTCTTCCTCAAATCGCACCGTGGGCTCAGATTTGTATGCCTGTTGTTCTGCCTCGTCATCAGCGCAAAATCTGATTAAGAGCGCGCTACACCGTGAGGTGCCATCGCTGCTGTGGGGTTGTGCAGGATTTTAGTGGTTTTGCGCCTCGTATTGACCCCGGCCAGGGGGCGGACCCCAGTCAGAGGGGTCTCAGGGGGGACGCGGTGCCGTGCCGAGGACGATCTCCCCAGCTGCAGCTCCCCTCTCTTTCAGCCCCCCACACCCGTGAACCCCGCCTTGCCGGCGGCCCCCTCTCCCCGGGACGTGACGACGGAGCGGGCGGGCTCGGGGAGGCGTCGCCCCCTCGGCGGCCAGCCCCCGGCCGGGCGGCGCTCCTGCCTCTCCCTCCCGCAGCTCCCGGCCCTCCGAGGCGCCGGGGCCCTGCCGGGCGCCGCCGCGTTGCCATGGCGCGTCCCGCTCGGCCTGGCCGGGCCTGAGCGGCTGGG
>CM021699.1:18780004-18828511 GCA_011074415.1 Stictonetta naevosa
GGCGGGGAACGGCGGCGGCGGCGGCTTCGGGGAGATCGTCCAGCTCAACGTGGGCGGCACCAGGTGAGGCGTGCAGAAGGGAGCGGCCCTGCTGGCAGCCCCGGCCCCGGGGTCGTGTGGACCCCTTCAGGGGGTCCTGGGGCTTCGGGTGGTCCTCCTCGGGCGCCGAGGTGTTAAAAAAGGCATTTTTAAAAAAAAGCTCCTGCGGCTCGCAGCCGGAATAAAGATCTGCGTCGTAAAACGCTGGGGCCGCCGAGGGTGGCGTGTAGGTGGTGCGGTGTGTGGCGGGGTGGGATCGCGGGGCAGGAGCAGCGTGACGGAAAGTGCGGATATTCTCCTCAAAATGCCCAGGCGTGACATCGTGTGCGTTACAGCATGGTGGAAACCAAGCATTTTGAGTCTGCATGCCGTGTAAAAGCAGGCATAAGTAGCAGGAATTATTACCATTTTAAGAATGTCCTTGCAGAAGACAGATTTGGTGTTATAACACAGGAGACAGGCTCAGTGTTATCACTCAATAGCCTTCCTTAAAGGAGGGTGCTGCCAAAGCTGATGCAGAGTGCCTTTGCTGTAATAAGACATTGGGAACAGCCCCGAGAAGCTGCTTGTAACTTAGACATCGTTTTGGGTGAGTTTTGCCCTCAGGATAACTTTGTTACTTCGGACCAGATTTCACATTACACTGAGCAAGATGCTTCAGTGAGATCTGGCCCTGAAATGACAGGCCAGTTTGGCCTATAGATTTCTATTAGGAGTGGAATCACATAGATGCTTCAGTCTGCTGTTTTAAAATTGTTCTTACTTGTTAAAAGCCTCTGCAGAGAACAGACAATTACAGGGCGTGAATCAGAAAACATGAATACATGTCTTCAGAGAGCTTGACTACATAAATAAGAAGACTATTGCAAACTAACAAATGTGTATATATTTCATTTCTGTTTGAAGGGTTCTGGATTCTGTTCACTAGGTGCCATTTGGATTTAAGGAGTGGGAAATGCATGTGCAGTTGTTTACCTTTTAATAGGTAGGCAGTAGGGCATAATACCAGTCCGTGTAAGAGGTCTTGGTCTTCCGCAAGCTCAACTTCCCTCGTAGTGACCATCTTCTTGGAAGGATGTATCTGAGACAGGCTTTTCAGTTTTTGAAGGCAGGTGACTCAAAGCTAACAGCAGAGTTGATCTGGACAGCACATGGAAGAGCATGGAATAGAGCACACGTTTTTTCCTATTCACTAGCTTCTGTAGCCTGTATTAGAAACCTGAAACTCTTAGTTCTGTTTGGAGAGCTGTCTGATAGCAGTAATTCTGTGAATCTGGTACGGAGACCCTGCTGACCACGTTTCCCCTGTTTGACACGAGGTTCCCGCTGCTCCAAAGGACAGCCAGAGCCTCTCTGCCACGTGTTATTGCTCCAGCAGTTGCTGGTCTCAGGTTTTGTGGGTTGCTTAGCCAAGAGCGCAGGCCTCTTGCAAGTTAACAGTCACAGAAATTACTGTAACAAATTCTATTGATCCTTTACCTCCTCAATGTATAGATAATTTTACAAGTGCAATAGACTATGAAAGCAATTGTTTTATATCTGACACTTGAGCGAGTCTGTTTCTAGTTGTCTATATTATTCTTTGAGATAACAGTAGGCTGCCATGTGCTTTAGATTATTTAAGGATATTCTGCTAGTTTTGCCTGATCCCCCTTCATACGGAGTCTGCCCACTGTGTATTAGGTGTGTGGAGCTGCAGATGTAGTTATGCCTGTCAGTGTTGCTCACTGTGCTTCTTTCTGCATCCTGGAGAGGAGTACTCCAGCTTGTTGTTTACATAGATTAATGTGCCAGTGTTACAAGTTCTAAAGTACATGTCAGCGTGAGGTATCGCTTACTAAACTGGTACCACAGTGCTAGGGCATGGACAGAAAATCCTCGTACTGTCTAAAAATACAGATTGTGCAAAGCAATGAAATTGCAAGGAAATTAACAAGGAGTCAGTTGCTGGCTCTCTTTTTCACCTATCCTCCTTCCCTTTACTCTTGAAATAAAGAAGGGCAGTGGTCTGTATTACTGATGGAAAAAGTTGTGCCCCAGCAAATCCACAAGTGAGAAATTATACTGAGGCCACTTTAGATTTAAATAGAAAACTATTATCTTTTTTTTTTTTTTTTGCTTTGTAGAAAAGACTGTACGTTTATGCTCAGAATGCTGATGCTGTGGATTTTCTGTTAAGAATAGATTTGTCATTGTTGTGCTTCCAGGGAGCAGCTACACAATCCACATTTTATGCAGAACGGGTGGTAGTTTCATATGGCATTTATGCATCTGACTCTCTTTAAGAGTACAAAGTAATGCTTTTTGTTCACTTTTTTTTTTTTCCTCTACCACAGCTGGAAAATACAGGCAGTGAAAACTGTATAAACTATGATTAAGTATTTGTATTCTAAAAATAGTTGTAAAAATACTTGTAATACTTGCAAAATTCCTGTACTGTATGGAAAATTGACATGGAGCTTTACCTTTGCATTTCCTTTTTTAATTCCTGTTAATTAAGTGGTCACCAAAGGTTTCTTAGTCATGACTAAGAGCTCATTTTGAACTCATTTTCTAAGCTGCCAGTCCAGTTGTCTTCCTTCATGTTAGAAATGGGATTAGTATAAAGGAGTTCTTAGTTATTTATAATGGAAAATACTGTCTGGCATTATAAATGATAATTTGTGCTATTGCATAATATTATGATTCAGAGTAAATATTTTTCTCGCTTTTATCTATTAATGTGGTATTGTGGGCCCCTAAAAAGAGCCCAAAGAGCAAAACTGCAGCCAATTAAAATTACTGTAAAATATTAACTTGACTGAAGGTACTACAAAATATTAACTCAAAGCATGTTGTAGTCTTTTGCAATGTGTAGTGTAGCACCCTTTGACTACTACGTAAGGGTAGCATGGTGTTAATGACAAATGTAGTAGACTGTTGATAAACTTACGTTTTAATGGCTGTGTTTATGTGTGTGTGTGTGCGCATTTGTGGTTTTATTTATTTTTTTAAAGCATTGATGTTGACAAAGTGTGAGAACCAGAGAAAGGATGTTTGGGACAGTGTGTTACAAACACACTGACACCTTGGATACTCCTCATCACACAGGTGATCTGTGCAAAGCAGCTGCAACCTCTTTGACTTTGTGAAGACATAGCAATCACAAACGTGTCTGACCCATTTGATAACAGCTTTGTAGGACATGTCACAGAATTTGACAAAGGAGACTGCTTCCTTTTTTCTGGCTGATTCTTAACTTGTAATTTTTGTCTCCTAGGTTTAGCACTTCAAGACAAACACTGATGTGGATTCCAGACTCCTTTTTTTCCAGGTATTTATAATATTTCATCTCATAACACAATGAAAAGTTGATAAGTGTTTTCAAAAATAATATATATTCTCTGTTCTAATTTATGCCAGGAATAAGCTGTTACACTGCTTTTTCTCCATCTCAAGCAATGGGATGGGTTCATCTGAAATAAGGTGGTTTCCAGTAGTCTTCTGCTGTCTTGGATTGTGCTCTGGTTGCTTATATATGCTGAAAAGTTGTCACGTTTTTAAATGGAATATCCTGGAAATAAGGCAGCAAATCTGCAGGGAAGGGAGATGCCACTGGCCGTTGCTATTTTGCCACTTACGATCTTATTGACTATATACAGAGGCACTCTCTTTAATGTTTTATGAATTATTCCTGTATCTGGAGTTAATTAAAAGTTTTAAGGTTTTTAACCTGTGTTATAGGATCTGTGGGGTCACTGAGTATCTTTCTGCTTTTATCTCACTACTGTCACTACTGCTATAGACTGTGCTGTTTGTACTGTAGTAATTTTGTGCTGTAGTTGCCGTACCTCTACCATCCCAGTTAATCCCAAACTCATAAAAGAAAACCCGAAGTCTGGCTATTTTGCTTCCTGGCTTTTGATTTTTGTACTCTAGACTTCTCTCCCAGTGAAAACCTGGCAACTGGCATGGACAGGCAGCATTATCTGCTGCTGTTATACTGAAATGTTATTTCAGATAAATGGAAAGCCAGGGAGTTATCACCTTCTCTGAGGTGTGGAAGGAAGAGCACAATAAAGAAGTCCTCAGAAGTTTCTTGGTTTCTCAAAACTAAGTGTACTGTCTAGGGAGGTTGCTCTGAAAGTCATCCAGTACTGAAAAATACCTGTGAGGTCATTGTCATCCACAGTCAGATGGAATTTGGAAATAAAACTGTTCTTGTTAGTGAGTCTGCTTCATGTCTGTAAAATGAAGCTCTGGTGGTGTTTTCTACTGATCTGGAGCAAGAGGACTTTGATCTGATGGGAGAGAAGCTTTGAAGTAAAATAGTGTTAAAAATACAACTCTCCCATTCCTTCCCAAGTTCCTGTAGAAAGGATTGTTTATTGTTTATTTTTATTTTTTCCAGCAGCTTTTACTGATTTACTGGGTTGTAACAAACTATGCAGCCCTCTGGGTGCCTCAGAAGAGTTTTCCATCCTTTCAGGCTAGGTTCTTCTCTTTGGGAATCTGAAAGGTCCGTATGCAGGTTTTAGCCTTTCCTTAGGTGTGCATGCACAGCTCCTTTTCACGGGAGAAATGATCTGTTGTGTTCTCCCGTGCCTCCCGTCCAGCTTTCCTGCTTAACCTAGGCAGTTTTTTTTGCTCAGCTACGCTGCTAAAACAAAATCCAATTTAAAGCACACAAATAGAGCAGAGTGTCATTGTGTATTCATGGCAGTACATTCCTAGGGGACATCTAACAAAGATTTCCTTTGTTCTAGTTTGCTGAGTGGAAGAATTTCAACACTGAAGGATGAAACTGGTGCTGTGAGTAATAAGCCTGATAAATCATTAATTTAACGTTATGCTTTTAGTTAGGTTCTCTCCTAAAACACTCTGGGTGCTAAAGGGAGTTATGCTGCCCAAGTCAGTTATGTTAAGAGCATGGAAAGCAAATGGTCAAACGGGAAAAACATTCACATTTCTAGGCTTATAAAACCTTTCTTTGTCTTTTCACAGTATTTTCCTCTGTCATTTTTGTATTACATAACCCCTAATAGTAGTGTTGCAGAAACCTACATTTAAAGTGCTGACAGAGCTATCTCTACTTCCGAGTCTGCGAGGAGTACAGTTCAATTGGGCTTTTGTTTGTATTTGGCACTTACCATTTCAATAGGATGAAAACAGAGGACTGAAATCATTTGAAAATGTCACTGTGTTTTCCTTGCCTTTTGTTGCAAAGAGTAGAGATTCAATACAAAGTCTGCTGTCTCCTTTTTCTTTTTTTTTTTCTTAATAATTTCAAAACCTATTTACCATACTGTTTGTGCTATTGTATGGGAGAGAATGACTGTTCAGAAGTCATTCTAAGTCATAATCTGGTTTTATCTAGTGAAGATTTAAAATATCAAAAAAATAGTTTTTTTTTTTTTTTTTTTTTTTTTTTTCTCCTGCTGAAGAAGTGTATGTTTCTGGCTAGGACAGGAGATAAAGGCCTTGTAGGTATAAATACTTGTATATCATGCTGCCAAAATCGGGTTGCTAAACTTTCATGAGAATTGGTGACATCTCTGAACTTCTTGGTTCTTCATTCCAAGATAAAAGAAACTGGAACAATGTGCATATTTTTGTGCTCGTTCTGCATTGTACAGACAATGTAGAGACAGCAATTGTGTTTTTTTAACTGAAAAACTGCCAATTGCTGTATTGGAGAGGGATGGGTGACTTCCATTAGATAGGTATTGCATGTGTAGTTGAGCAATCCTGACATGGAAAAGTAGTTTTGTTTGGCAAATATATATAGCAAAATGGCCATTTCAGTCTGTGTATATGATACTCTTAAATGGGAAATTATAATTACAGTGATGTTGTTGAGTGATAAGGCACACAAGTACTTTGCTAAGAGAGTAGAGGTAGCTGTAATGATAATAGACTTAAGTTTAGGGTGATTTAAGAAAAATATCTTGAGATTTTATTACATTTACTGGATTTTGAACATGATAGAAAGTCTGAGTACCCATTGACCTTTGTGGAGTCTCTAGAGCTTAAGTGTGTTGTTTTTATTTTTTGAAGTGCAGCGGTGTTTGTATATATGCCTTTAAGAATGTTGAACTAGTGCATGGTAGAAAAATGAGAACAAAGGTGCCTGAAAACTCTGGGTTGTGTTTGTCTGCTGACTGCATCATCTTCAACTGCTCTTTCCCATGCTTAGCACAAGTAAGCATGTTAGTTGATGGTTGCTCTGAAATAATGCTAAAAGTACGGCAATTTTTCCTTGCAGATATTTATTGATAGAGATCCAACAGCATTTGCACCCATTTTAAATTTTCTTCGCACAAAGGAGTTAGACTTACGGTAATAAGTTCTAATTATTGTAAGTAAAAATCAGTTGGACCAGTTGCATTAGAAATTGCTTTTCAAATGGGAATTGTTTAGTTTTACTCAGTGGGGTGTCTAACATATGATTCAGCTGCCTTGTAACTCTGGGCCCATGTCTAGAGTGCGTGTGTGTACATTTATATGTGTGTGTCTATATATATATATATATGACTTGTTGGAGGCAGAAATGGTAGCATAACATTTTGGTTGTAAATTCTTGTAGCTTAAGACACTTCTGGGAATACACTTATCTACTACCTCACTATCCTTATTTTAATTAAAAAATATTAATGTTAAGATAATTTTGAAAACTCAAAAGTGTTAACACGTTAAATGTGTTTGGCGGTGATTCTGTAAACTGTCAGGTAGCTTTGTATTTACACTGTCTAATACCTGATTGTATGCAAATATTCAAGTCTTACTTTGTCCTTTTTTTTTTCTTTAGGGGTGTGAGTATTAATGTTCTCAGGCATGAAGCTGAATTCTATGGAATCACTCCTTTAGGTATTTTTTTTTTCTTTTTTGATGTGAGGTCATCTCATATTTGTTACTACTGTAATGACCTAATTACAAATCCTAGGCACTTGTGACCCTGTAAATTTTCAGATTTCCTGATACAAAAGGTTATTTGAAAGAATGTCTTATTTTCTAGGAAGTGAAAGCTATGGTCATAGTGTTTTTTCCCCTCAGTGAGAAGACTGCTTCTATGTGAGGAATTGGAACGCTCATCTTGTGGCAGTGTCCTGTTTCATGGCTACCTGCCTCCTCCAGGTATTTTTGTGTTCATGGCTTGATGTTGCTTGCAGCTGCTTACTGCTTCAGCTTGTAGGAGCAATTGGCTGTCAAACTGTCCGGAGAAGGCTTTCATATGGAAAGCTTGAGATGAATGGTTGGATTAAAGATAGTTCAAAAACAAGACATATCTGTGTGCTATATGAAATGGTGTATTTAGAGTACTAGTGAGAGGGTGGCATGGTAATACTAAACAAGCTGTGTGGGCCAGTGTAGAGGTTCTTCAAGTGTATTTTAGATATTATCAACATGTAGTGCTCTTTTCTTTCTGAAGATACAGTTACTTGACATACCCTCTGTCAGTAGATGACAAATCATCACAAATAAGCTTCTCTTAACAATATGAGTATGTGTTATGTTTTTACTTCTCTGTCGAGCTGAATGCTGTTCATGTATTAATACATGAATACCTGAAGACTGTGGGTTATTTAGCCAATTATTGACAAGTTTTCTGAAGATACTTCCTTAAACTGGTTGTGCATGTCAGAGAGCAGAAGCATTTTTTATTTCAGTACTGGAATATCCTCTAATCCTTAGAGATGGTGAATTAGGTTTTGGATTAAAATGCACAAATATTACTTCTTTATTTTGAAAATGAATGAATATCTGTTATATTGCTGAAGTTTATGGAGAGGGACAAAACATCTCTTTTCTTTTATAGGCATTCCCAATCGTAAAATAAATAATAATGCTGGGCCATCAGCTGATGTTAGAACTGGTCAAAACTGCTCTGAGAGTGAGATTCATGGAGGTGGTGTCCAACCTACGCTTGCCGGTACTGGAGAAGGTACAGTCAGGCTAGGTGAGGGATGTCAGTCTTAAAATCAAAAAAAACCTGCAAAAATCATTGTCATTGGGAAGTAAAAACTGAGTGACTATTTTTGATTTCAGTGGTGTTCTATGTTTGCCTGATCTTAAATTGCTGAATGTTTGTGTGTATATACTCCTCTCTAGACAGTATTTAAGGCTCAGTGTTGCACAATCAAGACACTAGGCTGAGAAGAAAGGCAAACCAAAGTTCTTCATTCAGTATTAGTCTGGCCACTTAGATAAATGCCTTACACTGTACTGGAAGCCGTGAGAAAATACTGACAGGCCAGTGTCTCTTTGGTCATTGTTTAGGACCATGAATCTCCTTCCTGCTCTTGCACTTCTTTCTTGCTCATGGTGCCTTTTTCGCCTTGCAGGAGCCAAGAGCCCTTAGCACAAAGGTAGTCTTCAGCTGTTTGGCTATATAGAGTACTTTCTGTATAAAATATTTAAAAACTGTAAACAAGGTAGTATTGGCTTGTGTCATTTTCCAGGTTTTGGCTTTGTAAGCAAAACTATGCTCTTAGAATTGCCATCTTTCTGCTATAATTGTGTAAAATGCAGCAATATTAGGAAAATCCTGAGTATGCTAAAAGGCAAATGTACATGCAAGTAATATTAAAATAAGCCTTTTCCTGAGTTACTGCAGGTTTGGAAGAGGGCAGTAGAGTTTCTTACTTGGCAATGATCCTCAATTTATTTTTTTTACATTTTTTTGAGGGGAAAAAAACTGTTTTCAGAAATACAAGCATGTACTTGCCTCTTTCTACTTACAAACACTTTCCACCGTAGTGACTGAGATGAAATGTTTTTCTTGGTAGAACGAAAAAGATTTTGGGGGTTATTGCTAACTAGCATCTGAGTTAAATATTTCTTTAAAAACTTTATTATCAAAGTTTCTGTTAAATATCCTAGCAGGAGAGTCCTGCCCTTTTCTGGATGTCTCTGCACATCTTTTCTCCAATGCCCATTGTTTGACTTACTTAAGTTTTATTGTTGGTTTTAGGATTTCCTGTGGACCCACGGAAAGTTTTAATAGTAGCTGGCCATCACAACTGGATAGTAGCTGCCTATGCTCATTTTGCTGTTTGCTACAGGTATGAATGAAGTTGCTTTGACAGACTACAGAAAACTAACAAACACAATAAACTTTCTGCTTTGCTAAACCATAGCAAATTGGTTTACTCTGAAATGACAGTAGATCATGTGCACCCAGTGTGTTTTTTTTTTTTTTATAAATATGAGATACCATTCCTGCTCATGTAAATAAACTGCTTGACCGGAACTTGGATTTTACTGCTTGGATGTCAGTTCCTGATGCCCTTGCAAAATAAATTCATCAATGGAATCCAATTGTAACTGGCAAATGGTACCTGTTTTAAAGCAAGGTTTTAAATGGATTCATTTTAAAAGTTCTTCATACTGCTTGGGTTTGAAGACAGTCTGTGAAGTGTGGGAAGTTAGACCATCAAAGAGCTTGAAATGGTTCATAGATTTTCTTTGCCACAAGTAATGTGTTTTGTCTTAAACTCCAGTCTTTTTGGCATAAGTAGAACCGTTACGCACTTCCTACTTCACACAGATGGCTGCAAAGTGTTTTTAAATGTACTGTAAACCAACTGGCTAGTTTCGAAGATCAGGTGAATATAAGTGACATCTTCGTATTACAGAGGCTGTTTATAGTTCACATCTGGTAGTCTTAAAATGGTGGCCATCCTTCCAATGGAAGATACTGTTTTAAAAAGAACTGTTCTCAAAAACAACCTAACACTGCTGTCATAGTGTGATTCAGAAAGGGGAATACAAAGTGCAATGTTAAAAGCTTCTTTCTGGGTACTACCAAGCTGAAACCATAGTCTGCTGCCTTTTTCACTATGTAGGATGGTAATTTACTTGCTTAAACTCCAGAACTTAAATCATATGTAACTTGTCTCTTGTATTCACCACTGCAATTCATTTTGGTTTAATTTGTGTTTAAGTAGTGTAAGAGGAACCATGTTTAAGTTCTAGTGTTCAATTATTTTTAATATGGTCTGATCAGAGAAAGAGGCAATGATTTGCAATTGTCTTTGTGCTAATTGTCCCCTCCTTAGGATTTTTTTCTCTGTTTCCCTTGGATGCTGGCTCATTTAAGTGAACAATTCTGCCCCTTTCCTGCTGGTAATCTACTTAATCAGGCTTATTACTGTTAAACTTTAGTCATTAGTGATGCTTTTGAGGAAGCATGTCAGACATAAATGGTTGCTGAAAGAGGGCACAGGTCAGTATGCCAGTTTAAAATGCTGTTTTTTCCTTAGTGACTCAAGGTAGCAGTCTTGTCTTGATTGTCTTGTTTCCTTTCTGGAACTTGAAGGAACTCTAGCAATACCATGGTGGAGTTTTCCTGCCTCCTTTCTGCTCCTGCACAGCTTTTTGGTAATAGTTTTTGCCCCTCTCTTCTGTATTTCTGTGTCTGTCAGTTTCTTTGTGCTTATGGGTGAATTTGCCCAGGCTTTTTAAAGTATCTACTGTGTGAGCAGACAGCATACACTTTAAGCTACTTACCTCTACCCTTAAATTTAAATTCAGCTTGCTTATAATACTATGCTGCAGTCAAATTATGTGATTTTCAGGGTTATTTCAGTGTAATTCAACAACTGAATCTTAGCCAGAGTCCCTTCTCAAAATAGTAGTTTATAGTGGACAGTGAAGTTCTTGCAATAAGAAATATATTCATATATTTAATTTTGTGACTTTCTTTTAGGCTCCTTGTTAACAGATAGTATTTAAATACTTAAGATAGTTATTTTATTGAAAAGCTACAGCAAAACACAGTGCATCCTAAAAAAAAAAACAAACAAAAAACCCCCACTATTTTTCCTTTAAGTACCATAGAAGTCTTTAAAATTTGGTAATAAGCTGGTGAGAATGTCTTGGTTGCATGCAAAGGCTTTTGGATATTGCAGCCCTGCTCTTAAGTTGCTGCATTACAATTTATTCTGCAAGCTACATGGGTAGAATATAGCAATCTGTGGTACTTCAGCTGCAGGCAGGATGCAATGCTGAAGTGAAACAATGGCAAAAAGTATGAGAGATGTTTCTGCTTTCTGTGTTAACATTTATGTAATTTGAGTGCTGAGAGTGTACATTCTAGCTCAGTTGAAAAATATCTAGATAACTGCATAAAATTCAATCAGGTAAGCTATGCTTTTCTGGCATCATGTTAGTCTTTAAGATTATACAGGAAAACAATTTTCTAAAAATAAAGTGTATAGCCTATTTGGTATAAACAGAGATGGTGACTAGGTAGTACAACTTAATGCCAGAACATGATGGAGTATCTTGCATAATATCCATTCATTTGTCTCTGGAAATTAATAGATTTCCTCTAAGGTCTTATGCTCAACAACATCCTCTAGCATTTGGCTAGGCCATCTACATTGGATCAGGTTTAGACCAAAGTGTCTGTATCTGAATCTTTAACCTCTGCTCACTTCTTCACTCTTCCAGGATCAAAGAGTCGTCTGGGTGGCAGCAGGTGTTCACAAGTCCCTATCTGGACTGGACAATTGAGCGAGTGGCTCTCAATGCGAAGGTGGTTGGAGGACCTCATGGTGACAAGGATAAGATGGTTGCAGTCGCCTCAGAGAGTAGCATAATCTTGTGGAGCATTCAAGATGGCGGTAGTGGCAGTGAAATTGGTAATTATAATTGCTTGCTTTGTTTGGTTTTGTGTTATTCTTGTGCTTAACCAGAAAGGAGTTCGAACCTATTGTGAGGTATGTATGATCAGTAATGTTATGTCACTTTGTGAAAATGCTTACTGAAGAAGCTGTAATACAGCAGCCTATTAAAGCATATTAACTTTCTTCTCTGTCATGCTGGGGGAATCCTTTCTAAAAATTGGAAAGATGAATAAAAACTAGTCCGTTTGCTGAACAGATACTAATACTTACACTTCAGTTCAGTTTGAGTTTTCATGTGAAGACAAATCAGAGTGAAACTTTTCATAGGGCTTGCGTTTAAATCTAGGCCATAGCACAAGGTTAGTAAAACTATTGAGATGGGAAGCTAGATACTGAGATGTTCTGCTTTTTCCTTGCCTTTGCCTTATCAAAGCCATATTTTTACATGGATATGATGAAAAGATCTCATTTTTCTGTCAAATATAGTTTATAAATGGAATTTGGAAGAAGATTTGTTCTTTTTGTAGCTTTGGTGTCTAGGTAGGGAAAAAGCACACTGTACTGACTTAGGCATATAGGAATTTCTGCTTGTACTTCTTGGCACTGAAGAACACACAGCTAGGGAAGCTTTAAAACAGCAAGAAGAGATTTTCAGAAGTAAATGTTCATCGGTACTGATCTGATGGCTTGTCTGACCCATTTGTTTTTCAAATACAGGGCAAGTTGGAGAGGCATTGAGGGGAACGGTATTAGGAACTTCCTTCAGCCTAATCTCCGGTGTTTGAATCACCACTATTATACCAGTAATGTCTGTTTCCTCTGGCAGGGATGGCAATCAAGAAGTATGATGGCAATCTCTTTATATGAGCAGTTCTCTGAAACTGAATGCAGAATTAAATTTTATTTAGATACATCCTTATAGTTGAAGTCATGAGAATTAATGTCACCATTAAAGTGAAAATGACCAAATTTATATTTTGATACATGTGCCTTTACTTTAAAGGAAGAACTTTAGAGATGCTCAGGCAATTTCTAGCTCTATTAATGTCTGTTGCTGCTTCTTATGTTTAATTTCAAGCACTAAGTCAGATTGAAGACAGGGAAAGGCAAAGGTCTTGCATGAAATAAATGAGCAGTAGGCAGCTGCATTGCTTGTGACTCAGAGTTCTTGCCTGTGATAACAATCAGCAAAATAGAAAAGGAGGTTCCATTTTATTTAATAAATAAATAAATCTGAAAAGCGTGGCTAAGTTGAATATGTAGACTCTCTGTTAAACCAAGCTGATACTATACTTGAAGCCTCTTCTTCTGTTAGGCACCCCTTCACCAAATCTTATACTAGCAGGCAGGGAAGAGTTAGCATGACATCTGTACTACTGAAATAGGTATTGCTTTAAGCACTACGCTATTACATTCCTTCTGCATTTTCTGGTGTGACTTAGCTGCCTGTGTTCCCTTGGGATTTGAAATACGATACCTGAAGCAACATCTCAGATTTTTGGATATCAAATTCAAAGACAAAAAAAAAGTTAAAGTACACCAACATCATAAGGTTCTGGTAACTCAAACTGCAACTGAAGGTGGCAAAAAAATGAAGGAAGCTCTTTGCGAAGCAGGCTGTGCTGCACTGAAGTGACTATGAAACAAAGGAAATCCCACTTGGTCTCTCTTTGGCAGGGGAAAGGGGGAGAGAAAGTGCCTACAGGATTGAATCTTCTGACTAACATTGATCAGAATGTACTGTTTGTCTTCTGGCTAATAGGTCATGCTACTTGGTCTAAAAGCACTAAAATATAGTTGGGTTTAATAGTAAGAATTTGAATATAGCTGTCCTGTTTCCTTATAGTGGCAAGTGTTTGCTATCCTGCTTTACATTAGAGATACAATATATTGCTGTCATCTCATGAAAGAAACTGCTCATTCCAAACAGTCTTTGGAGCCTGGTGACACCGTCCGCAGAAAATTGCGCGGGCTGGCATCTTTGTGATAAAGCTCTCCCAGAGCACACTCTTTCCTTTCAATATTACTTACATAAGACACAGCTGCTGGATTGCTGCTGTAAGCAGTATTTTGCTGAGAGGGACCCTTAAGACAAGAGCCTGTCATTACATATAGCATTGTCTCCCCTGTGGATGGGTCTCAAGATTGTTGAGCCTAAGCAGGACTGACACTTCAAATTCCTCCAGACCATTCAAGCTGTCTTCCTTGATTTCTTTGAACCTCATCCTTCTCTGGAGTAATCAGTTCTAGTTGTTTCTGTGGATTTTTTTATTATTGCCTTTTTCACATGCCTTGTATGGCTGAATCTTGTCTGTATCGAATGATTGTACTGTGCCCTGGAAAACAGTTTAGCATCCTAATTATAACATAAGTATATGTTGAGCTTCTAGAGGGACGGCTGCTTCGTGGTTGGGAGTGGCACACTGTTCATTTGAGTTTGTCTGAAATAATGTTGGGAAGATTTCCAGCTGTTGGGTACCCTTGTTTTAAAAGATGTCTGCTGCTGCACCAGATAAAGTGCATTAGTGGGCAGTAATACAAATATGTACAGGGAACAGAATCAAATAGGAAAGTTTGTTAGCGTGCAAGTGTAAACTTGGTAGTGTAATGTAACATCAGTAGGAATGACTTTGGTATGTAGCAGGCAATAAAGCTTAGTTTAGAATTACTTAAAGAGTGGCTTTCAGAGCCAATTTGCCAGACTTTGTAGCTGGCAAACTTGGAAATTATCATAGATGTTTTCTCAGAATTATCTCAGAAGTTTTCTGTAACTTTTAAATACATGATACAATAAATTCTAAAAAATATTGTTTGCTATGCAAGTTTGCAGTTCAATTAAAGATATTGATCCTTGATTTGTGAAGAAACTAAGAAGCTCTAAAGAGAGGACAGATTTGGGGGATGGTGGAAGTTATGTATGGACTCAGTAAACAGACCCATTCCAGTTGTAGTTTGTACAGTGAGAACAGGGATCCCTGTTCTGGGGTCCCTCTTACAAGTAGTGTCACTCGTAGGACCTTGCTGTTATAGGCCTCTAGATCTCAGCAAGCTGCAGTTAATTTGGCTTCGTTTTTATATTTGTCAGGGTCATAATATTTTAGAATCTGGTA
Source organism: Stictonetta naevosa (assembly GCA_011074415.1). NCBI lineage: Eukaryota > Metazoa > Chordata > Aves > Anseriformes > Anatidae > Stictonetta > Stictonetta naevosa. The sequence goes on from CM021699.1 coordinate 18,794,763, forward strand.
AACATACTGACTGCTAAACTTCATGGTAAAATGGTTACACACAGAAAGAGTTCTCTTGGGCAAGATCACAGTGCAGGAGGTAAGCTAATGTTTGGTCTCTTCACTCCCTGCACCCGCTTAAATAAGTCTCAGCTTTAGTTGCAGTTCTAGTCTTCAAACAGTGAAGACCTCTGGTGAAAGATAGACTAGAGTGGTTGATGTTGTTTTCATGATATTTAGGAGCCTTTCTGAAACATAGAAAAGCTGAGATGTTAAGGTCTGCTCTAACCATAGTCGTCAATGCCTGTCATAATTTGTAGTGCTTTGATTTTTATTAAGTGAAATGTTTTTGATGACACACTTTCTCTATTTGGAAGGATGGTGGTTTCTGGTAAGTTAGTCTGTCTTCCAGATTTTGAAGTATGTGATGATCGTGAAATCACATAGCGTATGTAGCTTCAATTTTGAGTAGCCTGTACTCTCTATTCATGAACCGTAACCAAACTTAAATATCTGGTGGTGACAAGAAAGAAAGAAAGAGGCTTTTATAGGTTGCTTATTTTTCCATGTTCAAGTATTTCTGCTAAAAAAGAAATTGGAATATATTCAAATAGGGTTATATATATGTATGGCCTTGTAGCCATATTTCTGAAATGTTTTAAGACCACAGACCACCTCTATTTGACTTAAAAAAATAAAAAAAATAAAAAAGGGCAGTAGGAACTTTCAGTAATTCAGAAGGTAGTCGAAAAGTAGTATGGCATAAATCTGCTAGCAAAAGCTGTGGAATTGCTGCTGCTTAAATGACACGTCATAGTCATGGCTGGATAATAAAACAAAAACAACCCTATTTGCTTACTGTAATAAGATATATATGTACATATGTATGTATATATATCTATAAACATATATATATTTTGCCATATATTCCTTAGGATGTATAAGGCCATTTGACAACTTGGATTACTGGTGGCTGTAGAAGAATGAAGAATGCATAAGTGACATGCATCCCCTTGCCACCTTTCTCCTTCCCAACGTATTGCTTTCATCAGCAGAGATGGCATCATGCTGCCATGTAATTCAATGGAACCCAGTTTGCTGGTTGAATTATACCTTACCTGGCATACTGAGAGCCCAGTTTTGGTTGTTCTTTGCTTGCCGCTATAATAAGTGACATGATAATACTGGAGAGATTCCACTGTTGTTATCTTTTCCTCTTTATTTTACATGTGCTTCATAGACTCTTCAGTGGTTTTTTTCTTTTTCTTTTTCTTTTTCTTTTTTTTTTTTTTTGCTTTTTGTAGGAGTGTTCAGTCTTGGAGTCCCTGTAGATGCTCTCTTCTTCATTGGCAACCAGTTGGTGGCTACAAGTCATACAGGCAAAGTGGGAGTGTGGAATGCTGTGACTCAGCACTGGCAGGTGTGTTTAATTCAATTTTCTGTATCAGTTTTAATAATCTAGTATGTTTTACTAGAAAAAAAAAAAAAAAAGACTAAAGCAAGCGTGAAATACTTTGAACACGGTTTTGTTTGGTGGTGCTACCAAGCATGCTTCTTAGGTTTTCAAGTAAAAGGACCAGGTATGTAAGTGTCATCTCTGTGTATATTTGAACTTCCTTTTGGAGGATTAACTTTGTAAAAATTCACTGGAATCATAACAGAAAATAGAAAATCTGTGGGGAATGTGTAGAGTTAATTCTGAAATAAAAAGGAAACTTGTTATAACGCATCTGATACCTGGACATCTCAAGTTATTTTACAATAGGAAACTCTTCTTGATGTCAGTTGTGCATGTGTATGTTTTTTGCAGCACCAGCTCTATTCTCTCTGTCAGAACACATGGCAAATAGAGAGATCCTTGGAGTCTGTGTGAGTCTGAGAAAACATTTGAGCATTTGTGTGATTAACAAAGCTTGTAAGGTAGCCAGATGTGCATCTTTGTGGTACAAAACTAGATGAAATAAAAATCCAAAAATTGCCTTCCAGTTGCCTCAAGAGATAGAACTGACATGAGGCTGACTCCCATGTCTGCTGCAGCATTTGTGACTTAAGTTCTTAGTCAACCCTTAAGTGACAGTACTGCTAACTAACAACAGATAATAAGCACGGGATAGCACTGTTTCTGCAGCAGAGGCAGACAAACATGTTGGGTTGTCTTAAAACAATATTTATAAAGTCCTATCAATGCTTTGCAAAATGTTCTGTCTCAACAATGTAATGCTATGTGACAAGCTGGCATTTGACAATATTTGCTAAAGGAACAAGACATAAGGAGTAAGAACTGATGTCCAATATACCTTTCTTTTGTTTCCAGAGAGGGACACGGAAATCTTTCTCATTACAGTAATAATTCTGCAGTTTGGTGGACTATTCCTTTGGTAGTGAAAGCTCTCTTACTGAAGAGTAGAAAACCTTTAGGAGGGGCTTATACCCCAAATGTCACTGTTCTCTAAATTATTTTTCCTAGAGGATGAGAATAGTTCCCTTTAAATAAAATAAATAAATAAATGTTTCAGGGTACTTCCCATGCTCTTCTGTTAGTGTTAGGAAGATGGCAGTTTTTCTCATCTCCCTGTAGAATACATTGTTCTTGAAGAACTATAAAGACTTAAGTGGCAGGTGTACCTCTGATCTTTAAATTCCTCAAGAGGATACATGGTATTTGCTTATCCGTTTTCCATGACTTGCTCTGGACTTAGAATGTGATCGTACTTGCTGTAGGAGAGATGTTTAGAACAGTTTACCAATGCCCCATGCAGACCAAGACCTTTGTTTCCTTTCAGACTTGTTTTCCTGGTGTCTTTCTCCATCCTTTCCAGAATAGCCCTTTCTAAGTTTTACTGTAAGGAGTCTTAGTTTTTGCCAAGCTATCCTCATGTTTTGATTTTTGTATTTGATGTAGTTTACCCTGAGGATGCAAATCTGACCTCTGTCTGTAATTAGTTCTGACATCATCTTCCCAGCTTGGAGATCTGAGCAGACTAGCTGAGGTGGTTTTCCTGCTACTTATTCCTCTGGCAATGTTTTAGTGGCATGTAACAAGGAGAGGAGGTTTTGGAGTGCTAGATACTAGAATATTTAGTGTTACAGAATAGGAGGTAGCAGATAAAGCAATAGAACATGACAAAACAACTCAGTCTGCAAAGTGAAGATTCTCACTGGCTGTGTTTTACCAATGATTGTTGTATATTGTCACTCTTTCCCTAATGAAAAGGGAGTAGTTCACATCTCAGCAGGTGCAATTTCGGAATCACCTCTGGTGTTCCTATCTCAGCTGTAGAAGAAAGGACTCTCCTTGTTTTGTCCAGTGACCAAGTCAATTTATGCTTTTGGCAGCATTGTGTGTCCTCTTGCTTGGATCTCTCCTCGCAGTTGTTAATGTGCTCTGTAAGGCGATGAGTAAAGTGGTACATCTGTTGATGGGTTCCCTCCACCTTAATTAGTTTTGTGAACTTTTTGCAGCTGGGAGAGCTTCCTTATAGACCTTTGATCCAGAGAACCAGGAAGCACATTGCACCTTGATCTACAGATTCTTAGATTTTTTTTTTCCTTTCTGCTCTTGTACTGCTTCTTTAAATTAGCCTGGAAAAAATGAAATGTTACAGGGCAAGACATTTTTTTTTCCTCCTCGTTATAGAGATCTCTGCCTGTAGCATATATGCAGAGGGGCAAGAACTGGGGAAACCTTTGAGGTTTCTCTAGAAGAAATCTTTGAGGCCCAGCAAACTCCAGAAAAATGAGGAAGCAGCAATTTGACTTTTTTTTTCCTTTTGTTTGTACTAGGTTCAGGATGTTGTTCCTATCACAAGCTATGATACTGCTGGGTCTTTTCTGCTGCTGGGCTGTAACAATGGCTCTATCTATTATATAGGTAAGAAAGGGGGCAGGGTGGAATAAAAAGGAAGTGATACTGAGCAGCTCTGTTCTTAAACTCCTTAGTCTATCTGGTCTAAGTCGCATCAGAACAGCTTTGTCTTTTCAGAGTAATAAACAAATGTCTCTTCCCCACAGATATGCAGAAGTTCCCATTGCGGATGAAGGACAATGATCTTCTAGTGACAGAATTGTACCATGATCCCTCCAATGATGCTATAACAGCGCTCAGTGTCTACCTCACACCTAAAACAAGTTAGTATTGTATTGTGTTGATGACCCTCAAGCATCAATGTTTCTTCACTGGGAATCGTTTGAGATGTGTTTGTTTGTTTTTTTTTCTTTTTTTTTTTTTTCCCCAATTGGACGTTTTCTATTGCTGCACAGTAGGGTGAAAGCAGACAAAGTAGCACTTGCACATAAACATTGATTTTTTTCTTCCCTGAATCATTGAAATGAATGATGAGCGCTGGGTGTGACTGTTTCCCTTTATATCTGTACATATTTATAAATAGGTAAGTGATTGTCCCCTTGTGTGTAGCACTGGTAAGACTGTTCAATGTTATGTTCAATTTTGGGCCCCTCACTACAAGAATGATTTTTACTGAGTTGCTCGTGTGTGCAGAGGAGAGCAATGAAACTGGTGAAGGGACTAGAAAACAAGACACAAGAGCATCTGAGGGAACTGGGGTTGTTTAGTCTAGAGGAGAGGAACCTGAGGGGACACCTCATGGTTCTCTACAACTACGTGAAGGGAGGCTGCAGTGAGGAGGGTGTCGATCTCTTCTCAGGTGACAGGTGATAGGACATGAGGAAATAGTCTCAAGTTGTGCCAAAGGAAGTTTAGACTGGATTTCAAGAAGAACTTCTTCATGGAGAGAACAGCCAAGCATTGGAATATGCTACCCAGGAAAGTGATGAGTCCCCATCCTGCGAGGTATTCAGAAAACTTGTGTATATGACACTAAAGGATGTGGTTTAGTGATAGGTCTTGGTAGGTCAGGTTGATGGTTGGACTTGATGATCTTTATGGTCATTTCCAATGTAGATAATTCTATGAAATAGGTACAAATGCAATCAAGTACATATATGTAAGTACAAAATATTACAATATACGTTAATACATAATATGTATAATATACATTACTAATGTATAATGTAATAAGACATAGAATCATAGAATATCCCGAGTTGGAAGGGACCCATAAGGATCATCAAGTCCAAATCTCGCACCGCACAGGTCTACCCAAAAGTTTAGACCATGTGACTAAGTGCACAGTCCAATCCAGGAGCTGGCAGGGCTCATTGAGAGGGCTTTAAACTAGGTAAGAAGGGGGACGGGGATGAAGCAAGGATTGTTGGAGCTGTGCCAGGGGGAACAATAGCAAGGCCGGGGGATAAGGCAATGGCCCAGCTGAAGTGCATCTACACCAATGCACGCAGCATGGGCAACAAACAGGAGGAGCTGGAAGCCATCATGCAGCAGGCAGGCTACGACTTGGTTGACATCACGGAGATGTGGTGGGACCACTTTCATGACTGGAGTGCTGCAATGACTGTCTATAAACTCTTCAGAAGGGACAGGCAGCACAGAAGGGGTGGTGGTGTGGCGCTCTATATTAGAGAGTCTTTTGATGTTGTAGAACTCGAGGCTGGGAATGACAAGGTCGAGTCCCTTTGGGTTAGGATCGGTGGGGCCAACAAGGCTAGCGTCCTGGTCGGGGTCTGTTATAGACCACCGAACCAGGATGAGGAGTTCTACAGGCAGCTGACAGTTGCAAAATCTTCAGCGCTTGTTCTCGTGGGGGACTTCAACTTCCCTGACATATCCTGGAAGCACAACACAGCCCAGAGAAAGCAGTCTAGGAGGTTTCTGGAGAGCGTGGAAGATAGCTTCCTGACACAGCTGGTTAGTGAGCCTACCAGGGGTGGCGCCCCGCTAGACCTTCTCTTCACAAACAGAGAAGGACTGGTGGAGGATGTGATTGTCGGGAGCTGTCTTGGTCAGAGTGACCACGAAATGGTGGAGTTCTCTATTCTTGGCGAGGCCAGGAAGGGGACCAGTAAAACCGCTGTATTGGACTTTTGGAGGGCTGACTTTGTGCTGCTGAGGACACTGGTTTGTAGAGTCCCTTGGGAAGCGGTTCTGAAGGGCAGAGGAGTCCAGGAAGGCTGGGCGCTCTTCAAGAGGGAAATCTTAATGACGCAGGAACGGTCTGTCCCCACGTGCCCAAAGACGAGCTGGCGGGGAAGAAGACCAGCCTGGCTGAACAGAGAATTGTGGCTTGAGCTTAGGAGAAAAAAGAGGGTTTATAATCTTTGGAAAAGTGGGCAGGCCACTAGGGAGGACTATAAGGATATTGCGAGGCTGTGCAGGGACAAAATTAGAAAAGCCAAAGCTCATCTGGAGCTCAATCTGGCTACTGCCGTTAAAGATAACAAAAAATGTTTTTATAAATACATCAACACAAAAAGGAGGACTAAGGAGAATCTCCATCCTTTACTGGATGCGGGGGGAAACTTAGTTACAAGAGATGAGGAAAAGGTGGAGGTGCTTAATGCCTTCTTCGCCTCAGTCTTTAGCGGCAATTGTTCTCTGGATACCCAGTTCCCTGAACTGGTGGAAGGGGATGGGGAGCAGGATGTGGCCCTCACTATCCACGAAGAAATGGTTGGTGACCTGGTACGGCACTTGGATGTGCGCAAGTCGATGGGGCCGGATGGGATCCACCCGAGGGTACTGAGAGAACTGGCAGAGGAGCTGGCCAAGCCGCTTACCATCATTTATCAACAGTCCTGGCTATCGGGGGAGATCCCAGTTGACTGGCAGCTAACAAACGTGACGCCAATCTACAAGAAGGGCCGGAGGACTGACCCGGGAAACTACAGGCCTGTCAGTTTGACCTCAGTGCCAGGGAAGCTCATGGAGCAGATTATCTTGAGAGTCATCACGCAGCACTTGCAGGGCAAGCAGGCGATCAGGCCCAGTCAGCATGGGTTTATGAAAGGCAGGTCCTGCTTGACGAACCTGATCTCTTTCTATGACAAAGTGACGTGCTGGGTGGATGAGGGAAAGGCTGTGGATGTGGTCTACCTTGACTTCAGCAAGGCTTTTGACACCGTTTCCCACAGCATTCTCCTCAAGAAACTGGCTGCTCTTGGCTTGGACTGGCGCACGCTTCGTTGGGTTAGAAACTGGCTGGATAGCCGGGCCCAAAGAGTCGTGGTAAATGGAGTCAAATCCAGTTGGAGGCCGGTCACTAGTGGCGTTCCCCAGGGCTCGGTGGTGGGGCCAGTCCTCTTTAATATCTTAATCGATGATCTGGATGAGGGCATTGAGTGCACCCTCAGTAAGTTTGCAGATGACACCAAGTTAGGTGCGTGTGTCGATCTGCTCGAGGGTAGGAAGGCTCTGCAGGAGGATCTGGATAGGCTGCACCGATGGGCTGAGGTCAACTGCATGAAGTCCAACAAGGCCAAGTGCCGGGTCCTGCACCTGGGGCGCAATAACCCCAAGCAGAGCTACAGGCTGGGAGATGAGTGGTTGGAGAGCTGCCAGGCAGAGAAGGACCTGGGAGTGATGGTTGATTGTCAGCTGAATATGAGCCAGCAGTGTACTCAGGTGGCCAAGAAGGCCAACAGCATCCTGGCTTGCATAAGAAACAGTGTGACCAGCAGGGCTAGGGAGGTGATCGTCCCCCTGTTCTCGGCTCTGGTGAGGCCGCACCTTGAGTACTGTGTTCAGTTTTGGGCCCCTCGCTACAAGAAGGACATGGAGGTGCTTGAGTGAGTCCAGAGAAGGGCGACGAAGCTGGTGAGGGGCCTGGAGAACAAGTCCTATGAGGAGCGGCTGAGGGAGCTGGGATTGTTCAGCCTGGAGAAAAGGAGGCTCAGGGGTGACCTTATCGCTCTCTACAGGTACCTCAAAGGAGGCTGTAGCGAGGTGGGGGTTGGTCTGTTCTCCCACATGCCTGGTGACAGGAAGAGGGGGAATGGGCTTAAGTTGTGCCAGGGGAGTTTTAGGTTGGATCTTGGGAAGAACTTTACCGAAAGGGTTGTTAGACATTGGAACGGGCTGCCCAGGGAAGTGGTGGAGTCACCATCCCTGGAGGTCTTTAAAAGACGTTTAGATGTAGAGCTTAGGGATATGGTTTAGTGGGGACTGTTAGTGTTAGGTCAGAGGTTGGACTCGATGATCTTGAGGTCTCTTCCAGCCTAGAAATTCTGTGATTCTGTGATATCTTCTTAAATTCAGACAGGCTTGGTGCAGTGACTACTTCACTGGGGAGCCTGTTCCAGTGCGCAACCACCCTCTCAGTGAAGAACCTCCTTCTGATGTCCAGTCTAAACTTCCCCTGCCTCAGCTTAACCCTGTTCCCGCAGGTCCTATCACTGGTGTTTATGGAGAATAGGTCACCTGCCTCTCCACTCCCCCTCGCGAGGAAGTTGTAGACTGTGATGAGGTCTCCCCTCAGCCTCCTCTTCTCCAGGCTGAACAGGCCCAGTGACATAATGCATTGTATATTAATGCTAATACATAATGTGCCTTTGCTGGTTTTAAGCTGTTTGTATGAGTTAATCACTTAGATTATTGTGGTGGTTTTACCTTGCTGTGCAGCTGATCACCACCACAATTGCTCTCACTCCCCTCCTCAGAAAAAGAGAACCTCAGCATTACATCTAACCTTCTCATAAACAATATACTAAAAATGGGCAGCTGACTGATGTTCAGTTATTGTGTCTATGCACTCTTCTGTAATCACAGTGCAGCTTTTAAATGAAGGGGAACAAAGTGGTGGGGGAATAAAACATCTTGAAGGAACTGTTTACTTGCAAATTCGTATCGATACCATAGTGACCTTCTTAGCTATAGTCCTCCCTGTTCTTGCCTTGCTTTCCTCTCATTTGCCTCCCACTAAGGCAGAAGTAAACAGTGCATGGCACATATTGAACATGTCACTGTGAGAAGTGCCAAAATATTCTCTAGGAATGTAGAACAAGATCTTCAAATGACTTTATCCATCTTTTATTTCACCTCCAGGAGGGGTGACAGAATGAGGGTGGGCCGTTGTTAAAACAGTATTGAAGAGTGTAGTATGGATTTGAATAAACTTTTTTGAAGTGAGAATATATCCTCTCTGATCATGAAAAAATCATGAGTTAAGAGTGTTAAAAATATATATCTTTCTTATTGTGAAAGCTTGGAAATACTATTTTCTACCACCTTATTACATGACTCCAGTGAGATAAGCTTTATTCCTGAAATGAACAATTGTGTTCTTGCTTGCTCTAGGTGTAAGTGGCAACTGGATTGAGATTGCATATGGCACCAGCTCTGGAGCAGTGCGGGTGATTGTACAGCACCCTGAAACAGTTGGGTCTGGGCCTCAGCTCTTCCAGACTTTCACAGTTCATCGAAGCCCTGTTACAAAGATCATGCTCTCAGAGAAACACCTTGTGTCAGGTAATCTTCCTCTGTGCACCAGTTTGCATTGGTGGCTCTCCCTGTTCCTGACCACTTCAGTGTTCACATGCGTAACTTTTTAATTTGCTTTGTTTCCACGTTTGATAGAAGTGAACTGAACAGAGTTTTTACAGGCTAAATTTGCTTGGATCCTCTTTCTTAGACATTCCTCTAAGCCCTTAGCTGTTAAAAGGCCTGGGCTTTATCTTTTGACCAGATACTGGAACAACTAACTCTTTGCATCTTATTCCAAGGTTCCAATTTGTGGAAATAAAAGGATTTGTAAACAAATATATCCCTGTCAAGTCTTACTGTTGTGGGCAGGTCCTTTAGGATTTGTCTAGCTTTAATAGCATTTCAGGAGCTTTCTGGGCTGCAGCAAAATGTGCATCACCCCCTCTTAGGCCCTAGAGAAAACCTTCCCATGACTTCTAAGGGTTGTCTGTGTCTCCTTTCAGCTGTCTCTCAGTCTTTGTTGTGCTGTCCTATGTTATGCTCAGGAAAGCATCTATTGGTTCCAGAGAAGAGGTAATCTCTCCTTGTGGAAGATTTTTTCACCCAGAGTCTAGCAACCAAGGCAGGGGACAGATTTACTTTCTGCTGCCCCTCATTTTATTTTTGAAGTAACAGAAAAAACACTATGCAATTATATTGTAAACAAACAGCCCAGGAGCCATCTGTTCTGCTGTAACTTGGAACTGATTGTATGCTAAACCCTCACTACCGGGAAAGGGCACATGTATGTAGAAAACTGAGTAACTGACGAATGAGACAGAAGAGCATTTTTCTGTGTAGAGGGAGGGTTCTGCTGCCAGGCTGCTTTCCTGACATGTCTTGTTCTAGCACCTGCACGCACAGTTTCGAAGGGTGCTGCTGGTGCTGACTCAGTCAGGCCTTAATGTGTGTTGAACGTTTCACCTGCCTCAGATTTTTTAATTTCTGAGGGAAGAGACAAAACTAACTAACAGAAAACAAGACATCTGCAGCAATTTGTAGATTGTTAGATAATCGTCTGGTGTTGCTAGATAACATGACGTGACTAAGCAGGATTTAGTCATTAATCTTGAAAAACTGTCATATAGAAAACTTTCAAGTTAAGCTTCTTCAATGTGTCATCCCTTGTAAATGTTATTGTACATCTTCCTTTCTAGTTTGTGCGGATAACAACCATGTACGGACGTGGACTGTGACTCGGTTTCGAGGCATGATTTCAACTCAGCCAGGCTCAACGCCTCTTGCATCATTCAAAATCTTATCCCTGGAGGAAGCAGAGAGTCATGGCAGTTACAGTTCTGGAAACGACATTGGTAGGATGTCTCACCAGCTTGATGTGCTGAGGCTGTACGTTAACGGGTCTCATGAAGGTTTAACAGACCCTATAACATGCGAGTCAGCTCATGGATGTAAGCTTTTATATACTGCTCTTCCCTTGAAAAGATGGCAGGAAATACCATTTAGGCTGTACAGAGTGAGTTCACTTACGGGGCTTACTTTGAAGGTGAGGAGAAAGGAAGAAAAACTTTTGATTACAAATGCTATACTTTTTCCTTGAACAAACTGATGTAGCTTTTCACTTTTGTTTTAACTAGAGAACAACAGAAAGCATGGATGGCTGTATTTAAAACAGATAACTGTAGCAAGGTTTGGGTTAACTGCAAGTTCCAGCTCATTGGTTATTTGGTTTTAAATGATGCACATGTGGAAAAATTCCAAAATGAATTTGAAGTTGTGACAAAGTTTACTGAAGCCCTGAAACTGCAGAAGCAAGTGGTGGAAGCACATTGCTATAGCAAGATACTCAAGGAACGCGTTTCTGTGAATATGTATAGATGGGTAGTCAAGATTCCTTTGTGGTCAGAGTCTTGTAAATGAAACTTTGATGAATAGGATGGCCTGTGGACACAGGGTGGGATCACAAGAAATCCGATTAGGACTTTAGACATCTAAGAGCTGTAAAGTAAGGAAGTACTTACAGAGGCCTAACGTCTGGTTTTGTAGTGACATGGTAATTCCTGCAGGAACATCTGGGAAACTCAGAATGAATATCTTCTAAAGCAAATTAATAAAAAACACTCTGCAGATTTGTATCTGCAGAGTCTACTAACTATTGGATGGCTTTTTTTAACTTCTGGTCACCTTTGATTCCCTGGGCCTGATGCTTTAAAATGCCAGTAATCATACTAATACTAACTGGGTCTTTGGGACTGTGTGGGGAAGAGGATGAGGGAGGTGAAACACTGAAAAAGTGATTTTTCTTTTTTTCTCTAGGACCCTTTGGTGAACGTGATGACCAACAGGTGTTTATTCAAAAAGTTGTTCCTATCACCAATAAGCTCTTTGTAAGGCTGTCTTCAACTGGGAAAAGGTAACTCCAGGGTTTTAAGTGGGAAAGAAGCAGGGCTCCTCGAGTGGCTGGGTCTCCCATCCTATGGGGACGGTTGCATTCAGCAAGCTTGTAATATGCTTGACAGCTCTGGCTGAGCTCTGTTTTGTGTGTTAGTGACAGAATTGTACTTAATGATCTGCTATAACCTAGAAACCAAATGGCATTTTGAAAAATGTGTTTTCAGAGATGTACATTGTGATGGCTTCCCCACTGAGCTCACAAAGTAAACATTTGTGTGCCTATACTGAATCTGTACCTCAACCGTGGTACCAAGCTAACGTTAAATTTCAAAAGCTAATGACGAAGTTGCAGGTGGCAGGGTTGTGCCTGGCAAAGGTCTACAGGGAAGCAGTCTCTCTCTTCCTTTGTGCCTGTCTTTGAAGATATAAGAACCTTTAAAAAGAGAGGCTGTCTTTTTAGGTCAGGTATACAGTTTACTTAGGCTTGATTCCATCATACTCTATTACATTGCTACAGAAGTAAAGTTACCAAATACAGCTACTTTTCTTCCTGTTAGGCTAGAAAAATGGCAGGAGATCAGAACAGATGATGCATCTGAATTCTTACATCTTTTGCCTAGTAATTCTGAATGTGAGAAAACATGGATGTTTTAACACTATTGGCAACTGAATTGAGAACAGGAGCCTTGTAGGTTGCTGGTGTGCTTGTTTACTTCTGCTGGTTTTGCATGTAGTGGAGTTTTATTAAATGACTTATTTTGGCATTTCTTCTGTAAAAAGCTTAATACAGGGGGACTGTAAAAAACAGATCACCCAGAATACATGAAGCTTTGGCGTGGAGTCTGGCTTAATAGCTTAGTTTTGGGAGCCCCTTTTCTGTCGCTCTCCACATGAGCTTTTAAAATAAGGGGAGAAAAAGCTATGGAGATCTGGTGTGTCAAGTCATATTGCAGTTGTCAGCAGACAAAAGTTATTTGCGTCGATAACCTTGGATTTATCATCCTTTGGATTTTTTTAAATGTTTTATGTGGTTAAATAAGCGGTTTCTGCAGGTTAGTATCCTAGAGTGTCTAGCATAGGAAGGGGCTACTTGCCCCCATTCTTGAGTGCTCTCCCCTTTTGAGAGCCTTGGGTTTCTGATAACTGTGGACTGAAAAAGTACATTGAACACGGGGGGGGTTCCTCTAATAAAAATAAATAAGCAGTAATGCTGCAGATGGGGGATGGAAGGGACAGGGGCAGGGAGAAGGCATCATCTGCAGATGAGCAGCATGTCAGTCATGCAGGGGAAGAACTCTTATCTGGAAGAAAGGTCTTTTACTGATGGCATTTTTATTGCCTTCTCTGAAAATCAAAATAGTGCTGGCTTTATTGGCCAAACTCTGCCAGGTGCTAGTGTTTTGAGAATTTGGGATTTCTCTTTGTGTAGAATCTGTGAGATCCAGGCAGTCGATTGCACTACCATCTCATCATTTACTGTACGAGAATGCGAAGGATCTAGCAGAATGGGCTCTCGGCCGCGCCGCTACCTCTTCACTGGGCATGCAAACGGCAGCATCCAGATGTGGGATCTGACCACGGCCATGGACATGGTTAATAAGAGTGAAGACAAAGGTAAGTTGTGTTATGCCAAGACTGTGGTATGGTTCTTCTGCTGTTTTCATTTGTGTGTCACTACTGTAAATGGATTCAGACACTAAGAGCTGTTTCTTTCAGACGTTGGCGGCCCCACAGAGGAAGAGCTTCTGAAGTTGCTTGACCAGTGTGACTTGAGTACATCTCGCTGCGCTACTCCCAACATCAGTCCTGCCACATCAGTCGTTCAGCCAAACCGGCTGCGGGAATCTAATTCCAGGTAGGTCACAGGGTGGCCCCAGCTGCAGACACCAAAGGTTTACCCTTCAGGTAGGTGAAGACAGGTTTGGTGACCTGAGTGCTGTTGCTAATTCCCCTGAATATATGCCAAAGGGTCCTAAATCACACTCATGCTTCTGGATATGTGTTGGTTTATGTGTGTGCAGATTGAAGTACTGTATGAGAATACGAAGGAAGTGATCTGGAAGTTGTTGTGTGGGGGTTGAGATGAGTATATGGCTATTTTAGTAGGAGTGGGAGCAGGGTATGCAGAAGAACTGGTTGTTATTCTCAAGCTAACATCAGCTCTTTTTGCCTTTTTTTCTTTTTTCTTTTTCTTTTTTTTTTTCCCTTTGAAGCCTCCAATTACAACATCACGAAACAATCCATGAAACAGCTACATATGGTTCTGTGCGGCCGTACAGAGAAAGCCCCCTGTTGGCGAGAGCAAGGCGGACGGAGAGCTTTCACAGTTATCGGGACTTCCAGGCTTTTAACTTATCCAGCAAAAGCCCAGTCGAAAAGGCAGCCCTAGCAAATGGGAATTCAAGCCAGACAGAGGCGAAGAAGGCAACAGCTGAGGGCAGCGCAGCTGAGAGGAAGGCAGGCCTAGCAACAACACTTGAAGTGCGAGGCACTGGCCTGATGGATGCAGGTGGATGTTGCAGCACAGAGGTTAACAGGTTGCCAGAGAGTTCACTGGATGTCAAGAGAAGAGGACTGGAAGAGGAGAATGAAGCCAAAGCAGAAAGCAAGAAGAAAACAGGGTTTGAAGGAGCTGGTTTCCTCGGGAGGAAGAAAGTGCCTCTCCTGGCCTCTGCACCAGTCCTTGTTGAAGGTGGACCTGAATTACCTGGTGTGGCGTCTCCATCACCTACAAAGACAGCTGCTTCACCACGTCACCGGAAGAATGATTCATCTTGCCAGGACTATGGCTTGTGAAAATCAGACTGGTGGCAAAGATGAGGTGCAGGTGCACTCTGCCTGGTAGCAGACATAATACTCACTGCATGTTGTGGGCTTCTTCTTGAATGGGATTTCGTTTTGATATATAGAATGAAAATTGTAAGGAAGCAGGTTGTGAGAAAGTACTTGGCTGCTGCCAAACATTTGAAGAGTCGACACATCAGTGTGCGGCTTTATGTAATGCTCCAAAATGTAGTGCGGTACTTGGTCCAAAATATTGTTGTGCATTGCGTAAACATGGTCAGGCATGTGCTATGTTGTGATCATTTGGGGGGGGTGGGAGGGGACGGGGTACAAGGGTGCTAGGGAATACTTGGTTGCTTGGTGGAAGATGCCTTTCAGACACAGCGTGCATTGCTCTGCAGAGCTGCTGCTGTCTTGGCTGGATTCTGCCTGATTCACAGGGCTGCTGCCTCTGTGGTCTTGTTTTATGAATGGGATTCTTGCTCTGTATGCTGCTGTCTGAAATCTGAAATGTTTTGTCCAGGTAAAGGAGGAAGCTATTTAAAATAGCATATTATATTGCCTCTTAGTCCTAATAAATTGCCAGAAAAATGTTGCTTGTGCTTTCTGAGAATTTATGGCATCAGATGATGGGTTTTTCTGATTGTGACTGAGAGCATGCAGAAAAATATGCTTGGCAAAATGCACAGAACTACCAGTCTCTTGAGGACTTCCTTGCCTCTTTCTCTGGAAAGAAGACAGAGATGAATATGGGAGTAGGTCTACTGTCATGGTGTAATAATTCTCAATTACAAGTGCTTTGACATGATATTTCCTACCTGTGCTGTGGTGATGGCTTGATGTTTGCTCCTGGTTCACTGTGGGTGTTGAACAAATTACATTGCCTGTAGATTAGCAATACATAAGCAAAAGGGAAGGCTGTGACAGCGACTGTTTAACAGGGAGTGGGTTAGGAGGTTTTCTACCTTGGAAACAGTATACTTGGGGTTAAATATTAATTAATGGCTTGCTTTATTTTTTTTTTTAAACTTGAGACAAGAGGGCAGGGAAGAGGAAGGGAGAGAGGAGGCAAAAGGTAGAGCAGATCCATAAGAATTCCTTCATTTGCTCTTTATTTACTAATGCATGAACACAGTTTTATGGTGCAGCTCTGTCAGGTCAAATAAAGCCACATCTATCCTTCCACGAAGGCCCCTTTCAGCCACATACAGCTTTTCTGGACAGGTAAAAGATTTTCCAGGTAAGCACCCCAGCCCCACCGCAAACCCTCCTCAACTGTGAAAGTTGGATGAGAGACGAGGATGAGTGCCTCTACTTCCATGGTCCTCTACTACTGTATAACTTACAGGATTTCAAACTGTTCTCATACCTTTTTGAGACATCAGTGCTAACACACGACTTTTACTATACAATTAAAGATGGTGGAAAAAGGCTAACTAGTACCCCCAGCCCCCAACAAACAGTTTTACCTCTTAACTAGTGGGTGTGGGATGCAGAAATGGCAGCCATATCCCCTCTCCCAAAGTCCATGCAGGCTGCTTTTGGCAAGTTACCCACTTGCATTTTCTAGAGAAGGTGTTTTTTGTTGTTGTTGTTGTTTTTGGATATATATATATATATTTTTTTTCTAGAGAAGGTGGTTGTTTTTCAGAGGTGGGTATCGGTGAATGTAGTGTGTTCCTTGGTGACTGTGCTGAAGCCTTTGATGACATTGACAAGATCTTCTTCATCTACATACTGTTAGGAGGCAAGAAAAAAGAGTAATGTAAGCCAAACCTGTCCTACACTAAAATGAGATTCTGTTCATTCAATTCTTTCTCCACACCCCAGAAATGGTCCTGAAACAGCTTATGTGCATTTCCACTTTTCTAGTTGTTTTCCCCTTCTTCACAGCATGAACTAAGAACCAAAAGCATTCAAAGCATGTGACCCCAAAACAGCTAGTTTTCAGGGTAAGTAATAGGTTTAAAATACCTCCTTACAAAAGGTAAGGAAACCAGTGTTTATTACAGTTAGGGGGAACTTAGAATCATTGAATATCCTGAGTTGGAAGGGACCCACAAGGACTGTTCAGTCCCCCTTCTGGCTTCCTGCAGGACTACCCAAAAAACAGACAAAAAAAAAGTCATGTAAGTGAAACCTGTCCTACACTAAAATCAGATTCTGTTCCGAGATTGATTCTGTTCCTATGTCTGAGAGCGTTGTCCAAACGCTTCCTGAACTCCATCAGGCTGGGGGCCTTGACCACTGCCCTGAGGAGCCTGTCCCAGTGCCCAACCACCTCTGGGTGCAGAACCTTTCCCTAACACCCAGCCTGACCCTCTCTTGTCCCATCTCCGTGCTGTTCTCTCAAAAGGATTTTGAAGATTTAAGACCATATCCTTCTAAATATTTTGATTGTATATCCAGGGACTTTTGATAGTTAGATCTTTACATGATTCTAATAAACCAAACCAATCACTAGCAGCTGACACAGCGACAGCACAGAGGAAGAGGAGTCCTTACCAAACCACGACCACCAGTGCGATGATTACGAGTAATGGCATCCCAAGGTGAATCATCAAAAAGAGGCTTTTTGTCATAGATGTCAAGCAGCTGGCTGACACTACGGTGAAGGGAGGCTTGGGAATATGTGCGGCTTAACTGGCTCTGACTTGGTCTCCGTGCCCTAGAAGCATTATGGACACCGCGGTTGCTTGTGGGAGAACCAGCTCCTGGAATTTTTGTATCTTCTAGCCCCTAGTGGGAAGAAACAAACTAGCAAATGTAATACACAGGGCATAGCCCTCAAGCACTGTATCTAAACAAAACAGAAGCTGGAGTGTAACAGAACAGAGAAGGCCATGCCACAAAAATCATGCAGAGCTATAAACAGAACAACAACTAAAAAGAAACCTTCCCCACTGGCAGACAATCATGTCATTCAAAAGGAAAAAAAAATCAACCAACAAACAACTCTGTAAAGCAGGGCTTTCCTTGACTTTTTTCTCCTCTCCCATTTTTTCTTTTTTTTTTTTTTTTAATTAGTCAACAGGCAGAGGCCCAAAGATTTTTGATTACCTGAGTGACAGTCCAGACTTCCACAGCAAGGGTATGTTAGCAGACTTTCTTTTGCTCCGTTACCATGGCCAGGTAACCCCAGTTACCCACCAGAAAAAACAACATGCAATGTAGGTAAGATGCCCTTATGCATGCTCTTTGGGTCATCTGGCACATCACACGTTTTGCAACTCTGCAAACTAACAACTCTACCTCAAAGTGCATTGTGTAACTTTTGAGAGTGACACTGCTCGATGAATCAGACGTGTCAGCAATAGTCTCAAACTGAGAATAAAGAGAGGGAGGAAAAGCATTAGTGCAAGCAAAGGTGAAAGGCAGGTGCAGTCTGTTCTTTATGGAGGCTGTGAATTAACTGCAGCTCAGTGAACGGGGAGACTGTGTAGCAGGATGTGGGGGAGTGGGGAACTGACAAAGATGAGGCACGATTTAACTTTAACTGGTCGTCAAGTACTATGTGGGCAGCCAGCATTGCTTGCTGTGTGATCTCACTAGCAATTGTAAAACACAAGCAATTTTGCCACTTCATAGCAGCTCTATACTAAGTTCTCAGATTAAGTAAGTCCTTCAGCTGATGCATTGTACAATCTTCCTTTCTATTAATTCCATGAGTTTTTGGAAAAAAAATTAAAAAAAAAAAGCGGGGGGAAAAATAAAAGGGGCAGGAACATGGAAAGGAATTGTGTGGGCACGCCAACAGCAAAGACATATTAAAGTCAAGAGGAACAACACGACATGACAGACTGTATAAGAAAAGGAATCAAAACCATTAGACCAATAAAAGAAGTTTCTTATGCTCTCAGTCTTTGCCAAGAGAAGGGGCACACTGGAAATCCCATTGTTTCCAAGAGCTGCTTTGTTGAGGCACAGATGCAGCTTCTTGGCACTGAGACAAGAAGGAACAGAATGCGTGAAGGATGCAGGAGTCACTATCCTGCTTCATGGCACTCACAGGGAAAAGAAGCTGAGAAGTGACAAGAATAGCCTTGTAGCTTGCGCCTAGGAAGAAGCACAGAAGAGGAGGGCACTGCTGTTCTAATTTTTAATCTTGTATCAATTTCCAAATTCCTTTTGTCTTGCTTTTCACAAAGGGGTAGGATAGCAGTACTACTCTGCTTCATGATGGAATGTGTACTTTATCCAGGTTTTTACGCAATTATAGCTTGTCATAATAAAAATGACAGTAAGCTTTCCCCTTTATCGCTCCTCAGCAGTCCTCCTCCTACCCCTTTGGTAGTGCCAGTGCGGCTTTATGGGCACAGATACACACGCTCTTTGTAAAGGTTCCTAGCTTTTTTCTCTGGTTGCACTCACTCTCCCCAGAGCTTCCTGGCAGCTGGTCCTACAGCATTCCAGCTGGGTGGTGGGTTGGTACTAGAAAGAAATAGTCGGTCCCTAAGTCCGTCTTTTTTCAGGGACAGCTCATGGATACCTGACAAAAGACTGTCAGACTAGCCCTTCCTAACAGATAGTTGGAACCACATGGCAGGTTCCTCTGAAAGCACATTTTATTACTTACCTTCTCTCAGGATGCCACGGTCTTTTCAGCTCTGCTGCAGATGTCAGCTAACATCAGGTGCCATTAGTGGCTTTGGATTTTCTGTGACTACAGATCCAAAGTTTGTCTCACAGGGCATCAGAAGCATTTCACATCCGGAAATGTCAGGTCCTGCAGACCATATGCCTTAGCAATCTTTTTGGATTAAGTGCCTGCAGCCTGGCTCTCTGTACCTTCATAGCTATAACCAGATAGCCCTTTTCCTACATTGAACAGCCTTCAGCTGGTAACTAAGAGTGCAACAAAACAGTGAAAGGACAAAGAAAAACTGTGAGGGACATATAAAGATGTAACATGATGGATACACAACACTGTATTTTACCCAACCTACCGGATGTGTTTCACCTGTTGAATATACACTCATTGGTGACGTTCTTTTCTGGAGTGGAACTAAAGGAGGTCTGTCGCGTGCATAGGGCTGCTTGTGAACTTTCCTTTGAAGAATTAAGGAGAGAAGAATAGCCAAGATGATCAAACCTAGAACTACCATCAACACTGCAAACCACAGCTCATTGTAGAATTTTGCACTTTTGGACTCTGCTTTGTCCTTCTCTCCAGGTGTTGTCAAGATCAGACCTGTAAAAATCAAGAGGAATTAAGGGAGAAAGGGAATATTATTTCAGAAAGCCATTTAACAATATGCTATCCCTTTCAACTCTAATAAATTAGGCAGAAATTTAAGTCATTTTGTCGTCATGTGCTTATTTGCACTTATGTTCAAGGTGGCATAATGGTTCAATATGCTAGCGGGCTATAATAAAAAGCTTACTACCCTCAAGAGACCCTGCTTAAAGTTCTGGCATTGCTGCTCAGGCTGGAAATCACCACTGCATCAGCAGCTCTTGAGAAAGGAGGCGGTGGAGGTGGAATGTGAGAAAAAAAGGGTTCTCCAAGTAACCTTGAAGAGTGAAAATGACTACAGTAATTTCAGAGAAGCACAGACAGAGGACATTCTCTCCACCACTGTGCCAGTACTTTGTACCAGCAGGCCTGTGCAGTTAAAAAGCGTGGGAGGAAGACTGAACAGAAATGAGTGATAAATTAATATAAAAGAAATCAACATGAAACATTTTATTCCTCCTTCCCCTGCCTGTTAGAAAAAACAGCCACTTGGCTCTGCTTATGCACCACATAAGCATCAGAAATCTCTCTGACAGAATTTCCTGGTTAGTTTCAATCCTACATGTGTAGCCAGGCTCTTTGCTAAGAAATTCCCACCACTTCTAAGTCTCCACTGCAAGCTGCCTGTGGTGCTGAACCAGTTTGAAGTATGCTCTGGGTACAGCCAGCAATCAAAAGAAAAATGGAAGGTGGTGGATATAGAGCAATTGGGGACATTTCACAATGCTTTTACTGCGGCATTGCCTGAAATTCTGCTGGAGGATTGAGTGAGAGCATGAAGAGGTATATCAGGGAACTTCGGTGTAAAGAGTAATTGCAAAGACAAGGCCAATCTATTTTAAGAAGTTGAACAAAATGCAACTCAAACAATAAATAACTTAATTAAACGCAGTGCCTGTTAGAAATGGTTTGAGCTTAACTTTGCTTCCTAGAAAACTAAGCAGGAAACTGGAAAATTTTACCGGTAGGTATTTACAAGGCAGTGGACAAGAGCTGACCAAGATTTCATTACACCAAACTCCTTCTGTTTGACAAAAGAGTAAAGGATCTTTATAGCAAGGGTCCTGAGAAATCTCATATGACATTCTCATAAACTGGTTAGGGAAACATGTCCTAGGTGAAACTGCAGAGTGTAACTGGTGGGATGATCAATAGGCGTATGCAAGGAGCTGGTCGGTGCAGGGAGGACTTGCTGGGGTGAGTGAGTTGCAGAGAGAAGAGAGGTTGTGTATTTTCATTGTCAAATAGAGGAGGAATGGAAAGGTCAGCATTAGAATTCAAGATAATCTTAATTTGCAGCTAAACTCTAAAATAATAGATACTCAGGAGGAAAAAAAAACACTGTATGTCATGGCAAAAAAAAAAGGTTCTAAACTAAATAAATAAATAAAACATTGCAATGTTGGAGAAAAGATTTGAAGGTGATCATGTTGCAAAGAAATGGAAATCCATTCATGGAAAAGAGGCACATTACCTACATACTTTATACCGTAAGGTGCTAAGGAACTACAGATCCTTCCGTAAGAATCCACCCTATCTGGCATCCACTACATATCAAATTTTTACCACAAACACATAAAATCAGTAGGTGCTAAATATTTTTTTCACATAATTACCAATTCCATCTCCAGCGCTGTACTTGATGACTGGTGTCGTGGCACTCCCTTCATCGGTGATACAGGTCACTTGAAACAAAAAGGCTGAGCAAAAAGGTTGGAAAATGCTATCAGCAGGAGAAATCAAAATTCTGTAGGTGCTGCTTTTTCACCATCATTCACCAGAAAAGATGGCTAGCTCTGAGAACAGCCAAGCAAGCATAGCACATAACCCAACATAATCCTACTAAATCCCAGATCAGAGCCTCATAATCCCTTATACATAGGTATTAAACATCTAAACCATGAACTATGGCAGATCATAGGGTGGCCACCACTATGATGTTGCTACAAATTATGTTCCTCTTTCAACACCCAGTTCTCTCAGTTCTCTCTCTTCCAGTGATGTGGAACTGGAAACTTTCAAAGTATTAATCATTGTGCCCTAAATTCCTTATGTTCCGCTTATGGCTGATACAAACTTGTTAAGAACATTTGAGTTTGTTTTTTTTTTTTTAAAAAAAAGTATAGTATTAGCATCATTGCAGTAATCAGGAAAGTAAAAAGTAAATGACAAACCCGTTTAAAATGCAAAGAAAACCTCTTAAAAACATTTTCTTTTCTTCCTTCTTTCCTTCCATCCCTCCTTCCTTCCTTCCCTCCTTCCTTCCTTTCTTCATTTCTTTCTTTTCCCTGTTGATAGAATCTGCTTGTATTTTAAACATAGCAAATTTCTGAAAGAGAAACTGCATTTCAAAGCATGGCTGATTCCAAAAGCTGCTGACTTAGTTTATTTATTTATTTTATTTTTTTAAATCAGGCTCCAGCCTTTTCTAGTGCTGATGATTTCCATACATTTTTTGAGAGCACAGCCCTGGCCAGTCAAATTGCAACACAGCTCCAGGATTTGGAAAAGCTCAACCCTCACAATGAACCAGAGTGGGTTCACCCAGTCAAGTAAAATATTTAAGAGGAAGCTTAGCTCCAAGGATTTTTGTTTTGAGGATCTGCTTAGATGCAGTTCAATGAATTTGGCTATAGCGTTCAACAAGGATTTACAGGGAGATCACAGCTGGCTAGAGCTGCTCCTTAGCCTCCCATTCATTTTTCCACTTAGGAAGAAAAACACTAGCTTCTATGCTCTTAGCTTGGGATGCCCATGGAGAGATATTTCTTAGACTTGGCACACAATAATATTAATTTAGCTCAGCAGTCTTTCACAGAGAGAAGCGCACAGGAAATTGAAACTGACTTTTGTCAGATGTCCTTGGCAAATACAGCTCTGTGTCAAAGCCACTGTAGATGCGCTGCCCGCTCTCAGTTAACGCGTACTCCTTCAGGCGGCCGTTCAGCATGAAGGTGCGACTCCAGTCTATGTGGATGGTAGATAAATTGCTGACAACTGAGAATGGAGCCATATACCGAGGTGCTGCAAAAGAAGAAAAAAAAAAACACCCCTCATTTCTAGGCAACAGGTATGGCAGAATTATACAGCAGAGAGAAGAGGTCCGAATGATTCAAGCTCCTCACACGTGCTTCCTCCCTGTCTCATGTACATGTGTATGCATGCACATACATGAAAATTGGGCAGGGGGGCAGAAAAGCAGGAGCAGATGGTCCACAAAGAGAAAAGAAATACAGAACTCACTTCAGGGAGAAAAAGTTCCTCAGTTAGGCTCAACAACTTGCTGACCAAAAACTTTATTTAAGTTTGAGGTGGTTGTTTCTTGTGGCTTTGCCATTAAACCATGTACCCACTATGTGCTGGTTTGTTCATAAGAAAGCTGCTCGTCCAGCTGCACTTTGCTGCTAATTGCCCCCTTTCACTAAGCTAAAACTTCCAGGCAAGAGGAAGGAGACTTTCAGAGTGACTCAGGAGACCTGGCATGAAGAGTTCAGCAAGGCAAGAAAAGCAAGACTGAAAGAAGAGAGTTGCAGATACAGTGGATGGGGCTTGGAAAATGGCTTTCAAACCCTTTTCTTCTTTATGTCTCACCAATTTGTTATGATTTTTCTCCATTTAAATGTTCATTATTACATTACAGCTTTCATTTTACAATTTATTAAAACGTGGTTTTAGATTTAAAGACTTTTTTTTTTTTTTTTCCCCCAGTGGTTACATTAAAGAAAAATAGTCTTTTCTGCCCCAGACTTTCAGCTGAGAATCCATGCAATGTAGCAAATACCTTAGTAGTAGTTTTTAGTAACTACTCAGCAAAAGCACCAATTGATTTAAATGGGATTTCTAGAAAGGTGATTCTGAAATCCTGACACCAGATAAGGTGAGGAAAAATTAATATTCTCTTTGCCCTGTCCTGGCAGGCTGAGGTGAAATGTCCATTTCATCTGTTATAGAATGACTATGGCTACATCATTATAGATCTTTTCAATAAAAGCTGATGTTAGATTACCACAAATTCAGTTTTGATGTTAAAATCTATTCTGACTGTCTACACAGGTCTGGCACATTTAATTTTCATGCAGACCACTACATGAACTTAAAGTATTGCCTGTGGTGTTTGGGTAGCAACAAATTCTTACTTCACTGTCAGCAAGGGTCCAATCATTCAGATGAAACTCAAGGAAAACTTTCATGAGCCTTGGAAGTAGAGTGGCATGAATTAGGAGGGTAAGATTATTCTTGAAAAGAAACACCAGGGCTCTTTTAAGATCTCCATTTTTCCCAGGGACTGTTTATGGCAGTGTGTTTATTACCACACACCAGCCTTCTGGTAATACTTGATCTTTTAATATTCTGAAGGTTTGCTGCCCATTCTTGGTAAAATAAAAGGTTTCCTTTCCACAAGCACAGAGGATGTGATGTCGAATAGTGATAAGAAATACTTTTGAAGGAATGAGCAGTCAAGCCCCAGTACATAATTTCAGTGAATGGGCAGCAGAGGTGACCAGGGACATAGAAGAGCAGGATCCTGGGGACCTCTTTCACAAAGAATTCATTCAGCACTATGCAGCCCTGTTCATCAGAAGCAGGAATGCTGATCTGTGAAACATTTCTCATACTTACGCTCCTTTTCTGTAGTAAAACCAACCCACTCTGAGGCGCTGCTGCCAACAGAGTTGTAAGACACAACTCGCAGGTTGTAGGTCGTGTAAGGCTCGAGGTTGGACACATTGGCACTCTGTCCATTTCCTGTATACTTCACCTCAGTTGGGCCAGGGTTGCAAGCCTTTACTGCCGGCTGCAGGTTCAGGGGACAAGCCATATACACATGGAGCTCATAGCTGAGAAGAAAGTGGAGACTTTGATTAATCAAGAGCCTTAACATCAGAACAGCCAACCACCCATTTCATCACAATTGCTGTATGTCTAGCTACCAGGGAGGAGGCTAGACCTCATCTCAGTTTTTCTCTTGAAGACTT
The DNA here is from genome assembly GCA_011074415.1 of Stictonetta naevosa. Lineage (NCBI taxonomy): Eukaryota > Metazoa > Chordata > Aves > Anseriformes > Anatidae > Stictonetta > Stictonetta naevosa. Next base: position 18,819,421 of record CM021699.1, read on the forward strand.
TGGCCCCAGCTATAAGATACCTATGAACAAGCATGGTTGTCAGTCACACACACAATGAATCTGTTGGTGCCTTAATAGGCATCAACGCTTCTGCAAATCAGATAGTGGCCTTGTCTTACTAACTACAAGACACAGCTGTGTCTTTTCTGCCAGCTGATCTCACAACTTTCTGGCTGTGCAACCACAGCTGCCAGACAACCACCTCCACTCCCAACATCTTCTCCACCTTCACCCTCCACCCCCAATATCCTGTTCAGGAGAAAAGCAACCTGTGCACATAAACACTTCCTGGATGGTATTTAGGCCACACAGGATACCTCATCAACACCAGGAAGGATGAACATGGATTAAAACTGTCCGGAGCTCTCAGCCCTGTGATTACAGTCTACATCCAGGACAAGTGCTCTGCCAGCACGCCTACCTGGTGACAATGCCATTGGGCGACTGAGGGGCACTCCACTGGAAGGAGGCGTTCCTGGAGGTCACAGTGCGGATCTGCGGGGGTGGCTGCTCCGATGGTGGAGCTGGCTGAGTGGTGATTTGGGCCATGGGTCCTTTGCTGCAACAGTTGAAACAGGTGCAGGCCTCCACACCAATGGAGTACGTGGTAAAAGGTTTTAGGCCATGTATTGTCTGCTGGGTGGCAGTCCCTTCTGACAGCTGTAAAAATTAAGAGGGAACTTGTCAGCTTCAAGCACCACAAGTACTAAATAAGAGTTATTGAGGTAAATTAACTCCAGAAGATGATGGCCACAAGGTTCTGCATGTCCTTTAAGTCTGACATTAATGCAGCTGCTGTGCACTGGGACCTCTGCAGTCATTTTCTTCCTATTACAAAGTTAAAGGACACTGTTCAAAGGAAAAGACCATGCCATCACTGGCCTCACAGACCTCTTGAGTTAAGCTGTAAACTCTGTATGTCAACTTGCAAATGTCATTCTTAGGGACAGAGAAACTGCAAACTTAAAGGAGAAAATCTGGTCTAAGTGGTACTGGAGCAAAAAGAAATGAATGTGGAAAATGCCTCCGTGATAGGTGTGCTAGTAAGTACCATGCATGTCTCACAAGCATTCTTGGATTGGATACAGGAGACAGCACTGGGCAGAGTGATAGGCACGTGCCTGGTGGGTCAGTTTACCTTATGGGAGAGTGCCAACTCCAGTAGGAACCTCTGAGAAGAGGGCCAACACAGCATGGCTGTTCAGTCAAATGGCTATGGTGCTGGGCAAGCCAGTTAGGCAACTCTCCTACACCCAGCACAGGAGACATGACAGAAATGGTGCCCTTGTTCCTAAACTATTCACAGGAATTGCCACCTCACATCTTGGCTGTAGTCATTTGTGGGTACAGCTTCTTAAGCCAAAGTAATCAAAATACATAGAAAGCACCAACAATGGACAACATCCACTCCCATTTGGCAGCTTGTGACTTAGCAGAGTGTAGCAGAAAATAGGAAGGAAAGAGTCAAGCAACCAAAGGAAAGCACATAGTACTACTGCCTGATGTCAGTGCTAGAGATGAGACAGCAGCATGGCAGGTGTGAGGGGATGGAGATGGAAGACCAGACAGACACCAAGAAGATGAGTTGGCTGAATCAGACGTGGACATGGCCAATTGCACTGGGAGGAATAAATGCATGGAGAAATAAACGCATAATATACATTCAGTAGGCAGCTTAAACTCATGGAAAGGACTGATGGTCTCGGAAGGTATCTCCAGCACTTCCAAGCTGAGAAAGATGATACAAGGGCAAAAGGCCCATATAAACATTTGCTTTTTGTAAAAAACAAACAGATAATGTTAGACACAAAGAAGTATTCAAGCATTTTGCACTGATTTGGTAGTAACTGCTCCAGATACCTTGCACAGCCCTAGCCTTTCCTCACATCTCCCCATTTTATAACTCTAATGAAGCCTCATAGGCTGCCTAGCTTAGAGGAGTCCAGTCATGTCTGGACACCTAATGGATTCTGTCTGAAGGGAAGCTACATCTCAGCCCTACTAAAGCATCACTCATTGCTGCAGTCTCTTCACATCTGTTGAATCTTCTCACACCAAGAAATAGTAGCAATCATCTGCTAACATACACATATGTAAGTCTTCTCTTTCTTGCTTCCCAAGTGCCCACACTAGAGAATGAGAACCCATAGTCCAGGCACACTTAAAATTGAGGAAACCTTTGAGGATCACACAGAACCCTCCAGAGCCTCTCCTATGAGACTCTTCACTGCAGCAATGCTCAAGCTAGAGAAGACATTGACTCCACAGCTGGGGTTTGAAATCCTCCACTTGGCACAGACACCAAAACGAGGAATTGCTTAAAGAGATGATTTACTGAAATCTGCAGAACAGCTAAGATCTGCCCCAAGGAAGTTACCATTAAGTACATTAAGTTACCATTAATGCAGTCTAGGCTGAGACACCAAACACATAAGTTATCTTGCTACTTGAATTGTTCTTAAGTGCTTTACCATGCAATACTTCTTACCAGTATGAAATATTTTAAGGGCAACTCAGGTATAGCTTTTTCTTCAGAGCTTCAAACCCGTAGGCTACCCAAAGCACACAACCATTTCCTACTGGCTGTGGTTCCCATCTGCACCACTTGGACTGTCAGGAGCTGTCTGCAATTATTTCATTTGGATGGTTAGCCACCCCTAAAACAACACTTTGCATTCTCATCACATTGTTGCAGCACATTACCAAGTGAGAAAGGTTTGAATGATGAAGTGAATTCCTTGAGAAGCATTTAGCTGAGTGAAAGTGTTGCGTCCGCTTTGGCCAGAAGAGAGCATTGCAGAGCAGGCAACAAAGGGAGAGCAGGAGAGGAAGAAAACATGCAACCAGCAGTAGCTGTTAGTAAGAACAAAGCTGTTAAAGCTAGAAAACACAGCTTCAAATGGAAATACAGAGATAATTTCGGCAATACTCACCACCACTTCATTCCCTCTGGTATCATTAGAAAACAGCCTATAGATGCTAACAACCCCGTTTGGCTTAAGAGGGGGGTTGATGTTCACCATGGCCACCGTGGATGCCACTGTCTGGAAGAGGGGAGCTCCCAGGCCCTCAGGAGGAGCAGGGCCCGTCCGGCAGCGGGACCAGCCGCTCGGTGTCCGGCCTGCTGAGTTCACTGACCACACCTTTGGCACACAAGAACAGAGAACTGTCAGTGAAGGAGTCAAGCCTACAAAACCTCCACAATTAGTCAGGGTGCTACAGAAGCTTTACTGATACTGAGAAAGACATGGCACAATGACACCCATGCAAAATGTCTCATCAGCTGTCCAGCACCTGTATATACCCAGTGACTTCCTAACAGAAAAAAAAAAAAAAAAAAAAAAATATTTCCCACCATTGCATTGAGGGGAAAGAAGCAGATCTCATGTCTCAGACAGTGTGTGTTCACATATCTCCTACATAACCTAAATTCCAACCACTGTCTTTGTCATGCCACGCAAAGAGAATGCCTTGAGAAGCTATGATCAACATTGATAACATTTTCAAATAAATCTGAACAAAAATACTGACATCCAGTCCTGCTATTGTCTCCCTTCTACACAATTCCTTCATGTGTGCAAGCAGTCCCCAGACTGAACTGCCTGGCACTGTGTACCATCCAAGTTATGTTCACCTGGAGTGAATCTCACTAGCCAAACTCTAGTTACTCTTTAAAACTGCAAAGTTTTACAGAAACATCATTCTCTTTAAAATATTATTGTATTGCATTTGGAAACATTTTCAGTATCCTGGAATATAAACAAAGTCAATTGAAAACAAAGTCCATCAGTGACTCATTTATTTTCACAACATTCACTTAATTGTATGAGCAAAAAGACAATGGTTTCAGTTCCAAGATTTCAAAATTTAGCAGCTTGAATTAAGCCTGATTAAAAAACATGTCTCTATGAACTATACCTACTGATTTTGTCAGCTTCCCAAAACCAGAGTGATCTGCAGACTACATAAAACTCAGCACTTATTAAACACAGTCTCCAACAAATCTGCATGAAAATTAAATTTTGCTTTCATCAAGGAGTGAATAAACATATGGAACGATGTATAATCTTATTTATCAAAAACCATTTGTATAATTAAACACGAATATCATAAAAGGTTGCCTTAGGTCGTCATTTGCATGAGTAAGTAATTTGTAGAATGTCAGGTACAATAGACAGAATAGATGGATGCGTGAGCATATAGGGTTAAATTAGGCTCAATATTAGCCAACCACACAGTGATCAATCAGAATGATAGATCTAAATGGCAATACAAGAAGACTGTCTGAGCGATTTTTAGTATAAGTATTCCTTAGTAAGCTTTCATGCTGAGCAGTTCTAACAACAGTAAAACGTTCTTATGTGATCTACTCCAGGCAGAAGTCCTGGGGAAGTGGATGGTGGGACTGTGCCTTAAAGTAAATAGGAAGTTTAGAAACAAGAGGTCTTCAAGAGTGACTCTGGCATCTTTCCAGCTTGTAATGTTAAGTATCAAGACCACAGGACACTTCACAAAGAGCCTGGGGAAGGAAAAAGGCCAAAAACCACTGCAGTGGCTTTGAAGACTGTGGCTCTGCCAATTACAAAACCAAAGTTGCTGCCTCATTCCTTCAGGAACATATAATTTCATCCAGTGAAACACAACGTAAGTACAGATGACACCCTACGATTAAAAGCTCAGCCAGAGTACTTTCATATTCAGTGAGATCAGTAATATATTTCTGTTGTGAACTTTTCATAAAGTCAAACTCTGCTCACTTTACTGCAGTAGGTCAAACCCTCTATCTCAGTTAAGTCCCAGCTGCTACAAAGATTTGCCCACAGTAGTTCATTTCAAGGAGCATATTTCTTTGTGGAAAGAAGCCACCGCATATGGAAAGAACAGCTCAGAGCCTGCCACTCGCCTTGACTCAGTGCTGACCTTAGTTCAAGCACTCTGGTTGCACGCCAGGCTGTGGCCTTAATGAGCACGGAGCGTGGCAGCATCGGACCTGAACTGCCGAGCCAGCTCCCACAAAACCTGACGGTGATGAGGCAGGAGGAGAGGTTTCCTGCACAGCACAGCAATTAGGCCTCAGAATGGGACCCCCTTGGAAATTTGGAGAAGAGAAGGATGCAGCGAAGCTGGATGTGGGCACCTCACTGAGGGCTGGAGGGAGACACCTTCCTCAGTCCCTCTTTCCCTAGTGGGCAGCCTGTTCCTGTATGGGGTGCAGCTCCCTCTGGGGCTGTTCCCCTGTGCATAGATGTAATGAAGTCAAGACTGACTGGGCAGAGCAAGGGCGAGTGAGAGCAGGCACAGTTGCCTAGCCTGGCCCTTCTCCAGGGGGTGACAGGGAGCCTGCAGCCTGTCCTCTGGGCCCCTCTGCTGAAGAGGCCAAGGTGCATGTGGGTCTGACTGACAGCCATGGTCTGAGAGTGCCTGCAGGGCAGACAGCAGACACCCAGCCCTGCCAGTATGCGTTACCACCAGCAAATCTCCAGCAATGTGAAACTCTCTCGGATCAGCTTCAGAGACAACCATGAGAGCTAAAAAGGAATTTCGAGTATTTAAATTATGGATTTAGATTGACCTTAGCCTGGTTCCCTTCTTCTGCTTAACCATCTGTAAAAGGATGCATGGCAATACAGATATTTCCCTATGAGAATCGCCATCCAAGTAAATCCTGGTCAGCATTTGAAGACCCAGAGCAGTAAGTGCACAGAAATGACAGAAGATGGAAATGTTCATGTTCAGCCATTTCAGAGCATGAAAAAATCAGACAATGAGGCAACAGAACCACAATGAGGAGTGCCTGCTAAAATCAGGGGTTTGGTCATGGCTCCTCAATAAGTCACCATGAAAGCATGAATGACTGAAGGCCTGGCTAATCTGAAATTCCATGGTTTGGACTTCTGTAAAAAGTTTTTTGGTATCAAAAAAAAGTCCTTCTAAGACATGACATAGCACAGAAAATATTTATTGCATTTATATCAAAATGTAAACATCTTAGTAGGCAACAGCATCATCTGTTGTTCATAATGGTAGAAAATTTTAGAAGCTGCTTCAGAGAACATAGTCACGGGGGGCAAACAAGAATCAGTTACACATAGGCAGGGACGCATTGAATGACAAAGCACAGACAGCAGAAAGGCATCAAAAGTTTCTTATTACTTGACTTTCTGAATATACTGCCTCCAAAAGAATTAAGTCTGACATCATGGTGCATGGCTCAGCACCCTGCCAAAAGATGAATGGCTGCTAATGGCTGCATTGCCCCCAAAATCCAGGAGAGGGCTCCAAAATTAGTTACACAAGATAATATTTAAAATCCTTTATCAATTTGCTGGCCTCTCGCCCAGACTGCACTTTGAAGTGGAGCCAGACATGGGAAACCTCTCTGGAGCCCACACGCTTGGAGAACTAGAGAAGTCCTATTACAGGTTACAAAGCTTGTTGCTTCCATCATCAGCGAGCCTTCACAGATCTATCTCCTGGAAGAGACTGGAGAAGAGACATCACTCAGAATGATCATAGGACAACCTCGGGGCTCATTGGCACATCAAGAAGGGGCAAAACCTAAGAGGAACATAAAGGAAAGTTCTGAGAAAATGGACACAGCCTGAATGCAGTCAGCCCAGCTTGTTCAAGCTTCAGAAAGCTGAGTGGCAACTCCTCCCATAAAGGGCAATAAAATCGCAATGGCCCTAGGGTGTAGATGGAAAAAATCATGGTATCCTACATGCTGACAGTGGGAGAAGCCTTAATCTCTGAGCCACACATCTGTGCCCCAGGTATGTCTGCTGCACATCTCTTGAAGCTCCAGGTCCTTACCTGGGGAACCTATGTTTTGAATTTTTTAAAAAATAAGCTTTTATTTTATCAAATGGAGATCATCTATGAAGGTATGTATTCCACACAGGTGGTGCTAATGGGAATGGAGAGAAACAGCTGGATTTACACTCCCACAGCTCTTCCAGTGTGGCAGATGAGCCTCTCTGTGATGAAAAAGGGATGGTGAAGAAGCTGCCAAAATAAAGCACTCAAATTAACTCCCCTCAAAGGACAAAGATAGCCTGTGAATAAGGCAGAAAACGCAGTATGTGGCCAAAAATCCCCCAAAAGGATAAAGTGGTATCTTGATCCCATGACTCCAATTACAAGAGGAAGCACAACCACAGCTGACTGAGCAGCAGTTTGGCAGAGGATGTTGTGTGTGGGCTAACACAGGCCCACTCAACACACTTGTGTCTCAGACCTGGCCCCAACAATATGACAGGCATTACAGCTTTAAACACAGGGGCCAACTGGGAAGCTCCTAAGATGGGATCCTCTCCATTCCTATGGAGAACAAGAAGCTCTCCAAGAGGACTCATTCTCCTTCACTTCTGCTGAAGCATAGCAAGGAAGCAGCAGGCAGAAGGGTGAGCTGACTGGTGGTGGCTTGCCTGTCTGGAGGCAGCTATCCTGCTGACTTCCAAGGTCAAGGAAAGCTGGTATCGTCTTCTTCACATAGAGCCCTTCCTGCTTGCAGGAAATCAGAAAAGACAGGGAGCCAAACAGCTGACTGCCAACCAGCAGCGATTCCTGGCTCCCACCAAGCCATACAGTCACTGTGCATCAGACCACTTCACACTGCAGTTAATATCATGCTTCTGTGAGGGACAAGACTTCAGTTCTGTTTGTGACAGCAGCTTTCACTGAGCTCCTTCAGGCACTCAGAACCCAGCTGTTTGCCTTAAAACAAAATCTCATCAGTAAATCACTGCCTACCCTTAGCTTTGAGCCCTGACTAGAGCTGTGGGGTAGCGAGGTAGTGCTGTTGGTTCTGGAGAACCACAAGCTCAGACCAAGCCTAATCTTTCATGTGAGTATAAGAGTCAGGTACGATTTAGATATGTGCCCTTTGGGAACCCAAGGGCTGCACACAGCTGTGACTTCTGGTCTTTCCAAAAGGGATTCAACACTAGCACTACTCTGCACATACAAGGAGAGATAAACAATAGCAGAGACTAGCTCATAACACTCCTTCCTTTCTACTATTGTTTCCTGGTGTCCTAAACACACAGCACTACCTTGAGACTTTGTTTCGGGTTTCTTCACCAAGATTTGTTCAATTTCTTACCCTACAGTTACATAAATGCAGAATTTTCACAGTGTAGTTCTTTTCCAAGAAAGTAAGTCATTTTGGGGGTATGTAAGATATGACATAGTAAGTTTCAGAAACATGGCACCCAGTTTTTATTTTTATTTGTGTTTGAACAGCATTCTGCAAGAGTTATCTTGGCTAGTTAAAATTAGAGAAATGCAGACAAGCTCCCTCTCACCATCATTTGCAGCAGCTTTCACAAATCTTTCTTCTTATCAGATCTGACCGATGTGCAGCCTGGGCAATTTGGGATTTCATATGCAATACCAGCCCAACTCAGAGCACAAAGCTTGTCTACAGAAATCTAGCATCCAGCATTACAATAATGTATTCACATCTGGGCACTGCAGTGTCGGGTAGGTATTAGCAAAGTAGAAAGTTTCAAAAGTGGTTGTCAAATGGGGACAGAGCAAAGGCAAGGGACAGAAGGTATCATGTCCATTCATGACCAGAGGTAAAAAGAGGTAGTAAACGAATGTGTGCTTTCTAATTGCCTGAAATCCATACTTCTCCCTCTTAAGAATTCATTCAGCATCTTATGGAGGCCATAAACATATAATGGGATAAATTTTAGGTCCAGGCTTCTAGCATTGTGATAATTTGAGCCTCTTACCATTGCTATTCATCTTCACTAATCAAATCCTCATAATAAAAGTACTACACCCTTTCTGGGGAGGGAAAAGGGAAAGACAAAGACTACAGGCAAGCGCTTTGGGACTTACACAAAATTACCAAATTCTATAGGAAGCTCATTTCATCTAACATAGTATAACACCAGTAATTAATGAGAGATGTAAACAGGTTTAACTCTAAAATGGCAGAAAATTAAATAATTTGTTTCCTATGGGTATATAATGAGATAGTTACCAAGTTCCCATGAGAGAGATAAGCAGATATTAAAAGGTCTCTCCAATACCTGTAATGGCTAAGGGCAACAGCTAATTCAATAGATTCGATCAAAAT
>CM021699.1:18828521-18851922 GCA_011074415.1 Stictonetta naevosa
ACACAAAAGCAGACAGATAAAAATTCTACAGAATGAACAGGAAAAGCAGCTAGCTGGCATCATTTTTAAATGTTAATACATAAATAAAACTTAATATTTAATTATATCTTTTCATGTTTTTATACACCCATTAGACCCTTCCAGTGTGGCTTGGGCTTCTCAGTGCAAGACTTTTGCAAAATGAGAAGAAAGTCTGAGCTACTTGTGACTTGCACTAATGAGATGCACTAATCAGGAAAGAGATGAAAGACATAACTATTGAAAGATTACTTGATAGCTACTGAAATATAAATTGTTTTGTTCAGATTCTTTATTTTCATTGGATATTTAAATTACTTAGGGATTTTAAATAAATCACTAAGCCAACAGGTATATAGTAAAGCTTAGTACAAAACAAATTGTGCTGGTTTCAGAATTGAGAATGCCTTTACAGCAGTTATTGACTCCAGCATATTAACTTGTAAATCCACTACTTTCACCTTATCATCTATTGATCAGATGCACATAAGTGTGTTATAAATGAGCAATCCAAAAATAAATTAGTAGAATTTAATCATTTTGGGCCAGACTTGTCACAGTTCCTACATTTAAACACAAAACCTGCATAGCTAGTGTTCCCAGTATCTCTCTGTAGTCTGTGCAGAGAAAGGGAGGTTCCTCCAAAGGGAAATCAGTGTGGTTTAAAATTTCCATTAACAACCTGAAATCAAATATCATTACAGGAGTTTGATAACAAAGGAATTGAAAGTGTTTGATGATGCTACGCAGGGCTAGAAAGTCAGAAAAATGCAGTACACTGAAGAGCTGTTACAAGTTTTTGTCTGAGATGTTCTGTTTTAAAGCCAGATGTTCTCAGCTCAATTTGTACTCAAAGGGGGTACTCTACTGAGCACCAAACCAACTACAGCTAAAGCCATTATGTTACCCGATTTTTCTTTTTCTCATTTGCACTGTCTTTGTTCAGTCTTTTAGGCCAGGACTTTCGAGTAACATTAAGCACAGCACTTAAATATGTCACTGTCTTAAGTTACAACTATAGTATAAATCTTGTGATCTATTGGTACATCCTGGGTGTAGCATTTCTAGCAAAGACTAGCATTAGAGAAAATCTAAATTATCATCTGACTTGAGCCCCCGAAGAGAAAACAATAAAAAATAATTTTATGATGCCATAATGACAAGAATAATACTTCACTTCCCCTGTGAAAAGACGTCTTCCAGATTTCTCATTAATTCTTTTTTAAAGCCTATTGAAATGTAAGAACTCTACAAAGTTTCATTCATTTTGTTTGTGCACAGTAAAGTTTTCTTTATAGCAAAAATACAGAAAATTTATCACTGCAAGGAATCCACTTACCTCACTCTCTTTTTATATTAAATCTGCATTTGCAATTCTGATTTTGTGAAACAATTGTAAACTTGGTGCCTTTTTGCAGCCACCAGAGTAGTGTTTCCACACTGCATAGAGGATTTTACTCAGGCTAGGAACTTGGCTTGGGATGGGAAAAAAAAAAAAAAAAAAAAAAAAAAAAATCAATGCATTCAAACCTGCAGTAAATGGATTTCATATAAAAATACTTGGAGAAAAATTCAGAAGCAAAATGAATAACGATTTGCAGTGTTTCCTAGTAGATTAAGTAGATACTGGTGCCTCTCTTCATCTTCCTGTTATGAAGATATGACTCCTCAGAGACCTTTTGGCACACACAACATGCACTCCAGGTGTCTTGTTCAGCTGGACCATACCCCAGCAGTAACATCATTTACTATATCAGTGCACTGTGACCACAGAAGTGTTTAGAAGACACTTGCTCTACATAAAGAAAAAAGTGAGGCAGCCATGGGTTTGTTATAAAAAGAAAAGAAAAGAAAAAAAAAAAAAAAAAAAAGACATCCTGCAGCTGCAAAGCCAAAGAGCTTAGGGAAGGATCCTGTGCTGCAGGTCCACCTGTGGCTCTTGCAGCAGTCATAGCTTGTCTTAAGAGGGCATCTAAGCATGTGTTTGTCTCCCAAAGTGTGTGCATACTCTGTCTGCATACCAACACAGCCCTCAGTACTTTAAGACCTTTAAAGAACATAACATGGAGTACCTGCTTGTTGTAAGGACTGCAGTACCCACAGAGTATCTGGAAGTAGAAATAGCTCCTAAAAAAATCTGAAAAAGGAAGAAGTTTTCTAGTAGACCCTCATGATGGGAGTTAATTCCTGCTCCTTACCTCACTGGTCACAGTCTGTCAACATGTTCTTAGAAAGGAAGGCTTGTGAAAGGAAAGGAATGGACAAGGAAGCAGTTTCCACAGGTTTGGTGGAGGGATTAAAGAAGCCTGCAGCTGCCAGAGGCATAATAGATATTCTTTGATGGCCTAAAGTCTGTAATATGGCACCTGCTAATAGGGTGAGAAAATTTTTCTCTGAATCTGGTAGCAGCTTTGGTGGGTGTTCTTTCAGACAGCGCTTTACAAGAAGCAACTTTCTCTCCAACCTCACCATTTTTCTTGGCACTCATAAAGCAGTTTAATGAGCTCATATCTTCCAAATCTTCCAGCAAGTCAGATGCTGATGGAGGGACAGAGATTTTATTTGATGAATGCCAAAGAAACGGATTTAAAATTACAATATAGCTTTTACAGTTGAACAATAAAATCCATCCATTATGGGGTGCATGTGAGGAAAGTACAATATACCCAGATGTTCCACATCCCATTTATCATGCCTTTCTGTAACTTTGGTCAGTTATAAAGTTCAAGATGCTGAGGGAACTACTTGTACTTCGTGATGGGACAAAGTCATAAATTGGACTTTGTTTCCTCCCTAATGCGGATTACATGTATGTAAACTGCTACCAAGTGTTGTACTTAGGATGTCTTCAGGGTACCATCCTCACAAGTCTACTGCTTTTGCCTTCAGCTTCTTTGGAAACAAAACCAACCAACTAACCATGAATTACTTCTGTTTTGGTGCTTTCATCTGTAATCATGCTGGTACTGAGAAGATGGATGGACAGATACAAAGACTGTTCTGAACTTTATCGAATCTGATTAACTGCCTGGTTCTGGGTGAATTTAAATTTGTCAAGAGTAAAAATCTCCTGTCATCTTTTCTCTATTCCCAAAGACAAGTGAGATCTTCACAGGATTTCAGAAACCATGGCTCAGAAACGTCACTAGTTTTGAAGACAAATGCAAGAGTTGCCTGTCAGTTCATTCACCGACCAGCCAACCAAGTCAGCTAACTCACTGTCTCCCTTTTTCCATTTCTCTGTTTGGCATCACATATTTCTGTTTTCAACACTGGCAAATGCATTTCAGCCAGCATGGTGATCTGGCAGGAGCTGGGCCAGGGGAGGTGGGGAGCAGAACCCTCTGGTTTCCAGCAGTCACTTCTACACACTGGTACACATCTCCCATGGCCCAGTGGTGTGTGCTTGGTCAGCCAGATCCCAAACTGGTAGCACGGCTACTTTATTTTACCCATAGGTCTGGCCACACATGAACAATTAACATCTGCCTGCGGTTTAAAGTAGAAGCGGTCAAACTCAAAATTCTGAGTAGTATCTATTATGAACTCAAGAGGTTTTTCATTTCTGCTTGGATGTCTCAAGAATTTTTTCCTTTATAAACTAGTTAGACGAGTGTTTCAGAAATGAAATCTTGCTAGCTAATTATTCACTTTATTTACTATTTCATCTCCACATTGCACAACAAATCACCAGAATCATTCAGTAATGCATCTGCTGACTGGATAACTATTTCATTTCATTTCCCATAATAAATAAGTTACAGCCATTTTCAAAAAAAAAAAAAAAAAAAAAAATCTTTAGGATTGTTAACTCTGTAAGTAAAATTCACAGAGTTTTTGAGTTCTGACACCATTTTTATAAATGCTTTGCAGTTCTCCAAATAGTCTGAAAAGCAATAAGAAGTCCTATTATGATCCAAAAGGAAAATAAAACAAAATAAAATAACCAATGCTTTAGTTTGAAAACAGTTTTGTTTTGTTTTGTTTTGTTTTGTTTTTTTAAATACCTAGTTAACTTTACAGTTAATGTGATGGTAAATTTATATCCTTCCATTGTCACCTGTTCAAAATGCATTGGAATATTGACTATTTTTTCCCATTTTTAAATCTCCATCAGAGCCTGTGGGAGAACTGGAATAAATAAGCAGCCACGTTTTCCCATACTGGAAAAGTTCCAGAAGGGAAAGGGCTCTTGACATTACAGAGCTAAAGGAGTTTTCAAGACACTTTCTATTTCCATACTCATTCTTTTGTATGCTAGGTTGCCTGCCATTATGTTTATGTAATTCTGACAGTGTTCTTAATGACACACTAACAGATTGTAAAACACGCTGCTGGCATTTACTTGTTTTTTATATTTTTAAAACAATGTCCTTCATGTAACAGTAGTTAAGCGCGGCAGAAGGACATCATTAGAGCCATGGTTAAACTGTAATTTACACCATTAGGAAGGCAGGAGCAATTTTTATTGCCTGGCAATTTTCTTGCTGAAATATTTGGACCATATGGCTCAATTTGTGTAATAACCTTAATTTCAGCACCCTTCAGGTCTGCCTCCATCTCCTACGGAATGGTAAAATGCGGTTTAGCAGAAAAGGCAACTGTCTATACTTAGAGAGTTGAGATTAATAACATGTCACGTCCTGTTTTTGGTGAAGGAATTCGAACAGCAGCCAGATGGTATCTCTACAAATAACTGTCAGGGGTCTTGATCTAATCAATACAATGTATTAATACATCTCCCTTCGCTGCTTCTCGAGGGGCTAGCGTGCAACATCTGGAAAGATTGGGGGGACCGCCAAGTAGAAAGCTGATACTTTTCAGAATCAAACTGAGCCCAATTAATTTTTCATGTATACTTGATAACTGTTTCATAATGAGCTATGCGTCTTGACGGAGTTAGGGTTGGCGGCATGAGCGGCTTGTGCTTCCTATCCCCATTCAGTCCACTTACGGAAACCAACCCATTAATCAAACTATCTGGCATAAACTGAAATCTCAGCTCAGCAAGAGATCAATAACCATCCTTAAAAAAAAAAAAAAAGGAAGAAAAAAAAAGAAGCAACAATAAAGACCCCACCACAAAACAAGGCTTTAGTGGGTGAAAGTATCCAGCCATGACATTAGTAATTACTTTAACAAAAAACAAAATTCAGAACCATACTTACCTGACAGGCACCTATAACACAGAATTTAATACTAGCTTCCTGTCAAAAAGTAACATTTAAGTCCATTAAAAATACACTGTGATTCTGTTTTCTAGATACAGAGGCCATCTGGCCCCTATTCACCATAATTGCTATTATAGTCTGAAAAATAATATTTATATAGTGCTGTAAATTAACAGAGAGGCACACATTCCCTCTCCCAAAGAGCTTACTGTTGATAAACTCGTGTTTTAGAACTGCACAGGAATTAGGGTCTTGCCCCCTAAAAATAAAAAGAGCGCAGCAAGATTATACATGCATTCCAGTGCTTTTTGTAAAGTCTGAAAGGAGAAGAGAGCGAGGTCACTTGGCAGACAGAAAATGGGAAACTGCAACAAGCATAGGGGAGACCAGCTTGAATGAGGCTGTGAAGCTGAGTGATGGGAATGGATTCAAAAGGGAGCAGTAAAGAGAAAGGACAGCAGGTCAGCTGAGAATACTAAACTTATCTTGTGTAGGACACCCAACGGCTGTTTGATGAGAATGACTTTGGTGACTGTAGACCTGGATTAGATTCAAATGGAGTCCCTAGTGGTACAAGGCTCTATATTATATTACCAGTCCCTTGAGTCATCTGGCTGGTTCTTGCCTTTTTTTTTTTTTTCTTTTTTCTTTTTTCTTTTTTATTAAATAAAAGGAGTAGGATTCTGTGTTTATTAAATTTCACAATGCTTGTAAAAATTCCATATGAAATATAAGCATATGACACTTCTAGATCAATTTCAATACAAGACCTTGTCTGTGGAGGGGAGTGGGGTAGGGAAATGGGGTGGGGGTGGGAAAAGCCTTTCTAATTTCCTGCTGAAGAACTCCTATATCTGTAGCTGTTGGACATGACCCTGGGGGTTTTAGGAAGCTGCCCTATGACTTTACCAACAAAGAGAGTTATCTTGGAATTGCCTGATATTTCCACATAAGAATGTTGGTTAAATGTAAATTAAAATCCAGTCAAATCCAATGAAGGATTTTAAAACACATATCTAACTTGAAAAACAATTGTACATACTGCCCAGCAAATTTCCTTCTCCATTTTTATGTCCAACTTATATATAAAAAAGCATCTGAGACTTACCAAAACCTTATTTTTAAAGCAGATTTAGTGCAGTCAAACACAACATGTCGCAGAGAGAAGAATATAGCCCTTATATGATATCTTCTTATCAAATTATACTTTAAAAGGTGACAATTTGTGGGTGTGTTCAGTTTACTTTATCTTTACAGATTAAAAAACATCCTGCCAGTAGTGATTTTCTACAGCACCTGATAAGCTTGTTTTCATTTTCACAACTCAAATACAAGACTTACAGAAACACATCATAAAGAAAAGCATAAATAGAAAGCACATATAAAAAAGCACCTATATAGAGAAACAGAACATGTAGCATATATACAATTTCATTCGAAGCATCTATGTTTAGGCTTTGTCATGGAGTCACCTATTCTCTTATCACTGCAGCTGCACAAACTGTTTTCACCACTTCCAAACTGCTGCCCAACACCACCTTTCTGTCACCCAGTACGATCTTTTAAATCTGCCCACCTGTATAATCCCATTACCCTTACTTGCTTCCATTGAGTGGGTTAGGAAAGACCAGCTGATTTATCAGCTTAAAATCAACCACCTTCTTTGGACTGACACATGCCACTAGGAGCACAGAAGTATAGTAGAGGTATGCAGTCTACTGTGAAGAGCTGCAGACTGCAGGTGGTAAACGCCCATGCCTTAGTTCTGGAGGTTTCACAGTTATAGTGAGGTTTATGCTCCAAACTACGTTAGATGCCTGAAGTCAGACATTGTAAATATCCCTCAGAAGAACTAATTATATGCGTGTTTTACTCAGCAAAAAAGACCTGTGGAATGGGTGAAAACTGGATCCTGCACAAGGAGAAACCCAAGGATAAAATACACCAAATATTTCCCAATAGGGAACTGATTTCTGTGTAGAAAAAATTACCTACTGATCTAGACACTCTGGTCTAGTCAATTGACTTTCTCTGCAGTATAAACTGACTCCAGGAACTTCACAGAAGCTGATGCTATTTGAGCAGTCTAAAGACCGCTCTCATGCCCATCAGCTCTACAGATTCACTTTGCAGTTCGTCATCCACCTGATGCACACAACTCTTGGGAAGCGGGACAAGTTAAACTTCAATCTGATACTAAATGTAGTCACTGAAAAACGTGTTAGTAACGCGAATGACCCAGAATCCGTTCTAAAATTAACGTTAGAAACAACAACAAAAAGAATATCCCTTATATCATGAAGAAAGTGAAGACACTTTAGATTATTTCTTTGGAAATTGAAGTCTTAGTTCACAGAACAGATTGACAAGGAAAAATTCAGTTATAACTGAAAGTATGTTTGAAGAAATAGTGAGAAGAACAGAAAAAGATACAAAGAATGTGAAATAACTACTTCTGAAAGAGACTATATTTTGTTTTTTGTTGTGTTTAAAAAGTACTGGCATGAAAACACAAGATTGGACATATTAGAGAAAATTGTCATGAGATGTGGAATCTGTCAGCTGTGGATTACTTATAAAAATCTACTTCAGTTTGGTATTTGAGTCACATTAGTCATAAATCACATGGACTGTGTGATTAGGCATGGACAAACACAATCCTATCAGGTTTTACTTCTGGTCCAAAAATTTTTCAAAGGGCAAATTTAGGTTGACTTGATGTTGCACACTGAATTAGGGAGAAAATGTTGAAGAAAAACCAATGAAATAAACTCCCTTGCTGTAACCTTCAGTGATTCTAACCACTAGTCACCTGACAACATATTAAGACCTCACAGATGCCAGATAAACCTTTCGCTACTACCCCACATCCTAATTCACAAGGATTCTTTAATTCTTGGCAGAGCTCCACCAGGGTCTAAAGTTATGTTTCTGTGGCTGCTGAAAGCATCCAGGGAGTCACTGAAGTAGCCTTGGTTACAGCAATGATGGTATAAATAGAAGTGGCTGGATCTGGAGTCGCTCTCTTCTTCTCTCCCCATTCCCATCCAGTTCTATTACCACAGTACTTCAAAATCAGTGAAGTTGCGCAACAATCGCTTTCATCCTTTCTGCTCTAATTAGGCAATTCTACATGTCTGTCTTGATAGGTGGGGCTTACTGAAGCACTTAATCAGTTTCTGGAGGGGCATCATAGTGCCAATCCAAATGCTTATTTAAACAGAGCTGTAGTGCCAAAACCAGCATATTTTGCAGCAGCATGGAAACAACAGTATCTGTGAGACACAGATTGCCTCGCACACTTTTTTTTTTTTTTTTTTTTTTTAAATCAGCCTTCAACATGAAGGAGCACTTGTCCTGTATTCATCCTGTGCAAGCTTAACAGACATTAGTCTAGAGACTAAAGCACATGAAGCATTTTATATTATTGGGCTTTCCTGGCAAATAAAACAATTACAGCAGTTCCAGTACAAGCCCTTCCTGAAACTGTGCTAACGAGGCTCTGAGTCTTAAAAACTGCATTTAAATCAAATGATTCATTTGCAAACCCATCACATATAGCACACACATGGTAGGTGTGGGTCATTTCATTGGAATTAGAAAGCAAATGTCTCTATACATGAGAGGTCACCAGTTGTTGTAAGTTAAAATCTTTTCCAGTGTTAGGCATAATTAAAATACTCTAACAATGGTTTCAGTAATTTAAACATTGCAGTATTGTTGTAATATTTTTTTAGGCTTCAAGAGTTCACAATTGTTTGGTCCAATCAAATCTGGGAACACTGGAGAAGTTATCACCCATCAAGGTAATTACTTTCAAGTTGAAATAATTACTCCATCAATGTTAATGGTCTTTCAACTTCAATAAAGCACTCACCTGCCGATAATCACAGCTAACCTCTTGCTCTCATGCAATTCCCTCTCTATTTAGTGGGTTATATTACAGCCGTTAGAGTGGTCACTTGTCCTGAACAGCTGCTGAATTTCACTTTGATCGGCTGTGAACCATAAAAAAATTAGTCATCTGTGTATGATTTCCCCCTAACCCAGAAGCCCTTGCATAGCTAAGGATCTGATCTTCTGGCTGTACTAGGGCACTGCTGGAGCAGCCATCTTGTTTCTAGTTGGGGATACTTTCCACTCGCTAACAGCAGCACAGGAGCCTAATTAACTTTTGCCCTCCACTGCCATTTACAGCTTTCATTCTTTGCTAAGTAGCACACATTCTGAATTTATGGCTTGTGCAGGGATTCCTCCATTTACTCTCCTCTTGTTTCCTTACAGTACAGTCCAATTCCCAGGTATCTGAAAAAGGAATGTATAAAAAAGTTTTACTGGTCTCTCTCTTCGGCATATTTTTCTTGTTCCTGTGGTCTAAACTCCCTCTTCTATAAGGAAGTTTTCATGTACAGTCTTGCATATTGCACTTCTGAATAATGCCATGTGCAAGGAAGTTAATAACCAAGTGATATATCACATCCAGTGTTTCCAAATGCTCACTAGAGGATACAGAAATTAAGGATCACACACAGATGTATTAAGTATTTCTGAATGTGATTAATAGAATTGAGCTAACTCTGGATGCAAGATTGCAGAGATCTGTAAAATCCGGCATAGGGGCCTTGTGTATATGGCACTACTGGCCACTTAGGATTATTTCCAATATAATATATTTATATAGAGCTTTACAGTAAGCAGTCTTTATTCTGTTATTTTTTATTCTGGTTGAATACTTAACATACAAATTATTGTTTGGTTATTAAAGCAAAATCATGCAAATGAAAGCCTTATTCTCCTACCAAGGCCTCTATTATTATTGCTATTCTGCAATATGTTTACAGATTTACTTACCAGAGATTAAGCATCTGCCAAGAGAAGTTTGGCCAGTGTAGTTATATACCATCTCCCCAAATAATGTAAAGTAAGCCAACATATGTTCTCAGCTGTTAGCATAGCTGCATCCAAACCAAGGGCTTTGCTGGTGCAGTGATATCAGCTAAGAGATATATTTTTTTATGCCATAAATTGACTTAGGTATGCCAAAAAAGCCTGGTAGGATAAATTTGGCACAAGGGCTTCATATTGCAAAACACCATGTGAGTAGACCTGTGCTTCCAGGTAGGTACAGATGTAAGATTCTCAAGGAATAAGGCCTGTGGTGCACACACCTCTCTCTTGCATCCTGTAACAAGCACACTGTACTTTTCATCACACGCTGCTGAGGCAGGCTTGACACCAGGCCTTAATTCTACATAACAACAGGGGGTACTACTGAACACAGGTAGGGTTTTCCTTTACAACCCTCACCTTACTCTTGTCCTTCTCCAAGCATTCCAACAGCTCCATATTCTTATATTTTTTCTCATCTTCTTGGCTTGTTTGAATTCTCCAGCTCATGGTAAGCAACCAAATACTTGATACAATTGTCATGGGAGAGACAGCATTACTTATCCGCTATACATCTACCAAGGAAAAGTCCAAATATTTTAACCTCACAGCAACATTTGACACACAACAGTTAAACAGCTCTGATGCTTTGCTGCCATTTGCTGGTACTGGCTTTACAATGAAATCAGCTGTGGGTGCTACATTGACAAACATAAACCCTGTGCTCAGAAGAGGGAAACGTCTTCTTTGACAACCTAGTCATTTTATGCAGGATTCTGTAAATGAGAACTTACTGTCAATCCATTCCCCTGTAAACACATCTGTCTTACATTAGTGTTGTCAACAAGACACTAAATATCATTCTCCCTTTAGAGAGTTAAAATGTATCAGGAAGACACTGTGGAAGCAGCTTGCACTATAACCAGTCTTGACTTGACTTTGTTCTGCAAATAAACCAGAATGTCAGTTTAACTTTCTGTCACATTCCATCCGTCACTACACTCCTGGCCAAGCAAGCTAGGGAGATGGGGGACACCACTCTTCAACTGCAAACCATCAAAATGGCTCTTGTGTACATCATCTGCTGCTTATGCTGCAGGGAGATCCTCCTCAGTATGAGTGGCAGCAGCTTTTACTCTCAGAATGGAGTTCTCATTTTTATCTACATAGGCAGTGCAAAATTTCAAGGGATCGTCAATTACGTTATGGTACAGCCATAACTTCGACACATTAATACAAATACAGATTAATACATCTTCAATTAAGAGAGAATAGCTACATTTTGGGAAGGTAGACTGGCTAAGTCTGTCAAATAGTTTGAAAACCCAGAAGATGCTTCTCATTTGGCTTTTGAAATGGATGGAAAAGAAGCTGCCACATTAGAACAGTCTGCAGTGGCAATTGCAAGTCCTTAATTTGTATCCTGCAGTGCCACCAGGATTGTATTTATCCTTTGGATTTTGGGCAAGAATTATGTCATGTGGCAGGCAATTGGGCTGCAACCAATGATAGCAAGGGCGGGATCGACTACCGTGATTCTAACACTGCTTTTTCTCTGGAATATTCTAATGGGATAAGAATGGAGTCTAACAGATTAAATAAAGGACCAAACTCATTGCTCACTTAATACTTTAAGTCTTGCTTGTAACATGCAAGCTTGTGTGAGAGAATGACTAATAGCATATCCCACGAGGGAGCTCCAATAGAGATGCTTTAGGAGATTAAATGATTTAGCTTAGTACCTCTGAAAGCTATATTTTAAAGGGGCAGAAGTTTAATCATTGGAATGCTAGTTCCTTCAATAAAATTACATTTTAATTAAAGTGTCTCATTCACAAAGCTACAGTTAAGGGTATATCAGCAATTTCATGATAAAACTCTATTTTAAAGGGGCTATAACTTTGAAAGTTGCTGTCCAGGTTTTCTCTTGTTAGGATAATTGACCTGACCTCCAAAAGATACCTTTGATAACAGAACTCTTTGCACTCTATGTCAATAACTTTGATTCAAAGCTTTAG
The DNA here is from genome assembly GCA_011074415.1 of Stictonetta naevosa. Taxonomy (NCBI): domain Eukaryota; kingdom Metazoa; phylum Chordata; class Aves; order Anseriformes; family Anatidae; genus Stictonetta; species Stictonetta naevosa. The sequence goes on from CM021699.1 coordinate 18,840,616, forward strand.
CTGTTCTGTTAGATTCAGAACAAAAGAGGAAGGATTCAAATCTCAGCTCCTTGGTATAAATTGGCAACAACTCTATTGAGCTAATGTAGTTGCAACAGCTTAAAGTGAGTGCAACTGATGGAAGGGCTGTGCAGAAAGATTTCTCCCCAAATGGTAATATAATGTTTAAAAATAAAAGAGCATAGCAAAAACTAATAATCGATAAACAGTCATGACAAAGGAGAGTATGAAAAACGTGCAAGTCAGCTTCACTGCAGCACTAGTAGAACAGACATGCATATGCTGCCAGAATGACATTTTGATTCAGGATAGTGTTTGGGGAAAATAAAGGATTTTGGAGTCAGGAAAATACTAATTCAGTAAATAATAGCTTGTTAATTTAAAAGGCCTTTAACTGATGCTGTTAAAGAAACACACTGTGGCAACATTATTTAAAAGGCCATTTTGGTAGGTTTTATTACCCACAACACAACCATCTTGGACATTTTCTGTTGTTGTTGGCATGCTTAGAAGGCATTGCAATGCATGACTAGCCAGGTCAATTCTGATGCTCAGCAACACACTGCATGCTGCTGAAGCAGAGTATTAGTAGAAGCCTTGTCATTTAAAATTTTAGATGTTCCATCACAGTTATGGTTGTGCTTTCTCTCTCTCTCTCTCTCTTTTTTTTTTTTATTTTTTAACACAAGTTAAAGGAGCAAAATACAACCACCCTACTGAAATTCAATACCTTTAGAATTCCAATCTACTTTAAAAGTTAGCATACTATATAACGGAAATACAATTTCAGGCTTTCAGAAGCCAAAAGTACATATTTCTATCATTCAGTTCAGAACCTGTTTTTTCTTTTTTCTTTTTTTTTTTTTCCTTCTAATTATTATTACTATTATTATATTTTTAGCCATCCAAGAATCTAGACAATAAACTGTTTTGGAACTTCATGACCACGAAAGTACATAAGATTCCTGAGTGGGAAACTTCTCCCACATTTTCATGTCAAGATTTGTCTAAGGACGTTACTTAAAGGTTACTATACTGGGTATTCCAGAGAATGTTCTTTAGGATCCTACATGAATGACAAACAGAATATTATTTAGTATTCTTAATTGGCTAATTAAGAATTTAGAGGAGTTCCAGAATTATCCAATGTTAACATGGCCTACGAATTTCATTTAGACAAAATTCTAGGTTTATGGAGTTGAGGTGGCACTGCTGTGGAAACCTAACCTTATTACAACCACCTGAAACACCTTCTAAAAACTGTTTTTGGGAGGATGCCAAATACAGCAGCTATCCTCATATACAGCACTGTAGTTCTATTCCCTCTCTATATGCTGTCTTTCTGTAGAAAGGCTAAGATGTAATATATAGATGGGAGGAGTAGTGGTAACTGCATTAACTACAACCACTTCTGTCACTGGTTTGCATCATGTTTGTCAGTTCACGGAACCATCTGCCCTGTCTATCCATTCACATACCGAATAGGAATGTTATATTTATGGACGGTCATGTTTGTAAAGTCCTTTGAAGGGAAAGGTATCTTAACAGGGCAAAGTAATGTTTTATTGTATGTAAGTGTAATGAAAGTAGAAGTAGATCTGCTTATATTACTAATGAATTATGAGGGGAATCTTTACAGAAGTGTATTCAAGCAAATGCTTTGCATTTATGAACTATTTAATTACTAATTAATACATTCAATTTATGATTCCAACTGAATTACAAAACTAGTATTAGCAGAGCATATTTTGGTGTTCTTTGCGCAGATTCCGTGAAACTATATTGACAATCAGACAAAGTATTCTCAGAGCAAGGCAGACAAAGTTAAATGCATGCATTCCTCAAGACATGGCCTATTTATGTTTTTGAGCAATTGACTTGCATCTACCAAGGAATAGATATTAATGTGAAATATTTCAGTCTTCACTGGGCTAAATCCAAAATTTAAACCAAAAACCTACTTAGCAATTGGGAAAACCCACTCTCTAAATCCATGTTAAATGAGATTTTAAAAATACCACAGAGATCAAAGCAGCATAAAAACAACCAAAACCTGGTTTTGTTGTATAGTTCTTACCATCACAGTTAGTGCAGTAACAGCCGGGATGCTCAGTGTAGGATCGCTGTGCTTTTCTTGATAGACTACTCGATACAGAGATATAACACCATTGGGAGAAACAGGCTGGGTCCAGTTCAGACGCACTGAATATGGACTTGTTGCTTGTGCCCCAGGGGCTCCCATGCCCCATGGGGAAGCCTCCAGAGTTTGGGTTGAGGCCCACAGGCTGTCCACTGACCCCACAGCATTTTGGGCTCTAATACGATACTCGTAGAGAGTAAAAGGCTGTAGAGCATCAGATGCATCAACAAATTCCAAAGCTCCTTCAGTCCAAATGAACAAAAGCAACTCTTCTTGACTGCCCACAGGACGTCTGAAATGAAATCAAAGACAATCAAACAGTCACACAGTAGTGGATTTTGAAGATCTAAGTTCAGCTTGCAACTCACAAAAGTACAAAACATATTTCTACACATTACACACTCACAAGGTACTACCTATGTGTCTTTGTGCCTTAAAAGTATTTCTGTGAACCTGTGTCAGTTGCTTAAGTAGTGAAGAAGAGATTTTCAGACAATTATTTAATCATTATTCATCTAGGAGAATACGATAAAACACTGCAAACAGGTGTGCTGTCACACTCCATAGTATCAGATTTGCAATATAATACCACATTCTTTCAGAATAGAACACATCAGGTATGAGAATTTCAAAATTTAGAACATGAAATTTGAAATCCATTTTTAGTTGTTAAAATAATGACTTGAATTGCAGTATGGCTACAAGTTTTCAACATTTCTGAAAATCAAGCTATTTATGTAGATATTCATCTGAGGATCCCTCATTTACAGAAAATTAGCACACATGTAAAAGAAAAATGTTACCTAGTGAACAAGCGATAAATATTCTAACATGGCCTCAAAACCAAAACTGCACATTTTTTTATTCTAGTTTGCTCACAATAAGCATCCCATTTGTTCTTGCAAATGGAGTAAGTAATTCCTTGTGCATAAACTCAGCAGAATTTGCAGCTATACCAGAAAAACTCATTAAAATATCACAAGGATTACTTTTTATAATAAACTGTTTATTTTTTTCCAGTGGTGTTTTTGTTTCAAAAATACAAACTTACACAAAAATACAAACTTTGATATATAAAGACAATTCATTGTACAGGCTTTTGGCACATATAGATTTTTATTTTAATATTTATTCTTACTTTTTCTTGATGTGTATACATGCATGCATACATACACACACATATACACGTATGTGTATATATGGCATCCATTCCTACTACATCTCTGCTTGTTTAGGACCTGGAGCTATTCTGAGTATCAGAGGAGATTACAGATGAGCCTCACCCCCTTTCTAATGTGGCCCCTTCTAATATATAATTTACAACAGATGTAAAAAGGAAAGCACTCATCTTCAAAACAGAGTTATCAAATCAATTCTTCCACTTGGCATAAAAATGTTTGTGTGAAATTAAGTTGGTTACATTTAAACACTGTGATAAATCTCAATGACAGTTGTGCTTTACTGCACATGAATTTAAGTATTTTCCCTACTCTTCACAAGAACCTTGGCCTTTGCAGAACGTAAAAGCACTTTCACCCTCCTTGCCAACAACAAAAAACAAATTACATTATCTGCCACTTTTTTTGAAAGTAGGGCAAATTCACAGAAGTAAAATTAGTTTGTCTGACTACCAGGTGTCATCATCACTACACACAGAGAGAAGCTGAAGAACATTTTTTTGGCAAGAGAAAATCTGCATTTTGCAAAATTATTTTGATTTTTATTTTGTTAGATCAATCCCAGTATTACTTGAAAAATACAAAAATGCATTTTTTTTTTTTTAATGGACAATCTTAGCTTCTTTGTAATAAAACATACTCAGGTACTTAACTGCAAACATAAAGAATATAAAGAATGCATGTGTGTACACAGCTGTTTATTCATCCTTTGTGTGTATACATATATAAGGCATGTATGAGCACATTATTTTCTTACATGAAGTGAAAGAACTTTTGCCAAATTCTGAGATAAGCAGGCTATACGGGCACTATGTAGTTTAAATTGTTAATATATTTTTGAAAACACAAGTGTTTTGAGGTAAAATGTTTCTAGCATAGTAAACCAGGCAAATTATAAGATATGTTGATACTGAGAATTGGTTGGCAGAACTGGGTGAATAATATCAGGTAGAACTGGAAGGAAACATTCCCAAGCAATTCTCTCTTGCAACAAAATGAAACGTCTGAAAGTGTGGGGATACAAAATCTCCATTTGATTCTCAAATTCCTTCAGATATTTTTAGTACAAGCCCTGTGCAGAAGTATTGCTTGGATCTTGTTCAGTGACTTAGAACAAGACACACAATTCCAAAAGATGAATCGCTACTATGCCTTTTCCATGCACCTAAATACATACTCCCTATGTGCTTAAAAACATGCCTAAAGATCTCTGCTGATAAGTGAATAGAGTGTATATTACAGTGCAATAAAGTTTCATGTAATATCTGTCTTGTCTGGCCAAGCACTATGACACTTAAATGAATACATACATTTATGTTTTATAAATTCTACAAATTCTGTGATAAACAGATTTTTCACACTGGAAGATCAGATATTATACCAACAGTAAGCTCATCCACAAGCAAAGCTGCACAATGTAGTCTGGTTAGGTATTTAGATCTTATTACTGCTGAATATTTAATGAATGAAACTTATGGTTAGGTAAATGGTTCCATCTGTAGTGCTAAAAAACAGAATATCTTCATGTATGAATAAACTTTGAACAGAAGTGGTTGAACAGTCTGTAATCATTTCAATTGTCTTAAGATTTAAGATTCAACTGCTCATTTAACTGGAAGTGTTTCTTATGTACAATGAGCTGCAAAGGAGAATAACATTTCCAAGAGCTGGAAGCTGTCTCTTAATCTGCATAGTCTGATTTGCTGCTTACATTCATTTTGAAGATGCTCATATACAGTTATTTTTATAAGGGCAACTTCTCCCTGCCCCCCTGCCAGTTGGAGACAGATGACATAAAGAGAACATAATCTTCTTTGTGACGGATGACTACAGAGCTGTATGCAGAGGACTACAACACTAACTGCAACTCTCACCCCTCAGTTTCCTTATGTGGAGGAAGACTCAGTGAATCCCTGAGGTCTTGGAGGTCAACTTCTCCACGTTTATCTTTCAACATGAATACAAAAGTACTGGTTTTTGTGGTGCCTACTATTCCTGGGGTAAAACATTATCAAATGATTTTGTGGGGAAAAAATGAAGCATCAGAGCAATGTACCTCCTTCACCTTCACCCTCTCCCCCAGCTTCATATCCAACTAAACAAAGCAAGCTTCACTTGCCATTTGGTTACAACACCAATCTATACGCACATTTATACTATGTGGTTTGTATATTTCTCTTTTTCCTTTTTTTTTCTCCCTATTTACAAGCTTTGATATAAAAAACGTACTGAAGGAAATTGAGACTATTGCATATAACATGCTAGTTTAGATTAGGTATTACATCAATTACAGGTATAAATAAAATCCTTCGTGAGTTCTTATACCTATTGACATATCCATCCGTAAGGATTTTTATATTAAACCATCTACTAATATGTGTGCCTTGGAAGCTGTCTTTGGTGTAGCTCATGGTAATGGTATAAGGGTAAGCAATTAAGTCATCATAAAGAATCAATCTAGAAGCCTCTGCACTGCAAGTCAGAACAGTTAACAGCCATGGAGACATCTCCTGTGTCTTAAATTGCCTGTTGATTTTTTTTTCTGCTACATTTTCACCATCAGGATTGCTCCACTAATGAGAGCTACATTACAATCTCACACACTTGTACTAAATAACATAATCTTGCTGAGCATGATGTAGACACTGACAAAAACTCAGACTCCCTTAAGCCAGATATGAACCCAAAACCTTAGAATTTTACAGGAAATACTGAGTCATCTTGTGCATCTTGTACAGTGGTCATCAGTATACTGGTCATCAATAGAGAGCAATTCCATTAGCTGATGTGATGTATATCTTATTAAAATACGGCAATAAATACATAATCTATTTCCATAATATTATTTTTCTGGAGTAGCAATTTCTCTGTTTGTCACAAGGACGTTATGTAATGATGAATGGGAAGAGAAGTAGATTAGGTGATTGTCTCGTGAGCCACATCTTTTCTCATTCACAATTTCTTCTAAGTTGTGGTCCTTGCTAGAAAAGTTTAAAAGCCTCAGATCTGTGTTTAAGACTGTTATATGAATCAAAAATAAAATGTCACCATCTCTTTTATCATAAACTAACATTTTAATTTTCAGTTTCTGACAAAACGTCTGTGAACTTGCCAGTGTTTGTATTAATTCGAGTAGCAAGAATGAGTCCTGACATTTTAATGCAAAGATCTGCACCCACACTAGCTCCCCAAACATTCTAGGTTTTGAGTCAAATGAATTTATTTTCACAGTGATGCAGTAAGAAAAAGGCACATGATGAAGAAGAAATTACATGCCATAACCTCCCACGGAAATACTGCAGTCTTGCTGCTACAACAATGTAAGGCTATGTGTGGCTACAAAATGAAAAAGAACTATGTGCTTACATCCCATTTCTGATTTTTTTGCAGCTATCTGAGAAAGATTTGATATTGTTGTTGTCTAAGCACATTTAAACTTCAGCTGAAATAACTGCCAAGTGATTCATGCCTATGTAGGTGAATATAACGATTGTATCTGGAGCCCCAGTGCGCCATTTTCATTTCACTTTAAATAAAAAACAAAATGTATCTATGTCAGTCAGTGCCCTTCTGCTGTACTCAGAGGTATCAAACAGGCTACAATTATGATTGTGAAGTGATTGTGTCACATTGGAGGAAGGTTTATTGCTTTTGAGTCTGCTAGGCAGTAACACATTCTGTTTCATATTACTCTTTATATCATTGTTTGGCTGTGACTAGAATAATCAAATGCCATCAAATGCTGTCAAATTCAATTTACAGTATTTTTCATTGAAGCAGGCTTTCTGCATTATATTTCCTGTTTTCCCGTTCTATGGCTGCCATGGAATAGCAGCAGTAATCATCAGCTTTATTTACAAAACCAACAGAGTGAAGACATGTCTTAAGCTATAACGTACACTTTATTTCTCTTTATAAAGGGGAGGAATTTGGTATTTTTTGATGAGACAATTAAAAAAGAGCGAAGAAAGGGTATTTCAAAAGAGTAGTAATTTTAGACACTACTGTGCTTAACACAAAAGTGAATTTATATTAATTATCACTGCTGATTCAAAATGTAATTTGTTTCCCTGTCTTCTCAGTCAGAGCTCTAGTATAATAAAATGTCCCAAATTCTGTGTGGGAGGCCGGGTTCAGCCCAGCATGCGTTTGCTACATGTTTATAGTTGGAAAAAAACTGGAAATTTAGAGCTTAAAACCCTTTCTAACCTGTGGCTTGAGTTTTATGTCCTCTGACTTTCTGAAGCTATTCAAGAAGCTTCACATACACTTCAGCAAGCTTTTAAAGAACCAATGGGCACAGTAGATGTCAGTGCTCTGCTACTTTGATACTTCCCTAAACACAAATATCTATACAGAAAAATCTTCACACAGAGCTTATGAAGCCCCTCAAAGGGAGTGAAGATGTGTCAGTCAACCACCTAGACTGAGTTCAGCAGCTGAGTTCAAACACCAAGGAACATAAATAGCTATAATTTAATTGGAAGATTTTATAGAGTGAAACTGTACTATAATCACAATCCAGATTACTTACTCATAGACAGGAATGTAATTCCTCTTGGAAAATTGTTTTGTGTTAGAAAAATTCAGAAACCACTTTAGGGTTTAAAAATCTCAACAACAGTGAATTACTCCTGCTTCCTTTCCAAATTTCTCAATTGCCTATCAGAGAGGATTGAAGAAGGTACCTAGTGTCTATGTAAACACCCACAATGAGCATTTATCTTTCAATTATTGCCCGTTTCTTTGATTTTTAAAAAATGTATTTTCACCTGCTTTTTGTTATTGTAGAATATGATTCTTATCTCAGCTCTTATTCTCAGCTTGTCCATCCATACATCAGCATCTTGCCTTAGCATTTGAAAGGCAAGAAACAAGACAAACTTTACCATATACTTCTACATTTTTTCACCTTCTAATGTATCAAGGAATAAAGAAATTAACAGTTCAATATGGCTACAGAATCTGAGGTGATAAAGCATTTACCTGTGAATAAAGTAGTTAGTAATTATGCCATTTGGTTTCCTAGGTGGTGCCCATTTCACTTCTATGAGTGCAGATCCCATTGCTTTAACAATAGGTGGGCTCAATCCACTAGGAGGTGCTTCAGCAGTTCTGGAATATGTGCGACCACCCACTCCACACCCACCTAAAAAAAAGACAAGTTTGCTTAGAGATAAGTGTTTCTTCCCCGACAAAAAAAAAAAAAAAAAAAAAAAAGTAATTTTAAAAATTGAAAGCACAAGAAAATAATGGAAATGAAAGAAAATAATAACAAGAAAATAATGGAAAGCACAAGAAAATAATGGAAACATTCTCAATAGAATATACAAAGACTACATTTACTGGATGAAAACAATAAATCACCAAAGGAAGTAAAAACCAAGAGAACACTTCATGATTTGTAATAAAACAAACCACAAAATACATTAAAATATTCACTGGTTAGGGAATCTTTTCCATGACAAATTATTTAAATGTCCTTTCAGGCTGTCTGTGTAATCACAACTCTTATACTGTCCTCACAAAACTCTTGGGGATCTCATAATGGTATTTACAACGTGCAACAATGTTCATAGGCCAATAAGTTAAATATCAGTAGAAGAGGCATAAAATAATAAAAATTTTGGAGAAAATTGAGAAGGAGCCAATTTGGATTTCACTGACATGCTAGGATGACAGTGACAGAATTGGCTTTTTTCATCCATTAGCATAAACTTTGCTTTGAGATGGAGTTCAGGACTGAGCATTTCTATAGAAAACTACCAGAAATAACAGATAATGCATTGAAAGCTGATGAATGTCAAGTCAAGAAGCTCCCAATGAAATGGTGCCTCATTTCATTATTAAATACTCATTTAAATAAGTGCAACTCCATCAGTGACTTTCTTATGACTTTCACCAATGCAGGTCAGAATAGAATTGGTTTTAAGGTATCAGTTCAGAAAGATTTCAGTAGGATTTTGAGAATTTCTACTAAGTTTAAGGAATTTTGTAATATTTGGGTTCTTCTCTAGTGTCTTTGTGATTACTACTTCTTCCAGGTGAACAACTACAGAACCCATTTTATTTCTGTATGCATATTTTCAATAATTGTTATGCTATTGCAAATAGCTTTTTTAAAAAAAGGTACATATTACCTAAAATACATTTTTTAAATCTCCATTTAAAATATTCATGATATAACATGGAGATATATTTAATGCTTCATTCAATGCTAGGCTTTCTTTTCACTAGGTAAACATTTCACTCTGATGTAGAAATATTTAATCTGTTTTCATGAGTTGAATCTATCCGGCAAATCTCCATTTCTTTCCAGTCATAGAGGTGAGCCTTTTAAAAAAAAGTCTTACCATTCTGGCATGCTTGCAGTCTTATCTCATACAGGGTATAGGGATCTAGGCCATCCACAAAAGCAAAATGTGCTTGACCTGCTGGCTTCACTAGCAGAGTGGGGCTGCTTGCATTTAGTAAGATGTTGTATTCCAAAGGCGTACTGACAGCAAATATCCCTGTTGTGAAACAGAGAAGAACCAGTGATTATCTGAAATACTAACACCAGTGCACAACAACTTCAAAGAGATTCATCATATGCAATTTTTACATGTAAGACCCTCTGGAGGTTTTGTCTACTGCCTCTTTTGGAAACTAAAACCATCTAAATATAAACTGGAAAAGATCCACCTGCAGATTGTAACTGGAAGATAGACATTACAGTTCTTAGTTAAAAATCAAAATTCGATTCAGTCAATGCAAGTGTTGCAATTGCTACTTCTGGGAAGAGGAGTGACCTTATAATTGGGAATCAGGTAGCTTTTATTTCCTTATTTTGAAGAGCTAACAGCTACTAAGCACCACTTTTGGAGTGTAGAGTCATATGATCAAAGTGAATTGCCTCCATTTAGCAAATTATCCTTTGTTAGCCCAGCAGCAGTACCTGAGTGTAGGTGCTTAGCCTACTCTACTAGAAAAGTACACTAACCAACAAATGTATCATTTCATCTGATATAAAACAATTAGTTTTTAGTTTTTGTTGGAGAAATGACACTGATTTTTCCTATCTTGTTCAAACAAAATTTTTTTTTCCACTCTATTCATCTTCGCTAGCTGTCAATTCTTTGTTTTCCAGTTCTGTTGAGAAGCTGAAAAATTTAATATTTCAAGAGAACAAACTAAGCCATACACCATCACTTCAGAAAGACTGGCAGAAGTTACTGGATCTTCTTGTGTTTCTTTCTGCATAGCTTCTAAATGTTTTCTTGTTTGTTTGTTTTTGTTTGTTTGGCTGGTTGTTGTTTTCAAAGGGCGTGCAGAGAAGAGCTACATTAGGCTGCAGCTCTTTGTATCTCTGTATCCTTGGATTCCAGACCCATCAATATTCAAAGTCAGAAAGCCTCCAGCTACTATCTAAATGAGACTCTTTTCCTTACTGGTGTCTTTGGGTGAAATAAGAATCCAGGGTACATGAACAAAACATAATAGCAATTATTTTCCAGTAATTTCCATAGGCTTTTCATTGTCTCTCTACTACTGTTCTACACAGACAGCAGCAGTTTCATAAAACCAAGAGAATAACCAATGAAGAGCTTGTCAGTAAAGTGTATTTCCTTCATTCTGCAGTCATTCAAGGCATAGCCTTAAGTAAAAACAAAGTACAAAAACAAGTAGACAAGGTACCTTTCTGAAATGAGTCAAGATGCATCTGATTAGCAAGAGCACATTGTTCTTTCGACACAATACCTACTTTGGATGTCACAGAGATGTCTTTGTGATTGCACCAAGAACCAGATGCCTTTAAGCAGTTCTGAGACTCGTCCAGATCTTGAGAAACTTTGTTTGTTAATTTGGAAAACAAGTCCCTTCTTTCTTGTAATCGTGGCTTTGGTGCTTTTCTGATAAAGCATATGGGTTGATACTATCACCCTGAAGCTAATAATGTGTTTTCTTCCACTGTTATGAATATGCACATTATATATATATATATATATA
>CM021699.1:18852022-18962022 GCA_011074415.1 Stictonetta naevosa
ATTTCAAATTTCTTTATGGTACTATAAACAACAGAGGTACTTTGGAAGATCAGAAAAATCTTTGAAATACCAAATTTTTACAATTCTCAAAAGAAAAGTGGGACATAAAGATCCCAAAGAAACACAAATATGCTGCCTCACTAGGTGCTAGACAAAGGAAATGCTGTTATAATAAAAAACTGAAAAAATAGCTCTGAACTGGAGGCATGGCTTCAAGCTTATTCAACATCTCAGTTTACATGAAGAAGGTGCTGACATTAACCACTGAAAGAGGTGAAGGGAGAAGGAGACAGAAAGTAGAAAAATACCAATGTATTTTTTTCCTCAATGTAAAGTTTCAAAGAAAAAATAATTAAGAACAGAATAACAGAAAACTTTTTAAGTTGTGCAGGATGCTACAAAGGAAAGCTGAGAGGTGATCTTGAAGTATAGTAGATAGCTTCTGCAAGAAATAAAGTTATTTTTTGCTAAGGTAAGGTAATCTGTCCTTATGACAGATCAGGTATTTCAGCAAGAAACGTCCACTAACTTATGAAGTGACACATAATTCATGTAATACATTTTTGTGCATCTGGTAAGTGCATTTATTTTAGGCAAAATCACCAGAAAGCTTAAAAATTTGAACTATTCAGAATACCTGAGATTCAAGGAAGCTTAAGTACAAGCAAGAACAGCTGAATCCAGATGTCAATATGAAGCAAAGGATAACTCAACATAACTCTTACCTATGTCCAACATTCAGTCCATATCTCAGCAGAAATGCTAAAACAAAAATCCATGATCTTAAATCTCCTCCTCCTAAAGGCTGCAAATGTTTAATGAATGATACCAATAATATGATCAACAGAAAAAATATTCTGAGGAAGTGATCAGGAAACTGTAAATAAAACTATATGAAAAATTCTAATATTTTTCCACAATTTGATCAAATTAATTCAACGCTAAGATCAAAGGATCACTTTATAATCTGTAAAAATGAAGAAATCCACTCATGCAACACAGAAACATGTCAAAAAAAACTTTTTATGTTCCAGAATAGCCTTTAGCATCTGCAGGCAGTCTGAAACAACTACCTTGTGTGCTCTGATGACTGAAGGAAATGAAATGGGCATATTTGTTCAAGTCAGCTGGGAAACCACACAACTTGGTTAATTCCAGAGTTCATAAATTTATGTCACAATAAAAGGAACCATAAAAGCACAAGTGAACCAATTTACCCTAAGTGCAAATGGCAGTTTTGTTATTTGGTGTCAAAGTTACCATGAGCACAATGACAACCTGCCATAACACATTTTCATGTTCACTAAAGAACAAGGATTTAGTTGGTTAGTATTCCCAGCAATGCTCTTTTTCATAATTTACAACAACTAGATGCTGATAGGTTATTTAACATTTATGAAGTTAAGATGTAATCAGAAAAACCCTGATTATCTTTACAAATAAAAAAGTTAAATTATTCCACTTTTTTTCTCTGTGACTTCATTTCACAGCAGGTGCACACTCTGCAACAGGACAAGTCAATCAAACTAAACCTTTTTTTTTTTTTTTTTTTTTTTTGTGGGCATATTTGGATAATGTTCAATGGACAATTCTGTGCAAAAACTCTGCAAATTTGGTTTGACTGCTCTGCGTACTTCAAAACTAGTGGAGCTCATAAAATTGAATCTGAAGCACAAGTTGCCTAGATTAGGGAAAAAAAGCCACTGCCTGTTTTACAGACTGGTCACCAAAAATCTCTTTGAAGTCAATTGATGAAAAACTGTTTAATATGATGTGAAACTCCATCACAATTAAAGGAAAATAGCTGAATTGTTTCAGTTGAAGTCAACAAATATTAAAAATAAGAATGATAATTCTATTTATTTAAAAGCAGGAGAATAAAGTCTAAAGTAATATTTTATTATTTAATCTCAGACAATAAAAATGTGTATTTGGCTTTCTGATATTAAGTATTAAAAATAAACTTTAGGTATCTAGGTATCTCATTCTGGTTGTAACAAGTGTTCCCAGTAAGACTCTGAAGATGCTGATGGAGATGCTGATTACTTTCAAGATGCAGAACTTTGAAAAATTTGGCCTATAATGATGTGGTGTGAACACTCATTTATATGAGAAAACCGAAAAGAGGAAATGTAACATTGCTCCAGCAGAAGTCAGCACAATTTGTTAGACCACCTTCTGAAATAAACAAGAAACCAGGTTAGCTGGGGAAGCTAAGAGACAAAGATAAGAGACAAAGGTTATTCAAATACCAAATTTGATCAAAATAGAAATCCAGACATGTTACACAACCTTTACTCTAAGTGCTAAACCAAACCCAGAAATGGATGAAGTTTATTATTAAAACATGATGAAAGAAGGCATTTTAATCCAGGTGATCATTAACATATGAAGCAAGTAGTGTAGAAGCAGAGGACAGAATCTTATTTCTTTTGAGCATGTTCTGTTTTCATGTTATTGCCAGCAACTGAGCATATGCAGGAGAATCAGGCCCCCAGTGAAGACCAATGGGGTTGTCAATGAGTTGAAATGCAGGACAGCTACTTGCCTTACTATTAATAAAATTTATGGATATGCCTTGGGAGAATTACTTTTTTTTCCCATTCAGCTTTTCTGCTTCTATCCATGGCACTAATAGTTCCACAATAATTTTAACATATCCTTCGGTAACGTATCAGTGAAATGTACCATACCTTTGAGGTCTGTTCACTGAGGCAATGCAACAGCAGATAATGGGATGCCCGTTTCAGAAAATAAAGTCCTATTTTCAATAGTGAGTGAGCTGTGTCACATACTTTTTTTTTTTTTTTTTTTCTGAATCCACCACTTTAGCCACTACTTGGCTACCTTACTATTTAGTTAAGTCAGGAGTAGTGAAATGACACATCTGTGAAGTTATAAGATTTAGATACATCACAGATTTTGAAACATTATAATGAAAGCAATCAAAAGGAAAGGTCTGCATAATACAATACCATTAATTAATACTGAAGGTTGATATTTGATCTAAATTTATTACAGCAGATAAGTAGATAGATTGCCAAAGCATCCCGGATATCCAGAGACAGGAAGACATTATGACCAACCACCCTCTCATCAAAACTTGGCTACTATAAAGCACTTTTTTCATGAAGACTGTATCAATTAAAACAACCCTCTTGTCAAGGCGTGAATGACAATCCATATAATAAAAGCTGCATTCTGGGTTTTAAATGGAAATATGTATTATTTCAATATATCGTGTTGGATTCACATACAGAAAAAAAAGAGAAAAAGCTACTACATCACACCGTGACATGTGAATTACAGCAAGCTGGGGATATATGTGGCCTCAGAGGTCTGCATGCACAGGACCTGTTAATGGGCTGTATCTCATACCAGAATATCACAACCTCCAAAATAAACCTCCACCTCCATGCCCCAAAGTCTTCCTATTGTGAAAAAACACTAAGAGCACAAAGGTCTCAGAATGAACATGAAGCAGGATTATGAACAGTCAAGAATTAATTTCTAGCTTCCACAGACACTTGTTTATTTTAGTATCATGAAGTAACATTTCTCTGCTCTTAATATCTCCCATCCCTGTAAGAAAGATCAGCTAGTGGCCCTGGGGCTCTGTGATAAATCAACAGCATTTTTTCCTTTCTTTTTTATCTTAGCAGGGGCACTGCATAAAAAAGAATCCTTTATTCAAACTTAAAGGCTTAAAATAACAGACACCACAACAGGTGAGAGAGGAAGGGACTGTCACCAAATATCCACAAAAGATAAGCTTTCAGGATGCATCCCAGTACCTGCAAGGAAGGACATGTACTTTCCCCTGACTGAGGAGAGCAATTACTACAGCTGTGTGAATATATCAACCCCCCATCCTCTCCAGTAGACTCATAACATCCAACCTCTTCTTCAACCCTCTGATCTTGTGGTTTCAGGAATATAGAAAACTTTGTACACACCATCTTCATTGCAATATTACCAACTGTACTACGCAAAGCCCAATTCTCCTTGCATGTTTGTAACCTGCTACGAGTAACAGGAATTTGAGCAGCTGGAAAAGAAAAGGTTCAGAACAAGAAGGGCAATGTTTTCTGGGAAATGCCCCACTCAACACAAGCCTATGCTTTTATAGTATATTCCTATATTTTAAATCTATTTATAATGTTGCTGAATATTTTGTATCTTAAATTATATTTATTATCAAAACTATAATACAGCATGAGTCACTTTCCAATAAAACCAACTGTAGATTATATGCCATTCGAATTCACCTGCCTTCTGCTGGGTTCTAAATCCTTCCAGGCAGTAGGGAGAAAAGTTTAATTTAAGATTTTAATCTTTTCCATATATTATATCATTTCTATAATGGATTTTGTGCTTCTGAAAACTAAAAGATTGACAGCTCAGGGTATTATAGATTTATTAATCATTGCTTAAATGGGTAGGGTGAACACTGCTAAGCATTACCACAATACTTGCAATCCAGCACTGAAGGCAAAATACCTTTACTAGGTCACTTTATTTTTAATGCCAGTTGATGCTACTGTGACTGCTCTGCAAAGTACAAACATCTTAAATAATTAGGAAGAGGTGATATCAAAACATCCTTGTGTTCACTGATAAAACATATATTGTTGCTATTGCAATATGCAAACATCTGAAGTGTGTAAAAAACTGACCTCACTATAACTGAAAAAAGCTAATATCTAGAAACTGGAAAACACCTTGCTGGAGATGAACTACACAAGACAGAAAACTTTTCACTTACATTGCTCTCATTGTCCCACAATAACTATACCATATCATTTTTATCATATCAGCAAACCACACCAGTCACTTAAGCTGTGATCTACATTAACAAAATGGAAGACATTTTCTAACATAGAAAGATACTGTTATTCAAATATTCCTTCTTAGTCTACCTCTGTAGCAGGCCAAGACAACCTGGTAATGTTCAGGAGAAGAGGAACAAGAGCTGAAAAATTTCTGGGCATTTTCTGACCTACAGTACTGCAAGATAATACATCCACATAACACTAAGGTGCTGTGGTGAATAAAACTTATGCTATCAGGTCAAAGCTAGCATGGGATCTCTGTACTATACTCTTAAACCTTTTTTTAAAAGGAATTAAAAATTGATTTGTGCAGGACAACTGGACATCTTAGTTACCAGCATAGTTATCAAGACATCATCAACCCGAAAGTTTTACAGGTCTCCCTCTCCGTAACTCAGGTTGGTCGGAACAGAAGGGAAAACTCATTTTCAGTGTAATTGTTTTTTTCCCCTTACTACTTGTGCTCAGTAATAGTTTACAAGATCAAATTAATACATGGATCTTGGATTAGCTAATCCTCACAATACCTATGTCAAGTAGATAGGTCAACATTATTTTAATAATGTCTCTGAGAAACAGCAGCTTTAGATACTAGTTATTTAAATCACGCCGACACTAAAACCAAATACAAAGAATAAAAAATCAGAATGATTCAGCTGCTTGCCTTAATATACTACTTTTTCTGTCCTTTCATTTTGCTACAAAGTACTACATAGAAATATGTTTTTACCTGGTGTGTCCCAAGCTAAAAATATAGAATAGGCATCAATTACTGTGACATTATATGGGACATGAATTTTCTCTGGTGCTCCTACTGGTGTTTGTATAACGTATTTATCACTAGTGTTGCTGCCGCCCCAAGTGCTGGCTTCCAGCTGGTAAACATATCTGCACAAACACAAAAAGATCAGTAGACACTATGGTTAGAAGCTTTAAGCATATCAGTAATAGAACATTCCCATTTTCACCAATTTAAAGTGAACAGACTACAAATACTGCATTAGTGAGCACTTTCACCTTTAAGATTTATTGTCATGAGAAAAGTGATTCTTTACCAGAACAATAATTTTTATACTAGAATTTACATTGGCTTACATAAGAAATATTAACCAAAAAATTCCAAAACAAATTCCAGAATGGCCTAATTAAAGTGTTAGCAGCTGATGCTTTCATGTCAGCATGTTCAATATGCACAAAAATATCATTAAAGACATTCGGTACTGTTTAACATACGAAGACTTTAATTTTTCTAAGTATATTCCATAAGAAATAAAACAACCAATCAAGAACAACCAAAGGGGAAAATAAAAAGCTTCCCCTTCTTTCAGTCAGTCAGAAAGACATTCTCAAAAAAAGAAAAAAAAAAAAAAAAAGGAGAGAAGTCAGTTGATTAAGACTTTCCACCTTTGATAGCTTCCTAAAAGTGCACTTTACCAATTTTCCAATAATTAAGTAATACAATATTTTTCTTTTGTTAAAAGAGTAATTTACATTTTTGTACATTTCGCAAACACTAATTTTGAACACATTTCCCATATCACCAAACTGCTTTAACATGCCTTACCTACTGTTAGGCTGCAGGTTAACATCTGTGAAATTCAGGTCTCTACTACCACCCAAGAATATCTGTTCTCCATCACGAAATAATTGATACTGAGTAATGAGTCCATTAGGTTTCTTTGGTTCACTCCAGTAGATTTCCACTGCTGTTGAGTTGACTATGATATGATGAGGTTTTGGCCATACCCCTATTAACATCGCAATGACACTATTTTAATTTTATGACAGACAATGAAAGGTGTCGCACAGTTTGTGCTGTTGCTTTCAGCAATGTAACAAAAGCATTAAACATAGCCAGAGAGGATAAGAGAATTTAACAACACGTTCTGAATTTAACCCTCATTAAATATAACTAACTAGACAAGGTACATAATAATGGAGAACAAAGCCAAAGGCTACAGCCTTTCTTTGCCTAGCTGTCTCTGCATATTTATTTGTGATTTGAAAAATAGACATCTGCTAAATCTAACCTTGCTAACTTAAAGATGAATGTGGAAAAATTGCCACAAAAACAAAGCAGAAGTACAGTGCCAGGCAGTCAGTATAAAGAGCATGGTGAGATCCAAATGCTCTTTGAAAAGATTTTGAAAAGAGATGGATTCTCTTGTGTAAATTTATCCATGATAGCTTGATTGATGATGGCAGAGTTTTGTACCTTGTTAAACTATTACAAAATACAAGCCCTTATGACTATGTCTTTGCAGGTCTCTAAGAATGCCTTTTCTCCTTACCGTGAGGAGCAGATTGCAAAGTTTGACCTGAAAGCGGCTGGCTGGAAGCACACCCAGCAGATGTACATGCAGTAAGCATGAAGCTATAGTTAGTGTATGACTGCAAACCTAGAAAGAGCAAACAGAGGTTAGAGGAAGGTATTCCTAAAATTCTGTCACTACAAGGAAGAACTGGATTTAAAGGTAAATTTAACTTTCAATATTTTTGGCAAACATAAAATTTAAGTCATTCTTATTTTACATCTGAATAATACTGTAATAGTGAATTCTTGCAAATTTAGAAATATGTCTTCTACTAGTTAAAATACTTGACAAAATTCAGACTGAATATGCAACTATGTTGCAATGGATCTATGGATGACCCTCATATAGACTTATCTCAATTAGCTTCAAATCAGTTAACTTAGATAGCACTTGTAGCATAGTAACTACAGCCCAGACCTCAACCCATATGAACCTTCTGAGAATTTACTCAGTCTCTTAAGCTGCTGTTCTTCGAAACTGCACTCCTGGCTGCACAAAGTGGTTAAGACATTATTGGAAAGTACCTAAACATTCTTGGCAAAGACATATTCTCCATAATCGCTCAGAGGGTGGTGAGGCACTGGCACAGGTTGCCCAGAGAAGCTGTGGATGCCCCATCCCTGGAGGTGTTCCAAGACGAGACTGGATGAGGCTCTGTACAACCTGATCTAGAGGGTGGTGTCTCTGCCCATGGCAGAGGGGATGGAAATAGATGGTCTTTAAGGTCCCTCCCAACCCAAGCTGTTCTATAATTCTATGATAATTGGTGATGGCCATAGAAATTCAAAGCTTTCCAACAGATAAACACCTGAAAATGTAATTCCTTAGAGCTTTGGAAGTGAACAGCTGAAAACCCTGCAATGGTTTGAACATTTAATACAAATATACTTGCAACAATAAGAAAATAGAACAGTAAACCCTTACTTGAACATGAATTTTCCAACTAAACTGCAGACAAGTCCAAAGACATACTCTGTTCCTGCCCCTTTTCCAACTTCTATTTGTTCAATTTGGTCCATATTTTTTCCTATTATTTTTTTTACGAGATTTTGCTATAACTGCTATAAAACAGTCAGAAAAAGGGACGATAACCATGTTCCAAGATACTAATTTTAGTTACTTGTAAGTTTTTGAAAACTATTTTTTCACCCCAAACCTTCTATGCTTGGCATCCTTGAATGAGACTAAAAGAGAATATCTTGCTTTGAACATTCCTTGGAAATTTTCAAACATCTATTTGCTTTGTGTCAATGACTTCAGTTTTGACATCAAGTTGCCCACTAGTTAAGAATTGGATTTTAGGACTGCTCATACAAAATGTACCCAAATTTGGCTAAGATACTAAGCTTTAGAAAAGCTCTTTGTGCATACCCATTAAATGGTGCTTACAGTTTTAACAGATCAAATCTTTAAAGATTCAGACGTCTGTGTGAGCCTGGCTTGGACACCTCAGAGCTCAGCTTTAACTGTTGACCAGACTGTGAAGGCCCAGGTTACTACATTAGCCTTAGCCAAGGGCACAAGGCTGCTCAGAAAATGGGTTTTTGCTATCCCTGTGGTCTCCCTCATTGTGTTTTGCATTCCCATGAACCTTGGGTTTATAGGTCTGCCTATTCTGCCTATAGGTGCTCAATGTCTACTGAGACAAAAGGATATTTAGCTGCAGACCGACTTAGAATTAGGCCCATCTACACTGAGACTCCCTGAAGGAATAACCCTACTAAACACTGCAGAAGCTGCCGTACCAGTCTTATTTACAGGAATCTTTTGGATTTTTTTTTTTATTTTTTTTTTGGTCTGCCTGGAAGAGATGCATCTTGTGCACCAAGTGAGGCAGCAATCCTACCTACAAATTACTGTTCTATTGTCACACTGACCATTTCAAGATGCTTATGTGAAAGAGGCTGAATTAGGATTAGACAGGTCAATTCATACATATTATGCAGGTCAATTTGTAATTGCTTGGCTTAGTGACCATACATTTAATGTAACTCATGCCTAATTGTAATTACTTCAAGAACAATGGAATTCTGTGACAAAGTTTGGGAAAGATCTTTGTTTATAAACAAATCCTTGCTTACAGTCAGTATGCAGACATTTTAATTAAAACCTATTAGAAAAAAAATAGAAATAAGAAACAATGATTATGTAGAAAGGTAGAGTAATGAATGGAAAACATGAAGGCTGCTTACAAATTACACAAGACATGAAGGAGAGAAAATAAAGAGATGACTCAGAGGGACAGTCCTGACTGTAACCTAATCATGAACTAGAAAAGAAGAAAAATCATCTGAACACTGAGTATAAAAGTAAGAAGAGAGGAAATGACACTTGCAGACTAGAGAGAGGCAAAGGCATGGAGGAAAGCCAAGTATTTAACATTTCAGGATAGAAAAGATTACTGTGGCAACAAATTACTTGAATTCCCCTAAAGGGAGTCATGTTCACTTTTAAAGGAAACATGCATAATAAAGCAATACTCATTTACAACTACACTTTAAAGAGAAAAATGGGCATTAAAAAAAGAGCACATGGTTTCACTAAATTTATTGGTAGAATTCTGACACCTGAAACCTCTAGTCATACATGGAACAGTCATAGCAGATTTTTATCTATGTTATTAAAGCTCTGCATTACAGACCTTGTCTTACATATGCTTTGGAAAGCTCTTCTACAAAGCTATGTATGTGGTTGATAATAAAAATAACAGGTAAGATAATCTTGTAACATAAACAGCATTTTGTTTTTCCAATTTCTCTGTGTAATTGTTCACTAGAGGATACTTCACCCCTCCTTTTTCTTCCTTTTTTTTTTTTTTTATTTTTTTGGGGTCTACTATTATTTAGTTGTTTTAGCCTTAGAAATCTGTTTCATTATTGCAGCATTTGTTGTTTGCCAAAAGGGTTGTGAAACAGCTTTTTAAAGAATGCATTGTCCTAGTAGCCAAATCAATTATTTCTGATACTGTTTGTCTGCATTTGTGGGTATGGCTCCAGCAAGGTCAGTAATTATCTCCCAGGCTAACACTCTTGGGCCCTACCATGGGAATTTACTCAGGAAGATGTCAGATTTCTGACCACAGCCTTATACAACCCTTCCATCCCCATGAGCTTTTTAGATAAATATTACTAATAATTCAAGGCTGCATTGAGATAGGGTTGACCAGTGACATTAACTTTTCTTTTCAGTTTTCACTACCTTGAAATGGAGAATATATTTCAAAGAAAGAATTTGAAGCCATTCATTCAGTCACATAATATTTTTTAACCTTGTTTCTTTTCCTAAAGTAAATATCAACGATCTTATCTGGCTTTTACCTAAAGATGATTCTTCCTATGAATGCTTGATAAAACCTCTTATTTGGGATACGATCTTTAGTGTATGAAAAAGGGGAACTTGAGAAGAATTATTGCTATAAACCCACCTGCTGCTGCTGAAGAGGGCACTCTTAGCTTTCTGTTACAATTCCCCTAATTATTTTCTTAGTCTTACCCTCTGCCTGCCCCCCACTGCAGAGCATTAGCAGGCCCATTTGTAAAGGAGTAGTAACGCAAAGTGAAACAATGCCATAACTGTCATCCAAATTGTTCTGTACAGGGTAGTGGAAGTGTTCAGTAATAAATGATATAAAAAGGTCTTTTATTGACAAGCTGCCATGTGCTGTTTGCATTAGAGAATATGAGAAGATGATGGCTGCTGCCCCTAGGTCCCAGTGGCATTCAACTCAGTGAGATAGCAGAAAATGCTTCAGTTTGCTTAAAGCATTGATAACACCTCTAAATAATTAACTGAGGACTTCCTGTCTTCAATTACTTAATGCTTTTTTTAACATCTTGAGAGGATTATAAGCAATTTATGGATTTCACATGATGAGCACATTCACCGCTATTCCCACAAAGCATTTGTGGGATCGTGTTTCCAAAGCTTTGATGTAATTAAAAATAAGCAGCGAGACAATGGTGCAGTGGCAAGGTGCTAGCCTTCTCGTCTGTTATTTGCAAGACCCTAGATTCAAAGTCTCAAGAAATACTAATGCTACAGCTTCATTAATGTTCATCTGTTGCTCAGGGAAAAGCAGACATTTTTGGAAAGGAAAAAAAAAAGGAAGATAAGAAAATCAAAACCTACATCCACAGGGAATACACAATAGTTAGTTCAAACATTTGAGATTATTTATGAAATAAATTTGATTGTTTTAGCTTATTCTTTGAGTTTAGAGAGCAGTAATTATCCACACTGCAAAATCACTGCCATGAATTCCACATTATTACCCAAGAAACATCCCACAGAAAACAGCACAGAATTTGATTATGACTGTCAGGAGGAACGACCACTTATTTTGCTCCTGGCTGAACATGGCAGCATTGGACAATGGCTTAATGGAATAGCAGCACACAAGGAAAAAAGATCTTTGTTTCTCAGAAGGTAACTACTTCCTCTCCCTTGCAACTGGTAAGAAAAAAACTGTATTGCTTGCATTAAAAATCTCAGTTACTCTGGAGCTGTAAGTGTTTTTTTGGAAGGAACCAGGAGTACAGAAAAAGTATTTTTCAAATGGGCTTGAGTGATAAATCATTGCTTGTTGGTAGGTGTTCTTTACATCACAAACTTAAAACAGCAATTCTGAAACATATACCAAAAACAGGGATACTCTTGTTAATACCCCATCTCCAGAAGAAGTGAATATGGTGATAGTTTTAATATACCGTTGATGAATTTCATGCTGGAGCATGCTACTGCCAAAGAAGAAAAGCCATCCTTTAATCTTCTGTGAGCAGCCACAACAAGAATTTGAAAACATGAAGGGATTCAACCTGGCTCAGAACTCATGCTCTGAGTGGAGGCTGGGAGGGGAAGTATGCTGGATGGCTTTGATATACCCTAAGGCAACTCCTACTTAGGTGGATTTTGTATGGTGACTGTAACAACTATAACATATGAATTTTTGTGTTTTCCATCAGGTAGAAAAAAAAAAAAAAAAAGAAAGAAAGAAAGAATAATGTATTTATGAATTCTCGAAAAACACAATAATTTACTAAGTAACCTGAAGTCAAGTGTGAAAAGATATCCCAAAAAGTTTATGTTCATCTTTTGTATTCAAGGGAAGCATTGGTTTATTAAGTATAATTTTGCTTCAGTGTAAAATTCAAATATTACTAAAAAAATGAATATGTGACAATAATACATTTGACTTAAATCTTTCCTCCCCAAACCTCTTGACTAAAGCTTCTTTCAGATACACACACATTCACAAAATTTCACCAAGCATTTAAAAAATGTATATAAGCAATATTTAACATTATAAACAGAATCCTAATCTTTTACTTTCTTTTCCTTTTTCATATCTCAGGCATAAAGTACTGTATCCTTCTTGCTCCTACACTGCTACACATTCACAGTGGCACCAGTGACTTCAACCACATTACTGCACATTAATGGTAAAACAGAGAGTCATATCTGTGTTATGGGAAGCCAAGCCTACACAAAATATCTGAAAGCTCAAGCTCACCTCAAAACATGAATTGTGAATTGAGTTGGATAGATTAGTTTTATAATTTTGAAATTATTAATATTTTAACATCAGGAGCCTGAACTGAAAAGCTTGAAGAAAATAAATTTAAGGTATGTAAAATCCGTATAAAGCATTTCTAAACTGTGCACAAAAGGTCGGTTTTAAAAGTTACTGACAGGTGGCAGTTTTTATGTTAATACTTTTAATATCTTAAGGACAGGACATTAGATTCTCAGAGAGCTGACTCCTTACCTGATACTGTGTGTTGCATTTTGCTTCCAGTGTCAGTGTAAATAAGTCCTTTTCCCACTTGACTGATCTGGTACTCTCTGATGATACCATTTGGTTTCTTGGGTGCAATCCAGCTTAAATGCAATGCTGTTGAGTTCAAAGCACTGACGTCTGGTGGCTGAACACTCTCAGGGACTCCTTGGACAGTGACTGCAACTACCTGAAGACATATGAATTAAGCAGCAATTTAATGTAATGGTACACTAGATACCATGATCAATGAGAATGTCACTTTTGTTTTAAAATGTTGTTTGGCCTGGAATATCATTACCAAGAGCCTGGAGAACTAGTTAGTTTTTTCCTCCCTTTTCACAATGAAATCTGACCTTGAATATATTACATAAGTCTGTGTCTACAATTTATCACGACAGGTTCACCACAATTTTAGCTGCAGTGTATAGCACGGGGTGAAACAACAAAAACTGTATTGCTTGAAAACTCTTGATAACTCTCTTCCATATGGTTCGTCAGTGTCTCTGCATTTTAACTGCCTGATTTCATATATTTTAAGCACCAGTAAACATGGGGCTAAGCCTCAATATATCCAGTGCAATCTGAACTCTATCAAAGTTATGTGTAACTCCATGTTTTTGTAAGGAAACCAAAGATTCTGAAAGATAGAATAACTTAGCACTTGTTAAGCTCACACTTGTTTAGCTCTTCCTAAAAAAAAGAAAGGGGAAAGTGAAGGGGAAGGGGAACTGCTGATTTTCTGTTGACACATCTCTACTGTTTCGAACAGAGGCATGTCCAAATTACACCAGTTCAATAAGTGAGTTGAACCCTTTTCTCTTCAAGAATCACTTTTCATTTTCTGTTATTACCACTATAAAGTGTTTATATTATGCTCTAAATATAAAATGTGTCCTCTATAATATATTGTTTTAGTACATTTGATGGAATCAGTTTCTACTTGCAGACTTCAGTGTTTGCAACCATAAACTCCTTAATTACAGACAAGTGTAATAAGCAGAATGTATTAGTTCAGGCTAATGGTTGTAACAACTGTGGCTATACAGGTTCCAGCTCATAGCTGTGTGTGCAGGTAGAGGTCTATATGCCTACCTCTATCCCTCTGTCAGTCCTTCTTTTCTAATATTGTTCGCTGAGATTTGTACCAATAAGAAAAATATGTACCTTTTCAACCCCATAGATACCGTAATTACAAAACACAGTCACCATTCCCCACTTCTGTTCCACATATCTTATACTTGCACTCCTAGAAAGTCATTTTCACAAAGCAAGGATATTATTGTGAAAAAGGTCACTTAAATAGTTTTTCCAAATGATGAGTAAGGCAGATACTTTGCAGAAGAGAAACTAGAGCTGGCTAGATAGTAATGCTGGTGAAAGGCATCCATGATTCTAAGTGATATGAGAAAAAAATGAAAGAGTGACAAAGGGAAGAAAGAGATTCTATCTGCTTAAAAAACAGAAGGACAGGCAGGCTGTGCATGAAGTGTAAAGCCTGAAGCCAGTATAGACATGGAAAGCCAGCGAAGGTAACATAGTAGAAGCAGCCTCAAAAAATAAGGTTGTTGATGAAGCTGATCTACTAGAACTAAAGCAGGTAAACTAAGAATAGCAAGGCAGAAGAAGCTATATACATCTTAGTGAGAAGCAAAGATCTAATTTTAAGGATTTGAGAAAGTGCATTTTAATATTCCTTACTCTATTCTATCAGGTACAGCTTTCTATTTAACAAACATCAGTTTTTACAGTGTAATTTCAGCATTGCCAAGACCAAGTTACTGCTTTCTTCTTCCACTTGATTGTATCAGCCTTAAGGTCCAAATAAACATCTGTCAGTAGTTGAATCCAAATAAGATTATTGATGCTTTTCACTTACTTGCTCAATAATAATCATGTCTTCAAATTACACTTTTCCAAAAGCATTTTTATGTTACCACACCAGCTGATAAAAGTCTGGCACCAGTTCTGTATAGACCAATTCACTAACCTTGCTGCTGTCTGTGCAACCAGCAACAGTACAGGCTCGCAGCTGGTATGAATATTCTTGGTATGGCTGGATGCCACTTGTGTCTCTGAAGCTCGTTTCTGTTCCTCTAAAACGCTCAATTCCATCTCGAAGAATGATATAGTGAATAATAAGACCTATCGCAGAAATAAAGTGTTCCCTTTTGTTAGCTGAGAAATGCTCCATGACAGTAATCTATAATAACCTCCTCTGCAAACAGAAAATATTAAATGAAATCTCTAGGTGACCACTCTAACAGGCAGTCATCCCACTTAAATGGTTAGTGTCAATTACTCTAAAGTCACTCTGCTCAACCTTTACATCAACATCTCAGTGGATCTCGATGTTCATTGAAAGTTGTTCCAAGTTTTCACAGTTTGAAAATTGTAACCAAGTTTTCCTGGAAGAACTATTAAGTATTAAGCTTCTCCCCAAATTTTTATAACATGATTATGATTTTCTGATCATATTTCATTATTATTATTATTACAACTCTTCTCAAAAGAGGTTTTTAGGCACTTCTTAGAGACATACTAAATAGTCTTCTGTGAAAATGAAAATGATCTCAACCTAGGGCAAGTTCTTCTTACAAAGTTTTTGGAATAAGCACGTCTCAGTTTCAGTGATTAATTAAAAACATTTTGTGATTTTGGAACACTTTCAGTATAATGATATAACATATATTTTTTAAAAACATATAACAATACCATTTGGTTGAAGTGGTTCTTCCCAGTTCAGAAGTATCACGTCTTCACGGTTATCTACTTTGGCCCATTTTGGTGGAGTTACACGCTGTGGCACATCTTGCTTAGTGACAGCTCTGCTAATTTCACTGAAGCCTGTTCCATAGCTATTCCAAGCGGCCACCCTGTACTCGTACGTGATAAAAGGTTCTAGGTTCAGATCTACAAAAATAAAAGTTGCATCTGAGTCACCTCAGTCTTTTATCAATATACAAAACAAGTGTTGCTTATTTTTTCTCTGTCTATAACTACTGTCATTTTTAAAGACAGATAGGGAAGTTTTTCCTTTAGGTGGGGCCATTGTCTGATATAATACTTGTAGCAACATTTGTGAAAGAAGATTTAGACTTTATTGTATTCACCAAACTTCTTACTACCCTCTCCATTCCCCTAAAGATACTGTTCTAATTCACAGGCTAGTTCTGAAGGAATGCTACTTCAGTACAATTGCTTCACATTCGATTAAAATATCTGATAGCATTTGGGACATCTTTTTCTCCAGGGTGAATTAAAACACACTAGCAAAGCACTGATCTGATATGCCATTTTTCTTCTTACCTGTAAATGAATACTGGTTTGGGCTTCCTGTGTAGACAGTCTCCTCCTTAGCTGGACACACACCATCCTTTATCTCCTTTTCTGTAGCACTCTGTGAACTTTTTATCCATGCACAGATATTCTCCCTAGGATCAAAGTCACACTTTCCACAATGTGCTGTTTTTTCCATAGATAAAGGACAGAGGATATTAGCCTTGCATTCTTCTTTTACCTATGGAATATGCATACAATTTTAATATATTTACACTATCTTCCTTTCTCTACAAATGCTTCCATTAGTATTTCTCTGTCTTTACACAACATCCAAATCAGGCAACCACACACTGAGTATGTTGGTATTTCTAGCATGCAGAAATCCTTTCAGTCTCTGGCCTGTCTACTGTCTTTGATCATTAATGCTTTAATAGTCCTTTCTAAAAGAAACTGAGATTTTTTTTTTCTTTTTTTGTAGGTTCCTCATAAAAAACATCACAAATTTTAACCACTGGAGCCCTAAACAACTGGGTTTACTGAAAGTTGAAGAGTCAGTAGTCAAATGAGGATGGGATTTTACCTGAGAATTTAAACATTTGAATATTGAATAATTATCTGTACGTCAAAGGTCCAGTGATAAACCAGTAGCAAATTCCTAGCTTTCCTAGTGCACAGGAGAGCTCTGTGCAATTCCTTGGCAGCTTTTAAGATAGGTGTTTTAACTATATTTTACATATGTATATAAATATTTATTTTATGTTTTATTTATTTTTATATAAGTCCATCCATGGGCTATATAAATTGTGCCATCTACCACATCACTCCTAAACAGAAGTTCTGCTGCAGTAAAGGGAGCTCTACAAACACTGAGGCAGATATTAGATTTAACCCATAAAGAACAATCCACAGAAATATACACTGAACATCTACAAGTTTATATCAAAATTCATGAAATAATATTTTCACCAAACCATAAGCGAGAGAGCAATAATTCTTTTTAAACAAAAATATTGTTTCAGGTGTAGTGCAATAGTTGCTACAAATATTTCTACACATTAGGCTACAAGCCTTAGAAGAGAAAACAAAAAATAGATTATATCTAATGCTTCCTTAATTCAGCTACTGAAATGAGTTTGTTAGCTGATTACGAAGTCTGGGTAATTTAATTTCCCAAACTTGGCAACTTTTACAGAAATTATGTTGTGATAGATAGCGATGTAAGATGTATGATACAGATGTATTGGATTCACAAATAAAATACATTATAGGTCCAGGACACATGTCAGAACATCAGTCCTTTTAATATTAGTAAATCTATATGTATCAGAAAGACTGACCTGCTCTCTCTCTTCCACTACAGGTAAGGAAATACAAAGTGCCTCCTCTGTTTATACATTATACCCAAGGCATGGATCTGGCACGATATATGCTAGAATTCATTATCCCATTCTCACCCATTTTTGCCTTGCATAAACTAATACAATGTGCTGAGGAACTGTAGCTGACTCATCACAACACATGGATATTGCTTGGGAGAAAATTATTCAGTCTGGAAATGAAATGACATGAAATCCCTAAAAAGGAAAGGAGAAGATGGAAGAAATATTTGTGTATTACCACAGTAGGTGAATGGAAAGTATATGAGAACACCTGTATGTGGTAGGATTTGGTTTGTTTTTCTTTTTATTTGAGTGATACATTCCACAATATCTACCTGATTTCCATATTGTAGCATTCACAAAATCCAATCCTCTTTCATCCACTTTCTCTGTCACTCTCTAAATATAAATACATACTTATATGTAAAAATAAATATATATTTATATTAAAATAAAGTTCCCATCCTTTGATTTTTTTTCTTAAGAAAAAAAAAAAAACAGTTTACATTTTTACAGCTTACATCTAACACTGAGATGTTATTACTTGAAAATTTTTGTTGAATTCAATTGGAGCTGCAACTGAAAGTTTGGCCAAATTGTTTCCTGCTGACACATGTAGTCACTGGCTGCTCTTAAAAATGACAGAAGTAACTTTTATGTTGCTTAGTGTATTATTACATATAAATGGAGTGAAAATAAGCTATATAATTCACTTTGTGTCGAAAGCATGAAAAATATCCTCATTATTGCTAAAAGTTTTACAGAGATCTAATACTGCTGAAATTTATGCCAAAATTGCCACTGGTTTTCTACAGAATCAAGATTAAGTCCATTAAGAAAATATAAATTGCTTTATTTTTATTAATTTTTTTTTTTGGGGGGGGGGGAGGAGGAGCGGGGGCGGGGGGAGGTTGGGGAAATCTATGTTATACTGCCTGCCTGAACTGAAATGAAATAGCATTTTTATACATCAGAACAGGCGACTTCAATTTCAATTTCCAATCAAGGAACATTGTCAGGAACAGTGGCCACAGAATGGGAACTGGCTATATATGCCAGTCTTGTTAGTATGCCAGCTTTTAGCCACTGTACTAATCTGAAGTGCTGGGCAACACTTCACAGAGGCAGCTAATCATTATTAATTCCTTTAGAATTCATTGCAATAACATCAATCATGGTGAACTCATTCGGTATTAATATGGATGTAATGTGAAAATGAATAATGCACACAAGAGTTTTTATATTCCTATTTTAGAAAAATAGTTATGAACAGTGTATTTCTCTTTCCATCGTCAAATCAGAGCTACTGAGAGATTTTCTATCAATTACCTTCATCATCATTCCAGCTGAAATCTTGTCAGAGCAAACATATTTCAAAGGATTATATCCAACTCCATTACAGCATTCTTCGCTCTTTGGAATAAGTTCAGTCTCACAGCATTTTACTGGCACTTGGTCATTCTTTCTAACATGTGCTAGGGACTCACCACTGGAACCTGAGCAGCATATGGTATCTGACACGTTCACATATTCCTGCCCACAACAGAACATCCCTGAAACCAACAAACAAACAAAAATATATATTTGAATATATTTGAATATGTAATGTAAATAAATTTTAAAAGAGGTAAGAAAGAAAAAAGATCAGGCTGCAGTATAGCTTGGCATAAAACCATCAGCAGCTGGAAATACAACAATTTAGTTAAGGAGATTAAATTCTGAATGCAAGGTGACCAAAGCAAGAATCCTAAATTCTACCCCTACTTGAAAACAACCAGGAATTAAAGGAAAAAACAGGGATCTCCTAGAGTTAACTTACACTATTCCTCAATTTTTGTAAGAACCTTTCCTATGAAGTACCATATCAAGGTACTCTGTGCTGCAGGTCAAGGACAGACTGTTGATGCAGAAATTGAGAAAGCTTCTCCACATACCTCCCAGTCAGGTCTCATTCATTCCCCCCAGATGGGCAGTCTTCCAGCCAGTATGACTTAACATTCCAGAATGTTTCACATTATAGTTTATGATTTAAAGTGAGGGTTCATACAGTGTCTATGGAACTGAATGGGTTACTTAACAAATACCCACAGTGAAGCTTCAGCCCTCATATTTATGCTTTAAGAAGTTAGTATCTAAATATAATTTTCATTTCTATAGTGGAATTGAAAACCTGACAAATTTTATTCCATTGGCTTTCCTCTATTTTTGATAATTCTACTTTAAAATGAAAAGCTCATCATAATCAGTGTAATTTTCCATATGTTCACAAACATGATTTTGCAATTGTGAAACACCGGCTTTGAATCCTCCACCATTTAAAGAAAGGGGTAAACACCCTTATAAGTGACAGTGGAAAAAATATTATTACTAATTCAAGTAGAAAGATACCACAAAAAAAAGAGCTGAGATATACTGTTACACCTATAAGGTAATTTGCATTTGATGTAATTTCTGTAGTATGCAGACATTTAATACACATGCAGAAGCGGCTGCTTCATTCTCTGCCATTTATTGCAGCAAATCTCTCTTAGGAAGTCATACATAATGAAAATTACTTGTTAAGGGTATGATCCTGCTAAAACATTCAGAACAAGGTTTCAAAATGGTGACGTTGCTTGCATGCTACACCTGTTTTCAGGACTGGTTTCATTCACAGAAATCAAATTGTGGTCACCAGCTCTCTAAGAGGTAAACATTTCCTCCTGTTCACGCCCTTTTTCCAAATTGTCCTAGGATCCTACCAATTTTATGTAGAGAATTAATGCAGAAAAAGACTCAATTCAATACTAATAAGCAACTCGGATAGCCCCAAGGGACTTTTGACAGGCAAACTAAAATTTTGATAATGAACTGTTTTTCTATTGAAACAAACAAGGCTGTATTCTTTCACTGTGAACCTCATCTTTGTTTGACTGAATTAAATTTTTCAGCCAAGATTTCACTCACATAACAAGAAGTGACTCCCTTTCTAGTTTCTTTGGTAAACCATTACTTCTTTAATTATTATCAACCTTGTTCCAGTGTGATAAATTGCTAATTACTTAATACCCTAATCAGCGTTCATTCTTTGCACAGATAAACTGTGACAGCGCCATTAATTTAAATAGTAATTTCACTTAATGGCCAGAACGGCACACCAGATTTTTATGCAGCATTTTCTGAAGACTGCATCCATCACTGCAATATTCTGACATAAAGATGTCTGACGTGCACTAACTCACTTAGGGAGAGCAGATGTTGCAGAGCAGAGTTTGGTAGTAATTCCCATAGTGCATCACTTCAGCATGAATGAGCTGCAAAGGCAGAGGTAGACAATCTTCTGAAACTGCATTGCATAGCCCCTGACCTCTGCTTAATTTATCACATGTAGCACTTGACTCCTGAACCTTGACACCTCAAATGTACAATTTTAAATATGCTCCAAGAAAAACAAAATAGGGCTATGTAATATTGATGGATTGATTTGCCTTCTAAAAATTGCTTTATTCGATTGCTTAAGGAACCAGAAATTCTATAAACCTTTGCTGAATTCAACAAAGTACCAAAATACAAAATATTTGTTTGTAAATTATCTTGAATGCGTGTGTCATGCTTTATATATTTATGTTTCATAGGCACATAATACATTACAGCAAAAAGAAAATCCATGGGCTGGAAAAGACTCTTCTTGCTAACAGTGATTTCTGTCAACAATTATTTCATGTTCATCCCCAGCAACTGAAAAAATTTACAAACCTAGCTGAGTGATGAATTACTAATTTAGTAAATCTGCAAAACCAATGCTTTCATAGGGGAAAAATGAGTATTAGAAGGCTTAGCCTTTGGAGCCAGAATAGAGAATCAACAAAATACAGAGCCAGTGTACATTGCAAACTACTCCAAAAATCCTTGGCTTACATTTGGGTATTGCAACTATTACAGATCAGAAACCACAACAGTACAAAGCATTATCTTTCACTGTCTGAGACAGTATAGGGCATTTTACTAGTTTTTTTGTTTGATTGTTTAAGAGAAAATCCAAGAGTGGTTTCAGCTTCCATTATCCTTTATAGACAGAAATAGACAACTTTGGATAATCACATTGCAGCAGTGGGGCTCAGGATATGTGCACACAATGGTATTGCTGCTAGCCTTTGCCAGTAGATGTCTCTATGGTCCCCCACTAAATAAGGCCGACAAGGGGCACAAAATAAGATCCAACAAAACAGACCAAAAAAAAAAAAAAGAGTAATGTGAAATAGAAAACACGTATCTTGTTGCAGGACAGACTGTCTGAGAGAGGTATACAATGGCAAATGAAAAAGTTCTACCATACAAGCTCTTAAAACCAACATTCAGTACAATAATGGTCTACGTTCTGCAGAAACATTCTGCTGTCAGCAGAACTGATTATGCAACAAGATATGCACTTGCAGTGATTATGTTTTTTCTCATATGATTTTTTCAAGGAACTAAAAATTGCAAAAAGCTTTAAATTGCTCTTACATTTTTAACTGTGGCATCTATTGCCAGCTATAAAACAGAGTTTTGGAAGCATGTCAGGTTTTGCTTAAAGCCACCCTTGTTACCTCTTCCCCTTCTAGACAATGGGATTAGTTTTCCAACTACCATATTCTTGCAAAATTCTACATATCCATTTGCCAATGATAAGTAACATTTTTTTTTTTTTTTTGTGAGAGTGTTTTTTTCCCCTTATCAGAATCATTATAAATAAGAGGAATAGGGAGCACATAGATTTTGTGCATGGCTTGTGCATTTTCACGATGTATTTAGCAAGGCTGAATTACTCTAAGAAATTAAGCAAAAACCTATTAAGCATGATGTATATGATATGATAAGAAACCACAATCTATTCTATGCTTAATGCAGAATAATATGATCTCTTTACAACTATGGTTAGGGTTCATCTTTGAAAAATGTTTTTGTGTTCAGCTGTATGCTGGCTCACAGCATAAAGTCCTCACAGGAAATCTTTGAACGATGAAAAAGCTACTGTTTTCTTTTTTAATGGCCAAAAAAATGTCATCATGACCCATTCTCAAGAAAAATAGTGTAAATGATAGAGTGCTATAGGCTAAACACATTTTAAAAAGAGGGGTATAAAGGTTTTTTAAATATATATATTTAAGGAAAAAAACAACTGTTAAGAATACATATATACTGAAATGAAGAACATAACTTTCATCCCAAGATACCTGTATTACACTCCTACACAACTCATCTGCCCAGAGAGAGCAGTAAAAACATAAACGCTACCCCAGCAGTTCTGTTCCAACAGCATCTGTTAATTCACTCCATTTATAAAATACATATTGACAAAGACAACTGAACTGGGACCAGGGAGATTTGATTTGGTGTGAGAAAGTCAATTCAATGTGATTTTGTTAAAGGGCTCCTGCAGGCAAATAAAAGAGTTTAAGTAATAAAGTACATAAAGAGATGTTTTATGAGCCAGCCCTGTCTTGTGGCAGCCACACAATGCGCTGCTATGCAAGAGGGCCTTGCTCAGAGACATTTCTGTGAGTCCTACATAGATGCTGTGGTTCAGGCACAATTAGGGATCAGAGTGGGGGGGAGCACCATGCAAGTGGTGCGGTTCACAGCATACATTCCATGATTCACCACAGAAAGGGAGAAAGCATTGCCATGGCTCCTGGTTTAGTCCTTCCTGACAGTCAACACAGAATGTGAGTACTTTGAACATCACAACACCTGAAGGATCCAGTGAACACAAAAAACAAGGGGAAGAGTGAGATCATTTAGGGGTAAAGGATGAACTTACTCTTTAGATCTGGGGTCTTCGTTACATGGTAGGATCCTTAGTTGTACAGCATGAGGCTCTAACTGGCACACACATGGCAAAAGCGCTGTATCACTAATCTTAGTACACCAAGCAGAACTGGTACTAAACCATCATTATTTCCATGTTTTGAAATCAGATTCCCCTTTGGGACTACAATTGGTTTTGAAGTCTTTTTGTCAGGCTGAGAAAGCCTAAGGCTGGTGGCATATAATTTCCCCAATAAATGCAGACAGAAAAGACATGTGAAAATACCTGAATGAGTTTTGTAATAATACCTCCAATCTCTGTCACCAGCTGGTCACAGAGTGCTTTATGAGGAAGTAAGGTTCATATTGTACACTTAGGCGATGCAGTAACTTCTTATGATATGCAGTAAATTAATAGGATACACTAGATAGATGAATAAGGGACTAGTGCTACAAAGTAAGCTTTGCTAATTTTAAATTGCAGTGGGTTTAGCCTTCTGTAGATGCACAAATGAGGGACTTGGTCTTGCAACCAGATAGCACTGTCATCTTCAGTTCCTAGGTGACTAACTCCACATCTCCAGAGCAAATGGAAAATCCCTGCACTAGGATGCACGGCAACACAAGGTGACCAAGTCTAACCTCAGCTCTACTGACTAAAAGAGGCCTGGTCCAATCTTGTGACTGGAGTAATGAAAGATCAGGCACTCCCTTTGAATTTTCTGTAGTGTCTTCAGACCTTGCAGCTTTTGGACTCTATTGGAATAGGTGAGTGAAGTGCAACAGCATTTTAACAAAATTGGCATATATAACTTAACTCTAAGTATCCCACTTCTGAAAGGCTAATTCTGCAAGAGACTTAGAGAGATCAAAACTCTTTTTTCTTGAAAACTTCCCACTTACCTGTGAGAGGTTTATGTGCAGTCCCTTTTTCTTCATCACCACAGCAGACCAAGGCTGTGCTTATGACTTCTCCACCACAGCACTGCTGGTTGAAACTGTCATGGAGTGATCCACCACAACAGATTTGATTCCCTGACACAGAGTAAGGCAACCCCTGGCAGCAAGAGTCACCAATTCCAACTGAAACTCTGTTTTGCTCTTCATTAGGGCAGCATACTTCACCTGTCAATTTAAGAATACAATTAAAGACTTAATGCATGTGTATCTCAAGAAATCCCTGAGAGGCTCTCAATTGATGTCAACAAATATTAGTCGAGGTTCACACACTATTAGTTTCATCTACAATACATTCCACAAGAAAATGTGGAATCACTTGGTACTTTAGAATGTTATAAAAGCATATATGTATTTGTAATAATAATTTTAAAAACTTGCATTCAGCGCAAAGATTCTGTAAGATATCAAAATGCAAGCATGACAAAGACAAACTGAGAAGAGCAATAAAAATAATTTCTGTAAATATAATAATAATACATCTGAAAACCTTTAAGTATAGGTGTATATATATATAGTAAAGAGAGTTTATTCTTGCTTTGGACAAAGGGTCAGTCTATTTATTCACAGCAAAAAATTCCCTGTCTTCTCCAAAATCATTCCAAGGTTGTTTTGAAGGACTAACTCATACTGTTAAGTTTTTCAGTGTCAGTCAGGACTTCATCTCCTAAAGAACTTACAAAGTAAGCAAACTTAAAAACCCAGTATCACCATCACAATCAGTGGGGTTGGCTGCTACTTCAACAAAAACATTAACTGTTGCAGTACAGGGCTGTACTATAAGACTGTCATTGAGACTGACACTATAATGGGTGGGCTGAGCGGGATAAACTGTTTGCCCTAAACAGAGTAGATAGTGCTGATTTATTATATAAAGAACACAAAACTGACATTTACTGGTAGTTTCCATTCTCTAATGGAACTGATAGTTTCCATTCTCTAATATCTGCACTAATACTGAACCAATGTTCTAACAGTTAAGATTGTGTATTATTTTTCTGTGTTGCAATGTCATCTGTGGCTCAAATGTCACTGATTCAACACTTGGAAGAAATAAGAAAAACAGATTAGCTGTTGAAGAATTCCTGCCTTCCTAATTTGCAATCACCATGCCTTTAGCCCAGTGTGCTTCGGTACATCTAGACCTATCAAGCTGGCCAAACAACATCTGGGAAATATGCATGCTTTGAGAGTTTCCTGTATAAATAACTTTATCAAATAAAGTCAATAATAATAATGAAAAAAAAAAAGATGAGAACAAATTTTTAGAGTATAATAGATATAATCTGTTTAGATACTTCATCATACTTTCTTGCATCCCTTAGAATCTAATTTAGTTGCTACACAGAGAAAGTATTAAAACACAGAATGCAGCTTACATCTGTTGGAAATAAAGCAGTTTTTTTTTTGTTTTGTTTTGTTTTTTTTTTTAAAGGATCTATTAGACATAAGACACAAAGGATCAGTAACCTTCTCATTAACCTCTCAAAATGGGATCCATTCCAAGCTAGGCTTGAAAATGTTCTCACTCTGAAAAATACCATGCAGTCTTACCAGTTAATTGTTATCCTTAACAAAGAATGACCCACATTAACATTTAGCTTGAGGTTATTAGCATATTTATAAAAATTAAAAAGAAAAAAGAAAAAAGTGACCAATATTGTTCATGTTGTTGCCCTTTAGAGTACGGAAACAGAGAATGCAGCAAGTATACTCAGGAAAAAAACGTTTAAAATCATGTTCATATATTCACTGTTTCATGCTTGTGGACTGCTGACTGAAGAGCTACTTTCAGATATAAGACAATTTGTTTCATTGTACTTTTCTTTCTTGATGTAAACAACATTAAACTAGTTAACACAGACCATTGGATGGGGACAGAGGTCACAGTATAATCTTTCCTTTTCAGTACATTGAGATTAATGAGGCCAGCAAAATACCCTTCTGTGGTTCTTCCATGTGATAGTATTTTCTGATGACATCATGGAAGACATTCTAATATTGTGATATATGAATTACTTTTCAAGGGATCAGAACTTGGGATGTGCTGAATGCACTGGCAAAAAATCAAGCTTTTCTGAGCCTGGGGAATGTGTGCCAGCTCATGAGTAATGAAAGCATTTTAGCTCCTGACCTGACAATTGGCTACAAAGAGATATATGCTCTGAGAAGAGCCCCAGGAAGGGGCTCTCCTCCTCTTCTTCCCCTCTCCCTGTCAAAAACCCACCAACCAACAAGAAACAAAACTAGACAATAGCACAGAAGCAGAGTTTGGGCTAAGTTCCTCAACAGTTCTGAGAATCAGACAGTACGATCAGCCTTAAGTGATAAATTTCCATCAAAGATAATACACACAGTTTGTTCTGTAACATTGGTAGAAACAAACAGTAGAAAATACTGTCAAATATTAGAAGTGATATAGTATCAACCCCAAACACTAAGAATTGTTCCAGTGAAGAAATGGCTAGGGAAAATCACGAGGGGTCAAGTCAAGCAGAGAACTAAACCGCACCACTAAATTGCCTGATGGTGTTCTGATTAAGCAGAACTACCCTCCCCATTATGCAGCACTTACTGCAATTAAGTATAGTTTGGCATAAATTAGTTCTCTGGGAAATGACCCAATCATCAGGTTTTATCAATTAAGCCTCTCTTGTATAAAGTGTACAGTGTTTAGAAGACAAAGCACAATTTTCTTTGCTTATCCCACTGAACACAAGCCTAGAAGACACCTAGAAATCTTGATAAATCCCATGTTTATTGCAATGTTTTCATTCTCCTTGGTTTAATGGATAGATCAACTTTGTTTTTTTATTTCTTTCAAGCACTTGAAATGAGTTGTCTCTTACCTACTAATACCCTAGTGTAATAACCACCACAGCACTGATGTTTTGGTTGCACAGCATGTATCTGACCACCACAGCAAACCCCTGGTGAATTAAGAATAAATGGAATGTACTTGTCCTCGCAGCATTGGAAGCCAGGTTTATTGTCGTGCAGAATCCCATTACAACATACCTAAAAGTAGTTAAAAAAATAAAAAATCAGTAAGGCAATATCTGTTAAACAGAACATAATGTGTTCTCTGACAAAACGATGTATGTGAAAAACACATAGAAAACATCTAAGTTTGGACACTAATCTGACTGCAGTTAAATAAAAAGAAACTTGGCTAAAATTCAGTGCCCTCCAGCATTATCAGACTTCAATAAACTGCTTTATATCTGACAGAATGTTGCTATTTTGCGGCCTTCAACCATACTGCACCTTAATAAAATAGTCCATTAATATGAATCATCTCCATATGCCTTGCAGGCTGTTTGAGTCTCTCAATGTGGAGTAGATTGCAATATGTAGATTGGTTTATGTAGATAAGCCACCATCACCCTACCCTTTCCTTTCATCCCCAGCTCTCATTTATTTATTTATTTAGTCATTTATAAGGAGACATGTCATTTGAAACCCTTACAACTAAAAAACAGTATTTGCCAATGTGACCATTTGCATTTTTTCCACTTTAAAATAAATGGGATTTTCTTCTTATAACACATGAGCACTTATTTATGACCACTGTTCTTCAGACAATGTGATCTCAAAAGAATAATATTTATATAAGGATATATATTTTTTTCAAAATAAAATTTACATGAAATGAATTTTAAAAGGCCTTTAAACTGTATACTTCTCTCTAGGTGCTGTGGAGAAAATTATACATTTGAACAATCAATTATGTGCACACTTACTCCTGTGTGGATGGAGTAACACACTGTCTATGTAGAAAATTATACAGAACAGGTGGTAGAACTCTTGTTGAAAAAGAGTAACCTTGGAGTCTACAGACAGT
Organism: Stictonetta naevosa; assembly: GCA_011074415.1. Lineage (NCBI taxonomy): Eukaryota > Metazoa > Chordata > Aves > Anseriformes > Anatidae > Stictonetta > Stictonetta naevosa. The sequence goes on from CM021699.1 coordinate 18,880,174, forward strand.
GTGACTTGTATCAGCCAGAAGGATGCCTCTTATGCTTAGACAGAAAATGCAGTTGACAGTACAGCACAGATGTTGGACCAGAGTTTCTCCTTTGTTTTCTTTTGACATGGAGCACTTCCACCCTTTACAGTAACCATGTTTTAAATCAGGTCAGCAAAGGAAGAAAACATCCCCCCCCGAAGGATCTTTATCTAGATATTTTAATTACTAGCTGACATAAATTTTTAAAAACTGTATAATACTAGGCTCAGGACATCTAATTTATATTACATATATAACATTAACACAAATATATAAATACATGAAAAACGACTATTAATTTCCTGAATCCATAAACATATGTGAATACATTGTACTCTGTTATTTTTTCTGTTTTGAATGGCCTTTAGTCAATCTCCCCTGAGAATATTAGGTTAGGTTCTGAAGTCACAATTTAAAATACACAAACAATATGCAACCCAAAGTTAACATGGGCAGGACAGAAGGTATTCCTCATTACAGTTTGAGGGTTTATAGCTTTATATTAGCCTTTGAATTGTTACATAGTTCTGTGCCTTTTCAGCACACTTTCTCATTTAGCATCTGTGTTTTAGACTACTGATGTAGTTGATGTTTTTCATTTTCTGTTCAGAAATTTTGAGCCTCTGCAGGTCCTATTATATTATTTTGCTGTCCACCATGCCTGGTAATATAATCTAATCTATGAATTTAATTTACTCACTGTTCTTTCTTCCAGATCATTAGTTAAGATGTCAAATAAAACTCAGCTTTACACCTCTCCTTTCTATCTTTTGGATTTCATTGATCTCATTTTTTAAGACTGGCACACACTCCAGATTGAGTTTTTTGTCACTTACAATTGGCTCCAAAGTACCTAGATTACCTGTTCTCTCTATATTTCCAAGTAGTTTAATGACACTCTTAACGATATCAAATCAAGTACTATCATGCCACTGTCCTCAGAATAGACCACGTTTAGCAACAATTCTAGATACTTGTAAAGTATCTGTGCTCTTTTACTGCATCCTTAGCTCGAGACACCAGAGCCAGTAAAAGCTGTACCTGCCTGCACAAAAGGAGGCCAAATATATGTTTCTCACATATTCTTGGTCCCAACTTTTGTGCTCTTTGGGACTTTGCTTCCCTCTGTGATCTGTTTAGCCCAGTTTCTCTGTTTTTTTTTCATGGATTTCATTTGTCATCCCTGTCCTGTTTCCCTCTTTTCAGTGATGTGCACCACTCAACTACCCCCCCCCCCCCCCCCAAACAGTCTTTCCATCTTTACAGATGAAGTAACTTGCACATTTTGATTGGAACATTATTTGCAAGATTGTATTAATTCTCCCTTCTTTTCCCCCTTAATTTCCTCAAAAAATCCCCAGATGAATATCCAGGTATGTTCCAATAGTTTCAGCAGCTTCTTTTCCTTGCTAGAAATTATTTAAGATCTTCAGCATTTCTCAATACCCTACAGACAGCTTCTAAAAAGAGGTTCAGTCTGCTCTACAGTACATTCAGACTCTGATTTGGCATTACCGATTGATATAGTTGATGCTATTATTATGTAGCTCCATAATATCCTCTGCAGTCAGCTGTAAATTGTTAAATATCACTTTTTTGGCAGTCCTCTAAGGATAGTCAGTTTCTGTTTGCATGGATATTCATCCCAAGGATCCTGTATTATCAGTCCATAAAATAAAATTAATTCAAGTAATGCTAAAATTATGTCATAAACAAAGAAGAAAAGCAGATGGATTTAAAGTTATTGTGGCAAAAGGTTATTATTATCTCATCCTCTTCGATCTCAAAATGACAGTCCAAGCTGGATGGCGTAACTCTGTACATGGAAGCAGAACCCTTGTAGCAATCAGATACTGAGACACCAACATTTTAGGCAAGTCTGAGATCTCTCGTACACAGGGTTGAATGCTTGACGTATACTTGCTAACCAGAAAATCTCTATTATCCATGGAGATGAAACAAGATGCTCATCCTGAGCTATCATGGGAGCCCTTACAAATATTGGTAGACTGAGTTACTCACAAATCAATCCTATAGCTATCCTGCCATCTAGGCACACAAAGGGGTTGTGACCCAGGAGCACAGGGACTGAGCAGGGCTTGGAATAAAAAAAAGTCCATTCAACCAAAACTCTAGTGCAGAGTAACTAGATATCAAATCTGGCAGGCAGTATTACATTTTTATTATTATTATTATTATTATTTTCTTCCAAGTTTTAAAAATACTTCAAACTGAACTATGCAACTCAGTTTTAATTTAATTTTAATTTTAAATCTTGTCATTCCTGATCCCTCTGCTTGCTGAAGACTTTGCTGAAGGATATTATCTGGCCTAATGGACACATGCCAGTTGAGCTAGGACTGATTTACTCAAATAAACAGATGTGTAAGGCAGCCATGTTTATCCTTCTTGTCAAATGCTTGCTGCCAAAGCCACTTTGTGAAATAGCAATTCACAAAACACTCTAAGGAATTCCTATTAGCTACTAGAGTTCATTAAAAAATCCTGCCTGTGGAGCAAACACCAGAGTAATGACTGACCCATCATGTTCTCATGTGAGAGGGAATATTTTAAATTAGCAAAGCTCATTCTTTTTTACTTAAATTATACCAGAATCTACATAAACACCCTTTCTTGCTAAGTATATATATTTATTAATTTCTCAAACTGCTGTTCTCTTTTAGTAATTGGTACAGCCTTAGATCAAAAATCCCTGAGCATAAATGATGTTATTCTCTTACAAATCATTAAATATTATCTTACTAAGATAAGTTTCATTTGATGTCTTTCAGGTGTGTTAACACACACACTATATATGAAATGTTATCTTTTTAAAGGTTCTCTAAGCCTGAAAGAACATGAAAAGACTTTTCAAAAAATTACTAGCATGAATAGTAATTTTTACATAAATATTGATGATCCTTCATCGGTGTTTTAATGTGTTCATTTTCGCTCCTGAAATCATATTGGTTCAGATAGCTATCTAGCCACTGTTTTGCTTCTCCTATCCTTAAAAAGTTTTTAACAAATGACATGTGTTAATGATGAGTGAAAGGATAAGCCTGTAGTTCATAGTTATATTTGATTAATTCATTAACTGCAGATTTGTATAGCTTGTTGCTACTGTAAAAAGTACCGAAGCTTATTAACATCTTCAGTCAGGACCCTTTTAACTGTTGATGTTCACACCCAGGATCCACTGTGTATGGAAATAATTAGCCTTTACGTCACTATTTTAATTACGTTTTTACTGTACCTGTCTCATTATTTTCAGTGCTCACCTCGGGATGAGTAACAACAGAAGGACAGTTTGGCAGCTACATGAACAAGAAAGGAATGCCTTCCCCACCATACTCACATTATGCTCTCTGATGGGTGAAGCTGGAGTATATTTTCTTGTTAATGGAAGCAAATCTCTACAGATCATGTGCTATGTGTTCTGTAAGCTGATGTTTGTTTTTAGATCTCAAATATGAATAGAGCTACAGATCACACTCTACTGAAAAGAGAAAGGAAGAGACTGACAATTTTGGCAACTTGGGAACGCTCAAGCAGCATAGGCCTGTTACTGCAAAAGGCAGTCATAGGACATGGGGACCCTCCTGGCAGTAGACGAAAGACTGTATTCTCAGCTTTTCTGAAATATTACACAGAAAAACCTTTTAAAATTATTTCTGCACTCAAAAAGTGTAAATCCATTCAAGTCTGATTACAAACAACAGGGTAAGGATACTAGCATTTTATTAGATATTGTTATGATAATTAAGATCTGTAACATTGAAGCGGAACAATGGATAGCAACTAAAAACAAGAAGTACAGATCTGATGCAAAGTTTATTTAGGATAATAGGAATCTTTTCTCATCTTCATTAGGCTTAATATCAAGTCCATAGGAGCCCATGAATGTGCATGTACACATGTCCCTTGTAGTGAAAAGGTCATTTTCTCTTTCAGAGATTCCCAAGATAGCTCTGAGCAAGTTGGTTTATTTACACAGAAGAATGTTTTGTGGAGATACTAACTTGGATCCTAACTGGAGCACATAAGTTAGTAAAACACTTTGCCCAGCTAATTAGCACTGCCTTTCTGATATAACTGTGCTACTTAGCTGGACCAAATTCAGCCAATGTTTGCTGTAGAGTCTCTGCACCCCTCTCTGCTGCGCAGTGAAAACACACCCTTGTATATTACTGAATTTCAGTTCTTTTTGGAGGGGGAGTGTATTACTGAATACTGTTTTTTGAAGGGGGAGGGGATTATATTTTATATTTTGGTGATCTCTTACATAGATAAAAAACGATAACAAATCCCTCCTTTTCTGCAGTGCCTTATAACAGCAAGCTGATTCTGCCAAATTCCATCCATTAATCCATATGAAATATTAATAAACAACCCAAGACACACCTTCAAATTATTATTTTTTTTAATAAAAGTCCTAGTTTTCCTCTCACTTTATACTCCTGGATTCAAGAAAATTGTAAAGGGGCGATTAGACCTATTGTGTTTTCTACACAAATTAGGTGCTTTAATCCTGCTATGCAGCTGAGCTCCACCACAACGATTCTCTCACTTCCCTTTCTCAAAGGGAAAGGGGGAAAAATACAGTGAAAAGGACTCAAGGCTTATGATAAGGACAGAGAGATCACTCAACAATTATAATCACTGGCAAAACAGATTCACATAGGGAGATTAATATCATTTATTGCCTATTACTAACAGACCAGAACAGTGAGAAACTAAAAGCAAACTAAAAACATGTTCCCCCCCATCCACCATCTTTTATGTCCTCCCCATGAATGGCACAGCAGAACCAGGAATGGGGGCTGCAGTCAGTCCCTGACACTTCATCTCCGCTGCTCCTTCACGGTCACTCTCTGCCCCTGCTCCAACACGGGGACCCTTCCACAGGATGCCGTCCTTCCTAAACTGAGCCTGTGGGGGCAGCCCACAGGCAGCAGCTCTTCAAGAACTGCTCCAATACAGGTCCTTACCACGGGGTCCATCCCCCAGGAGCAAACTGCTCCAGCATGGGTCCCCTATGGGCGGCAGCTCCCCCCATACCTCCTGCTCCTGCATGGGCTCCTCTCCATGGGCTGCAGCTCTGGCCTGGGGCTTGCTCCTTTGGGCGTTCTCCACGGGCTGCAGCGTGGAGATCTGCTCCACGTGGGACCCATGGGCTGCAGGGGGACAGCCTGCTCTACCAGGGGCCTTTCCACAGGCTGCAGGGGAACTTCTGTTCCCTGCCTGGAGCACCTCCTGCCCTCCTGCTACACTGACCTTGGGGGCTGCAGGGCTGGTTCTCACTTCTCTCCTCTCCCAGCTGGTGTAGCACAGCAATTTTTTCCCTTTCTTAGATTTGCTCTCATGTAGGTCCAACCAGTGTTTCTCATTGGCTTGGCTCTGGCCAGCAGCGGCTCCCTTTTGGGGCCAGCTGGAGCTGGTGCTGATCTGACATGGGGCATCTTCTGGGCTCTGCTCACAAAGGCCACCCTAGAGGCCCCCTGCTACCAAAACCTTGCAACATAAATGCAATACAACAAGATGAAGTAAACAAATGCATGAAAATGTCAATCTCCTTTATGGGAACTTCACTACTGATTTGTCTATTGGAACTGTATATATACATCTTACCTGCTTTCATTGTCTACCATCAAATTTGATATGTATGAAAAGAATATCTATGGGGAAAGATGTTTACATATGTAATGAAACTGAACAACAGGCTAAACAAATAACAAGCATTTCTGTTTGTTTGTTTTCCCAACAGTAATTATTACACCTCATAGGGTACTATGAAGGTAAGAGAAGTTATTCTGTCTTAACGGACTATCAACTCTCAGGAACAGGACAGAGTTCTCCATTTAGTGGGAGAGAAGGAGAAGTTATGAATTTGGTAGCCTCAAATCTAGCCATTTCCAAGAGGTTATGTTCCAATCACAAAAGGCACCATACAATTAAAGGTAGTGCAGCTTGTTGGCACCTCCCAGAGGGAAGCATAATACAGATTTGCAGTGGTATTATCATTCCTAGTGGGGATTGTCATCTTTACAAGTCAGAACTGAGCCATACTAGTGGATTAGAAAGACGGTGTCACTTCTGCTCAAGAGAAAAATGCAAGACTTCAGCCTCCTTGGCTGAACACAAACAAGTAAAGAACAAAAATGAAGAAAAACTAGTAAAGCACCCTCTTATTCAGAGAGATGTAGTAAAGCACCCTCTTATCCAGAGAGATGCAGTATTGTATTCTTAAATATGTCCCATTCTGTTAAGCTTTTGATACACTTGATTGTTAATGTTCTTAGACTGCTGAGATGGCTTCATTTTACCTACAAAATTTTTGCACCCCTGCAAGCAAACTTGAATGTGCCAAGAATTGTGTCAAGAATATTGTATATTTGCAAAAGGGTTGGGAACTGAGATCTTTCTATTTCAGATTTTTTTTTTTTCCTGTGCCAAACAAAAGATATCTGCTTATTGTTCTTGATCTGAACATTTAACTCTAAGTGGCATCTCTACATTTGATATATCATTAATGGATGATGCATAGCAGCTGTCATTGTGGTAAGGGGCTTTCTTTTCAAAACAACTTTACCCTGGTCAGTGTTGCTTTTCTTCACTACTCCAATAGACTGTTGAATCTAAAGACTACATATACTAACATTTGAGCATTATAGCTGGCATAGAGTGAATGCTGTCCCTGTCCCAGACTAGTGTAAAAGGAATAGGGATATGTCAGAAGCTCTGTAGAAATCTGATACAGATGTTTTAGGTTACTGGTGGGTACACAGAACAAACCAGGCAAAGCATCAGGAGGAGAATTTTGATCATCACCCACAAAAATTATTGCCATGTCATCTTATGTATGAATGCTTCAGTTTCCTGTGGACCTTCAAGTCTGCTACCTAACTACCAAGCAGCACCCACTACCAATCCCTGTCTCTGACTACTAGGTGCAAATAACAAAGATAAATATCTCTTCGTACTTCCTCATTGTGGTATGAGTATGGTGGTACTCCATTACATCACAGCACAGTTAAGAGTCAGAAATTGTTAAAGTTGGTGATGAGTTTAGAGAATACGAAGACCATTATAGCAAAATGATATTCAATCTACTGGAAAAAAAATAGAAGGTCAGGAAACCATAAAAATAAATGGACACTCTCTAAAGCTGAAAATTACCATAAATTTGCACAACGATTGAAAAAGTAAAAAAGGAGAAAACAACTTCTAAAATTAATCTAATACAAACTCATACACATGCCAAGAGGTCTATTAAAAAATCTACCAAGCTAAAAAACATGAAATAATTAAATTTACCTTTTAGAACAAAAGACTCCCTGTAATTCACTTGAAAGGTTTCAGAAACACATACGTTTAGCATGGTATTGCTTTCAAGGGAACTCAAAAGCTAAGGCTGTATTGGCTGGAATAATTTATATTTTGACTTGAGCCCCTCAAATAACTCAACTCCTTAATTACTGTCTTGTCTGACAGGGAATCTCGTGAATACATATCATTTGCCTTAGTCACGGAGCATGTGATGATGCTTTTGACAAATAGGGACACTATTTCATTACATTAAATCTTACTTTCAAACTAAGAGTTTTCTACCTCATTTGTCAATAAAAACCATTACAGACTCCTGCTACACTATTGATCCTACTCCTAAACAGGAACTAATACGAAGATTAACCTGAAAATAGCCATAATTTAAAAATACATCTGACAAATCACAATGGATCTCATTCAGGGCTGCTCATCATTGTCATGTAACAACCACCCACTTGTAGCTGAATCTAAATAGATTTTCTGTACAGGAGAATTTAGTCATTCAGCCAAGGAAGAATTAGAGGGGAAAAAAAATCATTTTAATGACCATTATTTGCCATGCAGGGTTTGAGGAATAATTCCTCACACAGAGAGAAGCTCTGTAGTTTTACTAGTGTTTTTGAAATTCTGCATATGCCTGGAAACTTTTCTATGGCCTTTATGTGATCCAGTGTGACCACTTTTGCCAAAGGAACCATACAAAGTACTACCACGTGCTCCACAGGTACCTGAATATTAGAGCTGACAAAGAATCTCCTTTAGCAGTTTACATGTGTAAACTGTATGGCATGAAGCTGAGCAAAACTTATTGTTCCAAGTGAGTGGCAAAAATACATACAAAGCTCTATGTATCTATATGCCCACCATGTAATTTAACACAATGGGCTTGGATCAGTAAATCTAATAATTTGGTACTGAGATTCCTCACATCTCCTACATATGATTTATGAGATTTACTTGGGATCAAATAGAGCCTCATTCCTTGGGATGAACACCTACACAATGCATATGAATCAAAGCTTTCAGAAGGGAAAAAACTTTGGATGCATGCTTGTGACGTGAGGTGGTCCACAGACAGGTTGGAAACCTGATGTCCCCATCTAGACCTGGAGTACATTTGAGAGTTTTCTGAAGCACACATTCTGGCTTAGCTTCCTCTGCAGGGAATTTAGTTTGTACATATTAAAAACCACCTTCAAATTGAACCCATGTGCAGTAAACAAAAACAAGCAGGGGATTTGCTTCGAAATTGTACTGTTGTTTCAAACTGAAGTGTTAATCTAAGACAATAATAAATACTAACCAGTTCATTTCTTCTGAAAGAAGGAATAAAGTCAACAGTCTCACTTGTCAGCAGCTGTCTGACAAAATGTTGCTAGAGATTTTTGCACAGCTGTCCCCATATTAAGCTCAAATATCCTCATATGATTTTCAAGTATTTTAAGATATGTATCAGAGTCTCATATTTAAAATGTTGAAAGAAGCAAAATCTTCACTTCCCTTCCTCTGACAACTAAGGAGGTTTGGTTTACACACTCATTTCTAAAAGAACAATTCTTCCTTATATCACTAAATTGAAAATAAACATGTACCTTCAACTCTGGATGATAACACTCTTCTCCACAGATATTTTCATGCTTCTTACATTCTAGAGGGATGCACAGTCTATTACTTTTGCTGCTCCCTGCTGCTGGGGCACACCTCTTCAATGCTTTACGTAAGAGATCATATCCTAAGATAATACCATTTGGCTGTCCCGGCGATACCCAGTTGATTTGAAGAGATCTACAATAATGCAGAAAATTAACATCTGTTAAATTATTTAAAGTATTTATGTTTCTGCAGATAATTACATTACATGATTAGCATATAGTAGTTCCACATTATATTAGTTCACATGGAGTGAAGTATTACAAGTATCCAAAATATCCCTCTGGATGGTGAATTTCACAGCTTCTTTAATAAGCAAAAGGTGTAAAGTTTGAAAAAAAAAAAAAAAAAAGTATCAATATTTGATAAAACTCTGGGAAAATGAATCATACACATAATCAAAGTCCTTAAAGACTGTAATCAAAGTCTTTCTATTTAAAGAAATCATGTTTGTGCTTCTGAAAACTTTTGTATAATAAACTTTTTTTCTAGCATTTCAACCATTGCAGTTCAGTGGTAGGTGAAAGGATTCAGCTTGCTTTCTTGGTGCTGTAGCTAAGGCCTATTGACAAGGCTGGAGGGACTATTCCATCCTCAAACAGGATCCTGGTGGAGGACAGGCAGCTGGGGGACAAAGGACCAACCCTACACTGCAAGCTGTAGCCAGTGCAGCTTGCTCACATTCAGTCACCATTGAGAACAGATTTGCATTCATCTTGTCTTTTCCCTGCTTTTAAAAATATAATGCAAAAAACACATGTCCCTTTGAAATTTATTCTTCAACACACAATTAACAGAAAATAAGAATTAATAACAACATCATTAAACAGTATACTTAAATATTTTCATTGACAAAATTAGAAGTAAAAAATGCAAGTGTTTAACATAATTCTGACACAGTGCAAAAGCATGACTGCAACTGTCCACAAAATGTCTGTAAGAATCCAGTTCTTGATTTCAAGTTTGATATTAGGTTATCATCAGTTTAAGGAAGAAAGTATCTTAAGGGAAAAACAGTGTTAAACTTAAGTATGCGTGTCAGTACTAAAAATGTGCAGGTGTTGGCTTCAAAATCTCACTTAAAATTACAATATATGTCTCAAAAGGGACATTTGATACAGAAATTTGCTCTTGTATCATGTACACATTTTACATGGAAAACTTAATTTCTTGCATAATCACCCTGGAATGTTGCATAAGACATTAATTTCTTACTATGACTTTCTTCTTCGGCTAGAGAGGAGGAGATCCCAGTGCTACACGTAGATCAATAGGAGGACTTATAACACTGTATAGCATACACTCAGGCTCCAAATACCTCTTCTTGATCTCCATGTCCTAATTACATAGCCACTGTCAGAATGCCAGTGACATCATAAATTAGCATTAATTTAAAGTGAAAAACGTTACAGTGAAGCAGCAGCTGCTGAGATAAACTTTGACATCTTAACAGAATAAAAATAACTGAACTATTATTTCACTTCCTTGAGATATAAGCAAAGGAATACACAGCAATAAGCCCTTGAGAATAGGAGTTAATGTCACCTGTGAAGGAATAACTTCATAGGTGACTTGCAGAGGCAGCATTATTATTCCAAGGTCTTCATTTGAACCATAGATTTAATTCCATATTCCATACATGCCAAGTTTGTATTCAATATATATTCTAACACATGGACATGAACACACACGTGTGCTCAATTTCACCCAAATATCTACATTCAGATAATGTTACAGGATTTAACTTAAAAACATAAAAACAGGATACTATATTGTAAAATAAATAAATAAATAAATCAGAGAAAAAAAGACAAAAAGAAAAGGAAAAGAGGGGTAGTACTTCAACCTTTATAAATGCTATTGTAACTCCCTCCTGGTCTTTGCACAGTATAGATCACAGGAGCAAAGAAAGCACTTCTAGTTGTTTCTTAGAATAATTAGCTTTCTGCAGGTGTCATTCAGACCCCCAGAGGTATATTTTCAAAGCACTGTGCTAGTTTTTGCAGTTTTGCAAGCCATATTACCCACTAAAATAATTTCAAACTAGGCCAGAGAATTGATGCAATGATTTGAATATTTTCCCTTTTCTGCAGAACTCAACATGTATTTCTTCATTTAACAAGCGATCACTATTATTGTTCAATGTATATATACACATTTGGTGCGGACATAGCTTGTTATCATGTAAAGCTACAGCTGCCCAAGTAAATCACGTGGCATGGAAGTTCACTGTGTAGTGCCGCTGAAAGGGTAAAACCCCGTATGACCTTTCAATAAAGCCACAACTGTATGTACTCACAGATAATCAGACTCCTTCACAATTTTTTGAATGTTTCAGTTACACCTATACCTTCTGATGTTCACTATCCATGACAAATTGAGGTGGTTTTGAAAGCATCAGAGTAAGAACAACCCATGGCTCAGTTAAATAAAGTAGCAAGGTTTTCATGGGACTGCAGATGTGAATGAGTATCTCAGCTTTTTGATAGCTACTGTCTGAAGAAACAGGTGCAGATTTACAGGGACATGATGGGACCTTCAGCATGCAACCAGCTGTACCATGTATGGTGCCCACAGAAAGCGCAGCCTAACCAGGTAACTGGGTTCACTGACAAGAACTGCTTCAGAGTGCAACACCTACAAGATGCTACAGCAGTTCCAGGTAATAAAGAACAATTTCAAACTGATCAACAAAGTTATATTTGCTTTTGGAGCAACAGATCAAATTGAAATCCTTTGTCTCAAGCATGTGAGGAAAATCCATTCTGGCATTTCTGTGTAGAAACATTAAAAAAAATCCATGAAAAATGTCAGTATTTCAGGGTTTTGCTATACATTTCAAATACATTTTGATAAATGAGGACAGAACAAGGGGTAATGGTTTTAAAATAAGAAAGGACGTGTTTAGATTAGATATAAAGAAGAACCTTTTCATGATGATGGTAATGAGGCACTGGAAGAGACTGACCAGAGATGTTGTAGATGCCCCTGGAAATATTCAAGATCAGGCTAGATGAGGCTTTGGCCAACCTGATCAAGTGGGATGCCCATGGCAGAGGTGTTGGACTAGATGATCTTTAAGGTCCCTTCCAACAAAAAAAAAAACATTCTATGATTCCATGAAACCAGGGTTGGGAAAGGAAATTCTTTTTGCCAGCTTCAAGTATCACCAGCTTTAAGCATTCGTGAGCCATGAGAACTACTGCTGATTTTTCTCAACAAAGGAACAATGTTTTAACCATGAAGATTAAAAATATAATAAGGCTTCACTTTTGAATCCTGAGAACAAATTTTGTACTAGTTTTATCAAATACAAAAAATCTTGGATTCAATGACTTTAATTTACTGTAATTAAAAAAAATCACAGGAAAAGTACAAGATTAACCTGAAATTCTTAAGATAGGGAACATTGCTATTATTAATGACAAGTGGATAAAATACTTTCCTCATCAGGAGATCACACACACTGAACAACTTCTTCAGTAGTATTAAGAGTTAACTACTTGTCGTATCATGGACTGCAGTGCTAACATTATTAGAGAAGCAGTATGACAGTACAGAAAGTCAGATAAATATCATTGCACTTCTATTGATGCTACAAAATTCTCTGGCAAATCTTTCTGTGTCTTGTTTTTCCTAGTAGGGAGACGATCAGGTTTCCTCCACAGGAACACTGCTCTGAACACTTAAGGGAAAGTGCTATTAAACTAAGTATACTAGAGAAACCTGACTTTCTGTTTTGCCCATCCTCTGGATATATCTGATCAGCTTGTCCTTGGTTGGCTAGATGTGACTCTACAACAATCTTCCCAGCATTTCATATTCATTCACATAGTTATGAATTCCCTTTTTATTCTGTACATTCCAGCGATTTTCCCAGTATGGAAAATCAGATTTACTGGTCTTTAGTTCCCCAGTCACTTTGGAGAAATCTGCATTACACTGTCATCTTCCATTCCTGTGGTACCAATACCAAACTAAAAGACATTTTGCATAGTGCAGTAGTTTGACACTTTCATATATGAGCTCCTTCAGAACTCCTGATCCAATAGCATCATCCCAACAGTTTATTACTATGTTTTGTTCGTTTGTTCTAAAAGCTTTCTGCTAACATATTAATTTGAGATAGTTCCTCCACTTCATTCACCCATGCACAGCATTTCGTACAAAAACCTTCTTAAGCTCCACACTACTGAACACCAAAGCAAAGAATTCACCAGTGCACACATACACTCCAACACACCCTCTCATCCAAAAAAAAACCCCACATAAACAAGACAAGAAATAATAATAATAATAATAATAAAAAAACAGAACCTGACTTAAGACTTAAGACGTATTGGGTCCCATGCTGTTTTCTATTTGAAGTTTGGCGTTATAAAATAATCGTTCTAGGACTGTGACCTTTTGTGCCAAGTTTCAGCCTGAAGCTGAGTTATTAACTGTAAGGGGTGGAAAAGTAAGGTATTTATAAGGGTTCCAGTGGTATAACCTTCATTAGAACAGTCTGGATGGAACTGCCATCAGAAAGACTTCTAAGAAGTTGGTGGGTGAAATTATAATTTATGTCATGCAGCACCTTGAGGCAAATTTTAAAACAATTATTTGTGAATGCTACAAAGACATTATCCTACAGCATTCTCATCAATAATACAGCCCCCTAAACTGATTCAGAAGAGGAAAAAACACTATGATTCCATTAAAGACAATAAACTGCATGATCTGTATTGTATCTTGACTATCCCATGAGCCTATACTGTATAAATGCCTTTTATTCTCTGTCTGGTGACAGATATGTATTAAAATGTCCTCTTGTCTACACAAACTGTTTTTTTACCAAGCTTTTTCTTTTATGGAGGATAAATAAGCAAAATTCATATTCAGCCCAGCACCTGCTGAAGCTGTCAGCTGTAGTGTTTGTCATATTTCAATCAAAGCTGAAGCCAGCCAGTCATTTTTATACTGCACAATCCCTACATACTCGAGAACCAGAATTAATGAATTAGCTATTGATTAAATTCCACTCTAGCAAATCCACCGTGGCAAATAAATGAACTACCCGGGGCACGTGTAGGCCATGGCCAGACATGTCCGGGCAATCGATCAGTAGTTAGTATTCTTTTGGGATATAAGAACAGCTGATGATAATATGACATGTAGGAAAAGGCAGTGTAGAAACAGAGTCTGCTTCTGGCTGAGCAGATTATAAAGTAGGAAGGCATTTTTGATCCTTTTGCATTCATGTGTTATGACATATTTAGTCTATATATAATAGCAGAAACATGCATAAGTGTTTGCAGTACAGACAATACAGACAAAGGCACACATAAGTTAACGCCAAGGGCAAAAGATGAGATCCTGAATTGAGTTCTTATCATCAAACAAGCTTTGACTATATCTGTATGTGTGAGAAAAATAGCAAGCTTAATTTCACCCTTATACAGAGACAAATTCTGAATTCAAGCAAAATGTAGAAATGATAAACAGCAAACAGAAGTCTTTAAGAGACTGGAGGAGCAAATCCATCCTGTTGGCCATTTCGGAAGGCTCAGTTGTTAGATTTTTGTTATTTTCAAAAAAGATTTTTTTTTTTTCTATCAAAGAAACACTGCTAATGAGCATACTCTACCAGAAATGTAATAAAATCATATGAACAATAACATACACACAGGAGGCTAACTGCTTCATTGTTGGTGTAATTCTGAAAAAATGTGTTAGCAAGCTTTGTTTTAGCCTGTCTTTGGAAGATATTAACTTCCAAAGAATCACTGTATATGTTATTATTTGGCAGCTTCTAGATACTGCAAAACTGTTACTCCTTTTACCATGAAGATGTTTGTCCATGCCTGTGGATTCATGGATGTGCAGGTTGCAAACAGTGTTTCAAGGAGACAGAGATGCGTATGCCTTTTAAGATAGCTTACTAATTCTTGCTGTTGTGATGGGTGACTTTTTTTTTTTTTTTTACCCACAATTACTCTGTTTCCATTATCAGCATCACATTGCTCCCTGAGCATTAATCTCCCTCTTCTTAACTGACAGCAAAATGTGATAATTTTCATCCTCTAAACTTCTTTTAACTACTTCCACTTATGCCTTATTTATTATCCCAGCACAGTGATATCTGAATGACTCTATACAAACAAAGGTGAGATTTCTTTAGTTGCTCATTTGCCCAAAAACTCCAAGATCAAATATAATGACCATACGACCTTTACAAGCTGTACACTGAATTTTTTAATGCACCCTATTCAATGCAAGATTGGTCCCCATTCTGGTCCCCATTCCAGCCACAAATTGATCTGATATATGCCAGCTACCTTTAGTATAGTACCTTGAGCCAATTACGTGAATAATGGGTGCTGCCAGCTGCTTCGGCTCATCTTCCACAGTTGTAATCAGGGTCCCATTGCTTTTCACACAGGCATACACTGTGCAGGCTTCAATCTGATGAAGAAGAACGTGAATTTCAAATACTAAGCTGCAGAAATCATTCAATTCTGCTACTTGTTTAGACTTCTCTCTTCACCAAGATTTTCTTCTTTTCTACTTAACAGATTACGTACAGCCAGGAAAATACCACAGCTTTGAGATAAGTATATCTATCAGAGATATACCATGCCGTATCACATTTCCCCACACCATTTTCAAAAAAAGAGTACATGCAGCCATCTGATACCTGCTGCTATTCTCTATTAAATTATCATCAATAATGTTGAAGTGAATTTGTCTGTATTTTGTAAGCAGAAACTCATACATAACACTGAAAAAAATGTCCAAGTGTAATAAGATAGGAAGACAATAAGCCACTATACTTTGATTTTGGTTCATGAGTAATTCACTTCAGTTTCCTACACCTACCACACATTCTGAAATAAAAATAAGGATATTTTTCCTTAATATCTTCTATTCCTTCATGTCTCTGCTGGAAAATTAGGCTAAAGGTAAAAATACAAATACAAAACATACACTTTCTTATTAAAAATCCCACAGAAATAAAAACTTATTCTTTCCAATTCTTGGGATTAAACTAAACAGAGGCAAAGTCAAATAACAAGTGAATGACAGTAACATTGTTTCTCTCTTGGAAACACACAGGTTATTCAAAATAAAAGGGCACAAAAGAAAAGAAAGATAATGCAGGAAGATTACCATTGAGACATACATGCATCCAAGATAATATTGCTTTCAGGACAAGAAGAAAAAGAACCAAAACAAAAACAAAAACAAAAACACTTTGATTCACATTGATTTTACCGATCACATTGATGCAAATGTAAGTCCAGTATAAAGACTAAGAAAGTGAAATAGAAGAATAATTAACATCTCAAGCAACAGAAGGTGGCCAAGGTAAATTAATATAGAGGGTCTATAAGTGAGGCAGTACTCTGAATTTGCATTCTTATTGAGAAAAGACAAATGTGTTTCCAAGCAGCATTCAGAAAGTCATATGTGTATTCATGGATTGAGGTTTGCTGTTTCAGAGGGGTTGGAACATAGAAATCTGTTATGGTATGCCTGCCTGTGATGTTTATTTATGGCATGGATGCAAATTTTTCAGAGTAGAGTACACATAGTTACTACTAAGTCCATCTAAAATATAATGCAAACCCATCCTGAATAAAATAGACAAGAATAGTTACAATTAAATGTCAAACTGTATTTCTTTAACACATTAATTCAACTTAAGAATAGAAAGATATCATTTATTATTTTTTATACTGTATATAATATTTTGTCTTTCATTAGATATCTGTATAGAGAGGCAAAAATAAAGATAGAGAAAGGAGAAAGCAAAGAAAAAAATGTGCTTATTAACAGCATAAGAAGGACTACTACGATTTCAACAGCTCTGCTTTTTCCTTAGAACAATGAGGAGAAAAAAAAATGATAAAAGGATGACAAATGCAATATCATTATTTCTTCGTGCTGATATATTATGCATGCCTGATGTTTCTAAAACAATTGCAATTTTCTTTTAATGAGTAGGAGTAGAATCTTTGCTTCTTTGTAATGTATGTTAGGGCTTTGCTAATGTTGTAGCACAGAGCATTTAAGAGAAGGTAAATGGAGTTTTGATGGTTTGAAAAAAAAAAATAATGGAAATCTCTGTTATAAAAACAGTACACAGACCTAAAATACACTAAAAATAAATGTATGCCTTGTATACACACAAACATCAGTGCGAATATGTGTCCATGTATGTAAAGAAATTCATATAACAATATTCACCTTGGAAGTACATAAATATTATGTAAAATCAAAGTATGTTACACAACACAGACAAAATATTCTAACCTGTACATTGTATACAGTGAATGGAGACAAATCTGCTAAAAGAAAGGACCCAGGCTCGTTTATTCCAGTCTTGTACTGCTTATTATTTACATAGATAGAGTACTCTGTGACAACACCATTCGGGTTTGAAGGCGATGTCCAGATGACACGTACAGCTGTACTGTTGATGATGACAACCTCTGGAGGGAACATGCCCTCAGGCTCTAGAAATAAAGGAAGAAACTGAATAAACTCCAGCTGTCTCTGCAAAAGCACTTGTTTAACCAAATGCAGATTAGTATTTAGGTTTAGCAAAGGGTTCACTGCTTATCTGCTTTCCTCTGATGAAGTTATCACAGTCTGTAGTCTTCTGTAAATTGGCTTATTATACTCTCAGTTAGAAACCATGAGAGCTGATGGTAAAATGCTTTATACCACCAGCATAGTGTCAATCATCAGTGGTATGTGGCCAGTGAGATATGATGATAAATTATTCACCCATCTGCACTGCCAACATATAAACATTATTTTTATGTCTCCCCCAATCCCAATCTTTAAAATAAAAAAGAGAGAGAGAGAGAAACAAAGCATTCTGCTTTTAAAGCAAAACCCGAGACCAAAATACCTTATGTCTGGTGGAACGTGACGTTATCAGCCTCATAGCTGAAGCAAGATGAAGCAATACGCGACATTGTCATTATGTAAATGGATTTGAATGTTGATTACTATAGGTAATGATGAAGTCTAACACTTATTTAAAAAAAAAAAAAAGAAAAGAAAAAAGAAACAAACCTTCCTTAGCGTTAAATTACATAATTATCTAAGCATGTCAGAAGTAACCATGCAAAGACCTATTTTTATTATAAGAACCCTTCTTTACCAGTTGAATAATTGCCCTTACAATCAATTCTATTTTATAAACAAAAGGTGCTGACCTTTGGCATCAGAAAGGAAATGGAATCCTCACTTTAAGGGCTTTGCTAATGACCTGGAACACTTGCTTCTGAGGTAATGATATTATAACGTTTATAATGAGACTTTATAAAGCAAAAAGATTAGAAAGACCATTCTGAACACATTTTAGATTTACTTCTTTTTGATGTTGTTGTTCCTCACTCCCACTCCTTAACGCACATGCAGTTGCTAACTGGCATAGAAATGATTCATAAATATTTTTTTTCAGGGGTTAAACCTACACCTAATGTTTCTGGTGACTCAGGAAAGGTCCCAGATATGACTGTCATGTCAAAGCACATTGCTTCACAGAGCAAATCTTTTTAAAAGAACATTAATTGTTTTTAAATTCCACCATTTATTGATATGAACTCAGTTCCAAACTTAGTGTATGCAGACAGGAGTATGCAGGAGAAGATGAGAACAAAGTGGGTTAATATCTGCTATTAGAGCTTTTGCTTCTGTCTCAGTGGGATCCTTTATTGATCTACCACATGATGACAACCAGCACTTAAGCATTTTAGCGTTTTAGCCCTTTTTCCTCTTGTACCGGAAATTTTATAATGGAAGGATGACTGATCTTAACCCTAACAAAAATCAATCAATTTCATTCTCAGAGTTTAAGCCAAGCTGCATTCACTGATAACCAACCTCCATCTGAGGTAGTCACATGCACAACTTCACTGTTGATGCTGTGGGCTCCATTAAAAACTTGAAAAAATATCTGATACTCTGTGTTGGGCTGCAAGTCACCTATGACTGTATAGTTTTCACCAGCCTGAATCCTCAGAGATCTTCTATTAACAGTAGAATTCAAGAAGAGAATGTAATACGCAACATCTCCTTGCAAGTCTTGTAGTGCTACGAAGAGAAAGGAAAAACATTGAGACATCATCTAAGAGATATTCAGTCAGCCAGTTTCTTATTCACAACATTTACCTTGAAGAGAAAAGCAAATTTTATGCAGTCCCTTATTGAAAAAAAAAAAAAAAAAAAAAAGAGAGAGAGAGAGAGAGAAAGATTCCATCAAGAGTTTTTAATGTCCTCCCACACACCAATAAACACAGGTACAGAATGCTCTTCCAAAGTATCATTAACAGCCCATCATCCTAGCCAACACTGGGAAAGCCTTCTTTCTCTAAATGTCCCAGTGACAGTGATAGAATCTGTAAGTAAACTCAGAGGTGAAGACTGCCAGCAGTGGTGCATAGATCCTGCAGCTTGCCACTGTGAACAGATGTCTTTTACCTTGATAGCAGGAAGAGCATAAAACCTTGCACTATGCCACTAGTTCAAGATGGGAAACTCAACTTTTTTTTTTTTTTTTTTTTCCCCTTCCTGTCCTGCAAAGTACTGTATTCCAGTTTTACTGCTCTAGCCATAGGATATGCACGTTCCATTCAAATTTACACAGAAAGCCTTTTGGCCACAGTGAAAATGGAAATCTACATGCTGTTATTTTAGAACAATCATGATAGCATCTACATATAAATGTGTCATACCCTTGGAAGCATTATATTTACAGGGAAAAACAAAAACAACTAATATTTCCTTCTAAAGTGTGTTTTCACTCTGTAGTATCTTCTCCTGGGAAGGGAAGAAAAAACAGTACCGTTTTCTGGCTATACAGGAAGGACATTCATTGGTCAGAGCTAGTTGCTTCTACATTTCAGTAACCCAGTTGTAGTCTGTTATGTTATCTATCCTTTGTCAAATGGTTTAAGTTCAGTTCTGATAAAACACAACTGCTTTTCCAGTAGACACCAGGATGAAAAAAATAATTGTGATAAAAACTTCAAGTACTAAAACGTTTAGATGACACACTGTACCACTCAACAGAACTCAACTAACTAGGAAATAGAATACCACTGTTAAAAGACAAAAGCAGATTTATTTGCAGATTTAATAAACAATTTTGTAACAAAAAATCCTAATGAAGTGATGTATTATTTTTGTTTTAAGTGGGACAGATAAAAAAAAGACCAAAAACCTCCAATATATTTTCCAGAAAAATGAAGATAACAAGGTAACTTATATTATGGACTCCCAAGCTCCCAGAAAATATATATATATATATTAATATTACCGAAAAAGGAAACATGAGTATACAAAATAGTTAATATGATTATTGTAACATACAAAGTAATTAAATATGTTTGGGTTTTCTAGTGATGGCCCTGTCTTGGCATTTAACCTTTGTATCATAAACGTACATGGAGGAAATTTCTAAAGTATGAATGAAAATAAAACCAGATTGCATTACCTACATCTAGAAGGTCAGAGGTTTAGATTACTAAGGTAATGAAACTTTAGTGAGCTGCTTCAGATCTATTACATTTGTCAGTTTTTATAAGCATGCTTACTTCAGGCATACAATTATAAAATAAAGAGACTACATTTGTTGCAATTCAACACCCAGTCCTTATAAAATCATTTGCATGTAAGTCATGAAGAAATTCCCCACTGCTGTATTTAGTAAACCAGCTAAAGAAATTGACTGAATTCATTTTAAGGAGCAGAGCAAAAAGAAAGAGAAAGGGGGTCCTGTCATCCTGAAGGAACACATATGTAAATTTTCATACAAAGAGATGAAATATACCACAAAGACAACAGCATTTTGCATACTACTATATAGCTTTCTCTGCATTAACTATTTCTTCACTTTCACTATTCTCATTCCACAGAGATATCATATAATAAATACAAATATGACTGAGAAATAGTAAAATGGGCACCCTTTTTTCCCCTTTCTTTCCTCTCCTTTCAAGGACACTTAGCTGCATTATAAATCAAGACAGGGACTGTGTTTCCTATGAGAGTAAGGCAGACCAACATAAGTGATGGCAGGTTAACATCTAGTTACTGGAATAAATACTAAGCACACTTACTTGGTTTTGACCATTCCACTTCTACAGCAGTATGATTAACAGCACGTGCAATGAGTATACTTCCTTTCTCTGGTAATCCTGCTAATGTAGTAGCTATCACTTCTTCACTTGATGTATATCCTATTTCGTTGTGCACTATGAGCTTGTACTCGTATGTTGTGTACCTAAGACATTTTAAAAATAATTACATTAAACAAAAAAATGCAGATGTAGAAAAAAATTGCTCAAACACTTCTGCTTGTGCCGAAGTTTTGTTCTTTCTCTCCCCATTCACTCCCCCAGAAAACTTCAGCTGCACGGCTTGCACCAATGAAGGCTCTATAAGAGCTCTCTATTTTTCTGGAATTAAATCAGGACCATTAACATGGTAACAAAAATAAAGCACATTATTTCACTTCCTCATAGTTGTAGCTTCTGAGGTGTTGAGAGATTATAGCTCAATTCAATATGTAATTACAGCAGTGGAAACCTGCCAAAATTTGGATAAGAATTTAATCAAATGAGGCTTTTTTCCTCTTTTGGGAAACCCGTTGATTTTAACTTGCAGAGTTTCATTTGTAAAAGTGATTCACCACACAGCCAGGACTCTCCCACTGAAAAAAAAAAAATAAAAATCTAAAAATGCAAATCCATTTAATAAAGTAGTTTTCTTCAGAACTGTGGATATTCAACTTACACAGATTTATTAAATACTACATGTGTATTTAGTAAACTAAGTGACTGTCACTCCATAATTTCTTCTCTAACTCAAATGATATCTTAATGTATTTTAAGGGAGATTTGGGAGATTTCACAATCTCATTTTTATTTTTTCACCTCATTTTTATTTTTTCATTATAAGAACCCTCATACAAAACTGCACAATCACAGGAACACGATAACAAATTTTTGCTGAAGCTGCATCACTGGAATAAATGTCTGCAAACACAATAAAAGAACTGTAAATATTTAACATTTAGAGACTTCTCAACAAAAAGAAGTCACTTTATATTTACTTTTACTTTTTTTTTTTTTTTTTTTTTTTCCCTACAGAACCCTACTTTATGGAACCACCCAACCTGACTTTCGAAACAGCTAAACTTTACCAGTTCTACTGAGAAAAAAGGAAACTAATTGGAGCTCCCTAGCTCCCACTGTAATAACCATTTTAGCAAAAAGTTGACGATATAAATTGTGACCACCCTCCTTGTGAACATGTAATATTTTCTTGGACATTGTAGTGCAGGTGTAATCAAAAAGGAGTAGGATCTAGTCTTGCAAATTAAGGATGAGAATCTGAGATTCATTTTTGGATCCACATTTCCAACAATGAAAATAGAAGACATGTGGCTTAACCTATTAGAAATGAAAAAGCCATTTGAAGCAACCACTATCAAAACAGACTTCTGTCTGGAATATAATAAAAATTCACTTATTCTGAAACATGCTTGTAGTATGTCACAAACACAAACATGTAAAATAGATGCTGATATACAGATTTTCCTTCTGTGAAAAAATGAGGCTTCATTCTCTCTGCAGCATCTTCTCTCCAGCCATAAATTCCTCCTGAGTTATTGACTGCAGAAACACAGCTGCAGCTGCAGAACCCTCTCCAAAAGAAGCATTCAGGTGTGTCCAAGGGTTAGGTACACTTCTGTGGCCATAGCTCATGCAACCTAAAAGGTTCTTGTGCCTAAGGACTTGCTACTGTTCTCTGTGGGAACTTATTGCCCCCTCAGAAGTGCTAGAATAAGTGCTGCATACCTTAGAGAAGACTGCTGAGAAGAGCTAAACTAAGAATAAATGAAACTCCTTGTAGAATTTCAAACGTGGTTTAAGAAAGAAATGGACAGTTTTGCAGGATTGGGTTAAAGAATGGTTCCATGATCAGTTATTGCAGTGACAAGCCAGAGGCAGTAGCCCTTGGCTTGGCTCAGCCTATACAACACTCAGAAGTCACATTCTGTGAGTTCATGTCATGCTCAGAAGGGATGCTCATGCAGCTCTTACAAAAGTAGAAGCTATGTGAAGGGCCATGGTTGATATGCAATCCTCATAAAGCATGCCAGCACACAAACACAGAGAACACACACATTCTCAAACCCTCCATGAATGTTTTCCCAAGATTTTACCCACAAAAAAACAATGCAGAACCTGTGTTGGACCATCCATTAGAGATTCCTAATGTGATCATTTACTTGTTTTAGAGGTGGTAGCTTTTACTTTGAGATGGGGAAACTAAGGCTAATCTAGAACAAATGCCCTGCTCTGTACCCCATAGTAGGTCCATAACATCCTGAGAAACAGAAACCGCCCTCCATTTCCCTACTCTTCACACTCTGCATTTAACTATAATGAAGCTAACACAAAGCTGATCTGCTGAAAGTGCATTAAATACTCTCCCTGCATTTGGAAATATTAAGGCAATCATTAAGTTGAACTGGTAACAAAAGCAGTGTTGAAACCAAGTTTCAAATGTATTGCAAATAGGACTTCTCAGTCATTCTGCCTGTGCTATGATTTTGCCAAATCTAGGTATATGTACACATCTAGGGCATATGTACACATATGTGTAAGTGGTTTGTTACATGAGTATGTCAGTGTTAAAATTTCACACAACCTTTATTTTCATTTGCTTTTTAAAACAATACAATACATGAAAGAGCCAATAATGTCAGAGTAATAATAAATCCCTGCATATTAGAATGATTAATAGCAAAGATGGTGACAAAAAATATTTCATGACATAATTAATATGTTCACTACATAAAGACACAAGAAATACTTTGAAACACTGAACATACACTATACAAAATGCCAGCATTTGTTTTTATAGTTTTTGTAATCTCACCTGCTAAGACCCTTATCTTCATAAAACCACTGAGTTCCTGAGTAAATATTGTGCCACAGATTTAAATCTTCAGGGGGATTTGATGCAAGTGGTTGCTGGATTTTACGTCTCAGGAGCTCATATCTAACACAAAAGACAAGCAGAACACCAGGATTATCTCAACTAATGTTATTACACAAAAAAAAAAAAAAAGAAAAAAAGAAAAAAAATACAATTTTTTTTAAAGCCACATATTATTTTGTTTTCACAGCTTTAAACTTTCTGAGATAAACATTCTCTTTAATGTTTCATGATTTAAAACATGGAGTTACTTAAACTACTTTGAAAATGGAAAATGAGTACTTTTATTTGAAAGAATAAATGTATTTAATAATTCACAGATTTTAAATTTGTGGAAATGCTATCAACATCAAGCCCAAATAGCCCAGTCACAGTGCCTTACAGAGACTTGACTCATGCCTCATGATATGCACAGACTGTTCCAGAATATAAAATGACAATGTCTCTTGCAAATATACTGACATATATAGACTTGTTATAGTAACAAGATCATATCCAGTCTGATGAAGAAACAGTGGCTATTATCATTCCAGATTTGAGACCCCAGATTACTCAAGTATTTAATAGGTAGTGCATTCAGTGGTTAGTTTTTGCTTCAAAAGCAGAAATCAGCTGAGAAGCTCTCTTACAAGAAAGCTGAGCCTTCCTATGCTCCATGGAAACTAGGACATACACATGTGACTTCCAGCTAACTTTCCCCCTTAATTTGGGGAAATAACCCTTAAGAAGTACAAACAAGCATTGTGTCAGTGACCTTAGTGATGATATACAAAATTATTATTGTATCAGCTGGGAACAGAACCTCAGAAATCAAATAAAAAATAATGGAACTGCAAATTCATCAAAATATTCAGATTACTTTACACCCCAAGCACAACTTCACAAGTGGTTCATCAATGGTGAACAGAATCCAAAGACAGAATATTACAATTTTATTAGGAATAGTCCTAGCATATTCTAATGTAATTCATAGACAAGCCATGTAAAACATCAAAATCTTTTTGAACATTGAATGGTGATCATGTGTAAATCACCCCCACTGGCAGCTGGTGCTGCTACTCTGTTTGCAGAATAGCAAACTTCTTGCTCCATCATGGTGTACAGAGCAGTTGCTTCCATGGTTCTTGCTGAGGGCAGTATGGCACACCATGAAGGAAATGAAGTCTGCAAATGTAGGTCGTGCTGAATTACTTGAGTAATCTATGGTAAAATGGTCATGTTGTTAACTCCAGAATAACAGAGACTGTTTAGGCAGCACATATGGCCTACAGAGATGCAAGTCCCTGCACAATGTTTCACAATACCTTAAAGCACTAGATTGAAGGATTGACTTCTAAAAATTATGCATAAATGTATAAGGATAAATACATCTTTCTAAAACTTCATGCACTCAAATCCATCTTTTTTTTTTTTTTTTTTTTTTTTTTTTTTACACACACACACACTCAGTAATCGATAGATTCAAGCCCAGACCCCCATCCCATTGTTCTACACAAATCTTGGAGGAGATGCTTTATTCTAGTTCCTGTGGAGAAATCCAGCCTGCTGTACCAAATACTTCCTTCCTGTTCCCATTACTTCCTTCCTGTTCCCATTTTCAGTTCTGGCCAAGAACCTGTAGCACTTTAACTTCTCTAACTTTCTCATGAACTCTCACATTCATAGCTTCTTAATCAGTTTAGTTTTGAAGCTTGTTGTTGTTGTTACATCACACTACCAAGTAGTCACTTTTGCTTTATCTGGACTACCCCACACAGAGTATTGAGAATATTATATGCATTAAACATTTACATTGACAGAGATCTCATGCTTTTCTTGCCATTTTGCTAGTGAAATGTGCTGCTTGAGCTCACCACCAGAAAGTGGCTGATCCTACAGCCCAAAACAGCTATGCCTTTGCAAAGATCCTGGGCTTGTTCCTTCTAGCTCTTCAGACAGCACCAGTCTGAAAGAACCAGAGGATTCTTGAACATGTTCTGAAAAGTAAATTCCACAGCACGGATGCCACAGGTGCTCTAAATAATCCTGAGTCTTCTTAAATTCAAAATGATTCAAAGTTCACCCTGCTCTATCTCCAATTTCTGTTAAGTCCACTCATGGACTCCTGAACCCTAAGCAGGAACTTCAGAAGGTCAGAAGAAACTGAGATCACATCAAGTTTGTATTACCCAGCATTTTCTAAGTCAGACTTAGGTATGGAGAAGAAAACTGTCATCTCATCTGCAACTAAAATCTTACCTCAGATGAGGACCATTTGGCCTTAGTGGTGGTTGCCAAGATAAGGCGATAAAGGACTCACTGATCGGCGTCACAGACAATGGACTAATGCCCTGAGGAACTGCTGAAGGTGTAGTTACGCTGGTAGGTAAACTCTCTGTGCAGCCCCCTAGAAAGCCATCACCTCCAGTACAAGCTATTAGAGTAACTGAGTAGTTTGTGTAAGGTATAAGATTAGTCACCACATGACTTAACGTTGATGAAGTATTTCCAGCAATGACAATTCGTGGATCAGGCATGCGAATCTCATAGTTAAGTATTTCACCATTCTGTATCAGAGGTGGTTTCCATGAGACCTGAAGGAGGAGAAAACATTAACAATGAACTTCTTACAGTCAGAATGCAGAAATACGAACATGATGTGCTATAAACAGTCACAGTCATGATCTCAAGATGGACTTCTTTTATTTATTCATCAAGACAGATCTTAAGTATGACCTTTCCCAGGTATCTAAGATTTGATTTTTAAAGGAACATCAGTTAGAAATCTAACCTTTAATTTTAGTGAGGGTTGCAGTAACAGTCGTGGCCATTGAAAATCTACTACTGAGCTTCACCAGGAAAACTGGAGTATTCTAAAGTCCATGAGGTGTTCTGATACATTAGCAAAAATACATTGTTCATCATAAATATCACTGTCATTTCTTTGCTTACAATTTATTGCCTGGTGTGCTCATCTATTACTGGCAGACTAAAAAGAAATCTTATTTAGTATTTGCATAATTTTCAGAAATGCGTAATTGCATTAGCTCCTATGAGAGCCAAGACTATACACACTTTTTTTATGATGAAATTTCATTTTTCCCTTTTATTTTTCAGTAATAAATTAAACTGGTAACTATCATGCAAATAACAGACAATTTTTTTCCATTTTTAGGATTATGAAATTATTTTGAGAATATTTATGCTGCTATACTTACTATGGTTTCGTTTTGATTTATGATTTTTTGAAATGTATTTTATTCTATATATTATTCTTATCAATTCCAGTGAGGAATCATACTCAAATCATTGTACTATAAGCTGTGATAAAGTGCACTTATTTTAAAAATCTTTTAGCCAGTGTATCATGACAGAGGGGATTTCAGACTGACACAATGAGGACATGTAACTGTATTAAGAAACTCAAAGTTTCATAAAGTTTGTATAATAGCAATTATTAGTCCTTCATCCTGTAGAACTCTCTGTGAAGGAGGTATAGAAGTTTTCCTTTGCTAATCCTGTGACTGTTTACCTTGCTACTGACCCACTCATTTATAGTAACTGCTGCCTCTTTCCTCCTAGGCATGGGTTACTTAAGGATTGAATTCAACAATGCAAAGAACATAGAAGCAGACAACACATAGATGAATATATGTGAAGAATAAAAGTAACAGATATAACATTGCAGTGGTTAATAGCAATACCAAAATACTTTAGCTTGAATATTTTCATTAATTCTCTCCAGTCTCCAAAGGGAGTATCTTTAAAAATGTATATTCACAATTACACATGGCCCTGGAAACAGAGAAGCTTGATTTTAAAAATACGATTTTAGAGGACCCTTTGGGATTAGGAAATGTTATATCTTAGGTACAGAAGGACCTCTTAGGCTGTCAGGACTTGCAAGAAACCTGGCAGCAAAGTACTGGAGAAAGCTGAAGGATTTTGATAACAGAATCTGGAATACAATTAAACAGAGAATTAGAAACAGGGTGATCTTGAGTAAAGACAGCACAAACAAGATTATTGGTGCCCACATAAGAAAGGCTTAGCTCTGGCTAATTATCAAATGCTATATTCAGATTTCTCTTACTTCTGGCCCCAAATCATGATCCAACAAATATAGAAAGTACTATAAATAAAAGTAGGAAGCAACTCCTGCACTGTTCTCATAGACATTGCGCAAAACTCTCATTTTGAAGTAGTTCATGTGATATAAGTTTAGAAAGCAGAGAAGAGTGGATTATTGGAACAGACAACAGGAAATTTTGTTTTCATGTGTAATTAGAAAACATTCAGGCAAGTAAGTTTCAGGCAAATTTCCCAGTCATGGTTATTTTATTGCAGCCATACTGCACACACTGATAGGGATGGCATTTTATATGTCATAGAGGAAAGTGTCCATGGGTCACGTTTGCAGGGACTATCCTTAAAGGTGCTGAAAGAAGCAAGGAATATTTTAAGGTCTGACACTCACAGTAAAACACACATTTCTGCAACAATTATTATGTTACTCTTTTTTGAGGTATAGAACCTGTCCCAGAATTCTGCCTCGGTAGAACAAGTATGACTAAAGATAATATATTTGAGGGTGTATTTTGTTGTTGGAGGTGGTTGTGGGTTTTTGTTAGTTTACTTTTTTGAGTATTAATACAGTAAACTCTGTCACTACCAGTAAGAAAAACCCTGTTACTTGTTGCTTAATGCAAGTTTTCTAATAAAAGAACTGTGTGTCAAATACTTTGGAACATTCTTTGTATTACCCTCTCAGAAGAGAAGGCTGTCTAAAAATGTTCACCTTATACCTCTCTAGAAGGGAGGAAGAGTTATTTTTTAATTGCATTACATTTTAGATACCCAACTTTCATGTCTAGTGACACAAAATTACTTCACACAAGACTCCCCATATACTGTAACCACTCCACATAAAGGAATAGATTTATAACACTGTCAGAACAGACACTGCTCCAGAACCTCAGTTCGTGAGTCTTATACTGCCTCTGAACTAGCTACTAAAGCCTGAAAAAACAAACATAAACAAATAAAAACCTGCCACGTTACTTCAAAGCATTTGTAGTGCACTAACAGATAAAGCACCACCTAGTAGTGCATGGGACTTACACTGGAAAATTTCTCAATTTTATTTTTTTCTAAGAGAAGTGAAAGCCAAGCTGAATAAAGAATTTTTAGTCAGTTAGATGATAACACAGAAATGCAAAATATTTTCATTTGGGCATGGACATTATCATACAAATACATGTAAATCAGTTATAGCTTTGGTTAGTGTGTTTTTTAAACTAGATAAAAGGATGACCAAGGATTCTCATGGTCACTGGTCACTTGACCTCCTTTGAATTACATATGTTACCTTTGACTGACAGGACATGCAGTCTCCAACAAGTCTCTCTCTCTTTCTGGGAAGGAAGGATGTTTGTTGCCTCTTCACTTCAGTGACAGGTCAAGGTCAAGGGATTGCCTGACCCATACAGTGTGAATGAAGATGATGGAGCCAGCCTGGTTAACACACGTGGCACTGCTAGACCTCTTCTCCACTTTGATGTGCCAAGGTTTGAGGTAAGAGCTTGGCAATGCATGAAAGCAGGCAAGCTCACTAGACAGGCCGTGTTGGAAGCAGTAACAGTTTGTTCATTGATTTGAAGCTCAACACTGAGACCATGAAAGAGGATGCCCATGAGGAAGAGAGAATAAGGTAACTACTGGGAGAGATTAACTGATTCAATGTAATGACTCTGGAAGCTGTCATTTAAAGATCAAAGTACCTTATTTTCTCCACCACAAAATTTAAAGAGACAGAAATTAGCCATTTTCCCCCTATTAAACAGCTATAACCTTGTATATCTTTTTTTTTTTTTTTTTTTTTTTTTTTTTGGCAGCAGTTGGAACCCTGCAATTTAATTCTGAGCTATGATAAGAGAGGCACAGACACGTAACTATTTTAATAGTTCAGAGTTCAGGCCTGGTTTCAACAGTTTGCTTTTAAATCAGCATGTTTGGCTTCATTTTATTCAAGTTTCTCCTTGCTGCTGCCTGTAACATCTACAAACAGAATGTAATAAATACACTACTGAGACCTTTTCACTGCTGGTCTCAAAGCATGTTGTAAGTCTCAAATTGCAAGTATCATAATTCCATTTTTACAGATGAATAGACTAAATCCCAGACTAAGTCATGTTACAGAAAAAAAGCAAAACTGGAAAGAAGGATTTGGTACCCCAAATAATTCTGTGCACTGGACTGCATCCCTCTTCAAAAAAAAAAAAAAAAAAAAAAAGAGTTGGAAGGAGTTGGGTAACGAATTTCCTCATAAGTTCTTATCTGGCCTCACAGAATTTATACTAGGACTCAGCTAAGAGCCAGTATCACAATAGAAGAACAAAACCTGACAGAGGTCAATGATAATTACTCTCATAGACTTTGCAGATGAATTGTATCCAGCTTCTGCAAACACTACCATGGAAGAACTGTACAATCAGGTTTGCAGTAACAGATTGCTAGTAGAAAAACTTCTTAAGCTCTATGAAAGGGAAGGGGATATGCTGATGAAACCCTGATTAGTTCACCCCCCTGTATGATCTGCATCAAATGAATAAGCTGTGCAAGAAATCACAGCCCTAAAATGTGGAGAACCTCTGGTGTGCAAGTTAAGGTTGTTCTTATGGGTGTTGGTGTACCTAAGTCACTCAAGCAGCACTTATGTGGCAAATAAACCAAGGTCTCACTGACCTTAGCAGCATTACAAGACAATCTTCACACAAGGATTGATCGCTCCTAAACCATTTCCCAGTGCACTAGGCACACCGACATAAAACTGGAACAGAAGTGAATAAAGTCCAAACTTTTTTTTTTCTCCCCAAAATGAAGCTGCTATTTGTCCTTCTTGCATCTCCCTTTAGTGTACAAAGCCTAGATATTGGGGTTGTTCATATTCACAAAATTATGTTCTTAGGTAACTGCAGTTTGAGGCATTTTGAGAATGAAATAGCAAAGGACCAGAAGTTTAAACTGGAAGAGAGGAAGGATCTTCTTGACAGCATCATGCTTCACCACAGAGGTAAAATGCTAAAGGATCACCCCTGTGTTAGTCACCAACATCAGTGACCATGGAGTTATTTCAGTAGCATCCAATGTTGTGTCATCAGAAGCAACTTCACAGGACAGCAAACACTAAAGCATGAGACAAAAGCAAGTCCAGAACATGCATCTATAACTGTAATTCTATAGGAAGTGGGTGAATTGGTAAAGAAAACATCTTTCTTTTCATGATACTCAAATTAACTAAAGCTATTTCATGATTGATTTAAATGTGTAAGTGGCATCC
This sequence comes from Stictonetta naevosa, assembly GCA_011074415.1. Taxonomy (NCBI): domain Eukaryota; kingdom Metazoa; phylum Chordata; class Aves; order Anseriformes; family Anatidae; genus Stictonetta; species Stictonetta naevosa. Next base: position 18,911,501 of record CM021699.1, read on the forward strand.
ATTCCATACAACTCGAATCTTTCTTTTGGGCTTTGCAGTCCTAGCCTGCTTACAGAGCAACAGGTATCTAGCAGTCCACTGTCAGGACAGAAGACAACTATAAAAATAGAGCCTTGTTAATTTTGTTTCCTCACTTGAAGATGTAATTTAGTAGTCAAATCTGAGAAACAGCTACTAGAAAATTTATCACTCTGTAGCAATAAATGATAATCTTCTGTAAAGAAAAGTTGCAGACTGCATGTCTTGAACATCTTGTAGACAGCAAACTGAAGACATTGTTCGATCTGCAGGCTGGAATACTATCTGTCTTTGCCGCAGCTGCTTCTACACAAAGAAAAGAATAGCAGGTGAACTGTAAAGTAAGGAACTGTCACCTCCGAGGGTAACAGCAAACACAAATGACAATGGAAATCAAAGCCTTCAACCTTTCTTCAGTCAGCAAAGTCATGGGAAAATACTTAGGAAACAGAAGTAATCCTCACAAAATGAATGACATGATATGAAATCAACATGGAACAAAAGAAATTAGAAAGAAGAATGACAGTTTGGTGCTACAGAAACAGTTACACTGCATTTCTGACAGCATATATAACATACTTTAAGAGAGAAGTCAATGAAATAATATATATATATATATTTTTTCTTATTTTCTATCTAATAAAATTGAAAGAAATTTCTGTAACTGATATTACCATGAGGGATGACATGGCACAAGAATTATATGCCAATAAAGTATTCATTTAATCCAATCAGGAGGAAATCATTCTCTTATCACCTACCTGAGCACCAAGAAGAAGAATTCTCCTTTCCCCTTGAGAGAAACATCAGGATTAAGTAAAGGTTGTGCCACATTTGAAAAAGTTATGTAAAAAAAGAGATAATAGCTGTAGCTTCCTGCCTGTCAGTGGTCCAGGTGGCAGCATTGGTTGGTGAGGGAGAATGGTCCAGGCAAACAAACATACAACAGCAAGTCCCAAGTTAAGCCAATAATCAAGATTACAGCTGTCTACCCCAGGCCAAAACCCTCAAGGGAGAGCCACAGCAATGAAAGGGTAGACTTCCTATCTAAAGACTTCCTATCTAAAGACTTCCTATCTAAAGTTACATGGACAAATTTGGATAATTTACATACTACAGTTAAATTAGTTCAGCATACCCAGCATACATAATGCTTTTCCTACAGAAAGAACTCCTTCAAATAATTATTCATTGTGTAAACCAGCCTCTTTCTCAAGGCATTCAACCTAGCTACATTCCTGAATGTCATATCAGTGTGAAGTGTGAGATTGAAGCAGCACAGCAATTGCAACCCTCACCAGAAAAGGAAACAATTTCTTTTATACTTCTGTACATTAGGGTATAGCAAATCTTGTGTAACAGGAATAATGTTCATGGCATTGGCATATACTAAATAAACGACTTTTGCAGTTGCTGAATACCTCCACTTCACTTTGGCATTTAATCAGCCACAAAAGCAGTTTATTGCGCAGTATACTCTGCTACCATGAACATTATCAATTCAGCAAATATTAAAAAATATCATGCAGGTGTCACAGAATTGGGTACTTTAAAAATTATCAAAAGCTATACACTTTCTGTTGCACAAAAGAAAGCAAGTTAAATGTTATTGAGAGATACCAGTCCATTCTGATTAAAATAGAATGCTAAAGGACAACATACACATCAGAAGTGCTTATGCCAAGATTGACCTGCTGTGCTGATATTTTCCTCCTTGCAGAGTGAATGCTTTGGTCTAGGAAAATAAGCTGTATACTCAAGTGAGTACTATCCCAGAGTACTTTGAATTCTTCGCATCCTCAAATCATTCATATTGATTCTATGACTAAATAAAGGAATGGAAATATGTTTCTCTCTCTCTTTCTCTCTCTCCCTCTCTCTCTTTTAATAAATTCTCTCTGTTTTCAGTATAAGTAAATATTTGCACTCATGGTTTAGGGATTGGTTGCACTGACAGCTGAAAGCCTCTATTGATTTGCAACTCTGGCTTAGTAAAGGAGCCTCTTGCTAATCTTTCCCACAGTGCCCTTCCAATACTTTCTCTACTAACCTGGAAGGACAGCTCTCTCTAGGGCAAGAGGTAATTAAACTCTCATGGTGGCTCCTTTCTGAAGAGATGGCTTATTTTGTATTCTCTGCTTAAGATTTACTGTTGTAGATACTGAATAAGATGAGAGTGTTGTACAGCACAGGCAGACTCCACAAATTTGATTTGATGGAAGGCTGCTCAAGAGAGAAAGTCTGCCTTTCTGGGACTCCTCAGAGTTTAAAGACAGCAACATAAAGCACTTCCAAATCAGATCCATCCTATTTCCACACACAAAAACTTTTCAACCAGCAAGTGACAATCTTCCTATGAAACTTTATTCTGTCTGGAAAACTAACAGCTGTCTGGGGTGAAGACACACCAGGGCCTTGCAGAGCAGCTTTTCAGATCTCCCCTCTAGTCTGAAAATGTAGGGAAAAAGAAACAAATGTTTTAAAATGGATGCTACTTCATTCTTTTCATATTCTTCTACCATAGAACAGTCATGGAGGCCACAACACAGCCTCAACCCCATGGCAATATCCACTGGGTGTTTTCTGAGCCTTATGAACTTGCAATAAAATGAAAGAGAAGGAAATAACTCCTCTGCTAGCAAGCTAATCCATTTGACCTGCAAGAAGACTAACAAGTGAGGTGAAATCCCAATTGTTTCCTCTTGTGCTCCCATCTGCAAACAAGCACAAGGTGAGAAAACCACTGGGTGCAACAAGCCTTCGTCATAATCTCTTCAGTTATGTAATGCAGTGAACACTTCTGGACCTATAACCTTATTTCAGCTTTTTGAAAAAATCATGAATTGTATTAATAATATAAGAATAAAAAAGCTAAAAGCTTCTGCTGTTGTGGACAAGTAAGAGAAATCCTAAGACTTTTTACAAAGACTTAGAACCTTAGAAATCAGAATTAAAATAATGTTTCATCCATGGAATGCACAGAAATTGTACCAAGTATTCTCATCAGTCCTCTAGGGTATTTTTGGGTGTCCCTTCCCCTGAAACTATGCCAACTATCAAGTTAAAAAAAACCTAAATTAAATAAAATACTAGATGAGTTAGAAGAACTTATGTGAGCATTGGCAAAAGATACCAGTATTTGGTACACTGAGAAAGAGAAATTTCACTACAAGACAGATACTCACAAGACGGTATATTTGGAAAGGTGTCCAAACAAGTCACTTTTCTCTATAAAACGCTGCCACCTTTAATTATTTTGAACATTTTATCCTAAATATTTAAAATCAAGTAAAATGAACCATAAAGCCAAGCTTTGGAAATACAAACATCCAAGCTTCAGTATCTTTGAAAGAAATTAGTCTTAACAGACTAAAAAAAAACCAAAAAGCATTGTTTAATTGAAACAAAAGTTGAAACAAAAAATGAAAAACAAAAATTGAACAGCATTGTTTAATTGAAATTAAATTATTGCAGAATGAAGACAGAGCTGCCTGATTTCAGGTTTCAAAAGAAATAAATGATCAAACTGACTTTCAGTATGGGTAGATTCCTTAATCTTGGAACTGAGCAAAAGACAGTAAAATTACAGTACACACCTCTGATCTCAAGAAAAGATACTCAGTAAAGAATGACAAGGCCACTTGTAACTCATGGGCTTTTATAATTAGGATTGAGTGTTGACTGCACTTGGAGAAAGAAATAAAGATGGGTAAGATATGCAATTATTATGCTCTTATCACATTAACTGAAGCATTAAAGGTTGTAGTGCCTTCTCTTCTGTGCTCAAATAGAGCACAAAAAATAGATCCAATGTGTAAAATCTCATGCAATAAAATGTGGACATGTGTGTAAGCATGCAATTGAACTAGGGCTACTGTCTACTCAGCATTAATTCTTCTGGTAAATCCATGAAATATACTTTGCTATAAATCATGGTAGATATTAAGATATATCTACAGAAATACGGAGTGCAGAGTCCTAGATGTAGATAGCCCAGATCTCCAATAAGCAGTCTGGCAATTCATCACAATTAGTAGTGGTCGATCATTATTAATTCTTACGGTAACCATTGTACTCATACTGAACTCATTTGCCATTAATGTGGAGGTAACAAGCAATTCCTTAGACATTAAAACATAATTTTAAGAGCTCAGGAATTTTTTTATCTAATGGTGAGCGGCTTTTTTCGTAGCTTAATGTTATATGTGAACAAAGCAAAAAATCAAGATTGGTTTACTGCTTGGATTCACACCCTTAAACTACTTAGACTACATTGGTAGCAACCACTCTATGTTTACCTTTTGAAAATACAATGTATACCAAAAATAATAAATCAAACAGATGAACTTCAATCTTATGCAAATGTCCTTTGTTTTGTGCTCTGTTGAGCAAGCTACTGTACCAATACTTTTGGCATTAGTACAAGGCTGAATCCATGGAAGCATGTGTGTATTTACACAAAAGAGGCTTCTAAGCTACAAAAATCCCTCTTGTTTGGTTACACTAATTTCCCTTGAATGAAGTTTGTATGCAAGCCAAAACAATGGTAGTTATCCTGTCCTCTAGAGTTCATTCCCAACAGAATGATGTGAATAATTGAAAACTTCCTAGGTAGTCTTGTAAGACTATTCTTTCGTAAATCAGGAGAACTATAATGCTATTTTTTTCTTCATGAGCTATTTTACAAAATCTGATAGTTATATATGAGACTTAATTACATTAAAATTCTTGTTACTTCTTAGCATTTTAATGAAACCTTGAAATTTTGGGGAAGGTAGTAGGTTATTTTCAATCTTAATAGAAACTTAAAGGTAAGCATCAAGTTTAATATTCAAACTAAGTCAGGTGTATAAAGAAAAAAATGATCTGGAGTATAATGACAAGATGCTGGTGTAAAGGAAAAATAGAAAGGAATGTAATGCTTTTGAGCCAAAGGACAGACACTAAGCATTTAGCTACCCCTGCAGCAAAGAAATCTGTTGGCTTAGCCCATGGATGTCTCTCTTAAATACACCGTTGCTACAACAGAAACCTGTTAAAGTTACAAGGTTATGAAAATTACTCCTACCTTAACTGAATGTGGTCCCAGCACTTCTGCATCAGGTGGCTGAACACCAGCAGGTCTTGATGGTCGAGTGGTAACTTCTGACCATGCACTGCTGTTCATCCCTCCATGAAGAGTGCTCATAAGTATCCTGTATTCAAATTTCTGCCAAGGGCTCAGAGCAGTACTCTGGTCAATATAGCTCATGGGCTGACCGAAGGGGAGAGTCACCACAGCTGATATTTGTTCTGTCCCTTTTACCTTCCTTTCTATTGTAAGGTTGTCCACCAAACCATTTGGGTGATCAGGTGGTTGCCAGGATATAACCACGGAGGTTGGAGTATCAGAATACAGCTCTGGAGCACGAATACCTTCAGGTGCATCTGGAAGAGTCTGGATTGATGGAGTCTTGGGTGAAAGAGAGCATCCTTTAGATGTGCATCCTTCTACCTGAAACACATAGACAGTGTAAGGATGCAAGTCCTCTACAGTGCAATTAGAGGTAGCTCCTAGCACTGTAGCATGCAGTTGGCCATTTTGGTAAATATTATAATGAGTGATAATGCCATTTTGCTTTAAAGGACGCTGCCAGGCAATGCTTGCTGCCCTTGATGTAACATTCAGTAGAAGTGGTGGATCTAAAGGTCCAGGTTCTGTAACAGAAAAGAAGGGAAAGAAAAATTACTAATAGTCTGTGAGCTAGTTGTAAAAGTGGTAGGAAGTGGAACTCATCAAGTGTGTTTCAAAATGATGAAAGAAGTTCAAATCTACCAGTTTATCTCTTCAAAAACTGTAGGCCCAGTGTTTCAAGAGATGAATATGGTTCTCTTCTTAAAGGCAAGCTGCTCTGTAAGCGCACCTTCTTTCCCTCATCTGCATCTTTTTCCTCATATATCTCAACAGTGTCCTATTGATGCCATTAGCATATGGGCAAAATGCAAGGCTAAGTATCAATATAGAACTGCAGTTCTAGCTATTGTTGATATTTTCTAGAGCGCTAGCTACTGATTGCAACCAACAGCACAGGCATAATAAAGCTGCATATTTTACAGCTTGGTAAGCCCCTACTGCATCTCTCATTATATATTCAATATTTTACTTCATTCTGTTTATAATTCTAATCCATTTTTTGCAATTTATCTACTCCCTGTTAATATTATAGGTGATTTTTTACTGTGACTGTGACAGAAGCTGCCGATTTAGCTCTTTCACCTACTGATAAATAAACAATGCACAGATCTGACCTTTAGGTTAACAGGTTTTATGCTTGCTCCACTCAGCACTCTAACTGATTCAATTATCATAAAGGTTCAGGAGCTTCCATGAATACTGAAAAAGACCGACCATATGCCTGCATAGGTGTTGTGGAACAGCAAATACTCTGCAGCCCTCCAGAGAAATTCCTTAATTGTAAATAATTTCACCATGCGACACAATCAAGTCACCTTGAATGCAAAACCCTCAGCCTGTGGAGGCAAAGTGTTATTTAAGCTTTACTGGGCTGCGTTAAATTCTGCAATTTGAAGGGCTGTTAAGTTTTTCAATTGAAATTTCATTTAAAATGCAGGTGCTTTTTATTATATTGAGGCTTTACTGCTCTCTAGGTACAAGCAAGAACATGGTGCAATAACACAAATCTGGCTCAATCACTGATCAGTAACAGCTGTAATTCCAGAACATTTAGCATTCTTATAAACCACGTCCTGAAATCTATAAATTGCTACAGCGGATCAAGAAAATACTATATTCCTCCTATTCTGCCCATAGCAATTTTGACATTTATGAGATTTTTCTGTGAACATTATATTTTATTGAAATCTTAAAAAAAAGATACACTTGGATTTAGTAATTGTTCAAAATAGTTTTAGGTTTGAGGATTTCAGGGAGGCAAGTTTCAAATGTTAAGGGTTGAAAATTTTATATTCATTAGTGGTTATGTGCATGCTAAGACTCTGGGACACATGACATAGCATTACTGAATTCCACAGCAGTCAACAACTCCATTATTTAATTCCTAGTGAAGTGGCATGCTGTCCAAACCACAAGGACCAGTATCTGTATAAGAAGAATAGTTTACTTCACCAGAAATTAAATAATTCCTGCAAATGTTTAATTAAATAGAAAAAAAGAGAAAGAGGGAGAGAGAATGAAAATAGGGCTGCTAGAAAACAAATAAATCCAACAAAAAGACTGCCTTTTTCTGTCTTTTAGAATAACAGCTGAAGCAGTCAGAAGTCCCAATTCTCCTCCTACATACAGAGAGACGTAAATCAGGATTATTGCACTGATGTCTGTGGAAACAGTGATGTAAACTTGGGATAGCAAGCTTTTTCTTTTTCTTTTTCTCTTCTTCTTCTTCTTCTTTATTTATTTTTTTGTTTTGGCTTTTACATTTGAAAAAGTAACAGTGTTTTTTTCTTTCATTATATGATGCATCACAAAGCAACTCCATAAAACTCATCCATATCACAATTCCTGTTCTACTCACAGTGATAATAAGGATGGAGTTTTATATTAATGCTTGTGCACTCTAGGATTAATTTAGATCTCTGAATTTACAAGTATAAAAGATGATCTGTTGTAAAGAGCAATCCAATTCTATTTGCATATACTCTTGGGCAAAATCAATTAGGTCATAAGCTGGAACAAAATTTGGTCCATTATTCAGACTTCACTGAAAGACGGAGGGGTGGGGGTGTAAACCTGAATTAGACGTATATTCTGTAAAACAAAAATTTTGCGGGAGTGTAGTGGTGAAGGAGGGAGATTTGCTTTGGAATTGAAGATCTTGAAAGTAAGTTGCTGCAAATTCTTGTTTAATGGGGAGAAGGGAGATTGAAAGATACAATATTTACCACTGTGCTACAAACTAGCATGTTATCTAATTAACCCTCGTACATTGCCTATCATACTGTGAGCTTCTGCAGGAGGAAAAAACAATACAGAACAAAACCACAACAATTGAGCTTTTTGTTGGGAGGGGATGGATAAGCATTTCTATTCATACTGAACAAGTTGCTGGCATTACAGGTGAAACATTTAAAATAATTTAGCTGAACCTGTGCTTCAACTCCCCCCTGAGTTTAGGCATATTCCTTAAGGACAATGTGTAATGTATGCTAGGTGGTTTCAAACTTAAAATTTGGGTCCCCCTAGTCCCTCCACCCCCCCTCAGACAAGCATATTCTGGTAGCTAGCATACCTACCTATACATTCCCTACTGCCCTTTTAAAAGAGAGACTTTTAAGACTCTCTCAGTTCAAACAAGACATTTGAGAGATGCTTAATTGGCCCCACTGGATGGGAAAGCATTAAATCCTGGTCCCCAACACTCATTCAGTATAGCTGCTTTTTAAATGGCAAGCAGAATCATCTAATTTTATATACAAATCAACTAGCACAATACTGCTTGGTTGAAAGGGTCACCACAATTATGTAAAACATGAGTATTAACTATAATTGGGATAGTTTGCTAATACAATAAAAAGCTCTGAACATGAGAAAAGTTATGCTCACAGCAGTAGCTATCACTTTCTAAAGTAAGAATTCATGGATGAAATGACATGAAAAAGATGGTTATAAAATTTTAATGGAATGATAAAAGGCAAAAGTCAGCCTCTCAGCTGAATTCTTAAAATCCCTATATATCACAATCAGCTTCTTAACTGTAAAATCAATGTGGAGTATAACATGTTGTCAATGTGGTTGTCACTGGAGGGAAGACTGCAAAGTATGACAGCTACAGAGCTCAGCCTGACAATGATGAAAATAAAATAATAAAGCTTTTTACATGGATGTAATTGTTTATAGAAATAACTACTGAACATGGTAACAGTTGGCATCTTTTTCCTAAAGATTCTTTGTTCATATTTCAAACCATTTCATTTCAGTATTAATACTGGAAGGTAGTTTCATTTTGGCAAATGAAATTATCTTTTACGGCAGGCTATTTTGCTCATCTGCCTCCAAAGTTCAGACTCTACTTAAAATAAAGGTACAAAACTGTCATTAATCTTTTTTAATTTCCTGACTAGAACCACACATTTGTTTACTTATTGTACAGACTGGGGGAGCGAGGAGCTATACTCTCATGGATATATTTCAGGGGAATCTATACTTTCATTAATAAACTGAGACATGTACCTGGACTACTGCCCTTTAAAGCTAATGAGAAATACCTGATTTGCTGGGAAACTCTCTCACTAAGCAGAATAGACATTCTGTGCCTTTTATTCTTGAATCATTTACTCTTTCCAGAAACATGGACAATGAAATTATACATATTAACAAAGTGCAGTGTCTTTCATATACTACCTACCGACTGTATCCAGCAAAAAATCCACATTGTGTAGTTCTGGGCACAAGGGACCACATAAATCTTTTATCACATTAGATCACAGAACTCAGAAGTCATTAAGCTGTTTATACACTGACATGCATTGGTAGAAATCCCTTCAGATACATATTGAGAGTTCTCTTCAAAATTTTCACATTTTTTGCACACCTCTATTCCAACTGCATGTTGGTTCTAGTACCTCAGTCAGGCAGTTAAGAAAATACTTCTAATTCTTAACCTATTGGCATGCGTGAGCAGATCATACTTTTTGTCATATCATATTTGCCACGATATTGCTTCAGCTTAATTGTACTCTCCTTTTGGTGTTCACCCTGTCATATATTGCACACGATTTTATCTTCCCTGTATCATCTTGCCAGGTTTTTTCTTCTCTTGCTGCCATCTCCTTTTATCTTTCTTGAACATAGGTGGGCACATTCACATCAACTAACTATGGATTAGTTCATATGCCTAAATTATACAGAGCTAATTTACACTAATTTTAGACTGGGAGACTAGTCTAAATTTAGACCTATTTTTAGACTGGGAGACTAGGCTTTTCACACAGCCAGTATTAGCAGCAGAGAAAGCAAGCGCTTCCAAAAGCTGAGGAGCACAGTAGCACCTAACCCTCGTGTCCTGAGTTGCCCTCTGGAGGCACCTGCCTCTCTCTACTGTCTACTTAAAGAAACTTTAAGACTATGGGCCTCCATGCCCTGGAAACAAAGCTTTGGGGTAAGCACGCAGGAGGAACACGCAGCAGCACACCATATGATAGAAGTAACACTCCCCTGCTTCATCATCAAATACACACTGATTAGTGAATGATAAATTGCAGGATCACCCTTTTTCAATCGTTTCATGTTACTCTAGCAGCTTCCATATGTAAAGATCTCAAGCCATCACTTTGTACTATGTGTTTGTACCGTGAACAAACATTGGACTGGACTATAACTTCCTTAACACTGAAAAGAGATGGATTTGCAATTACTATCTAAGAAAAAAACATGGACTGCCTGATAGGCAACTCACAAAACCTTCTTACTCAACTAATGCAAGCCAGGCACTTATAAAACAGCTTCAGTGAGAACTCTCCATACTGGAAAAATATGCTTATCCAAGACACAGCTCTCTGAAAGAGAACATGCTGAAGACTGAGATGTCCTCCTGTACATTCCAAATAAAAGAACAGGCAGCTTTTCTCTAAAGTAGTTCTTTTTAGTAGCTTCAAATTTGTACAAATCAAGATGCATCTTCCTAAATGCTATGAAAAGCACCTTTCTCATTTGGGAACTATCTCTGTGATGAAATATTACTTCTGGCAGATTTCTATCAGCCAGTACAATTTTGCCAACCATAAAGCTATGCTGTAAGAATGCTGCAGCAGCCATAGGACAAGGTTTAAATAACTATAACCAACTGTTTTGCAGCTTCCTTCCCAGATGGTTTAAAGACTTACCATGATGAAAGGTAAAACCTAATTGACATCTGCTTTTTATATCTAGAAAAACTCATCTTATTTCTGAATGCAATGCATAAAATTCTGCTCTCAGCTCAACAGTACTTACTGACCTCTCAGTTCAGTGGTGATTATATTGATTTCAGAGGAGTTGTCTTAAACTTACACTGAAGTTACTGAAAGCAAGATCTAATCCAGAAATTTCAACAACTGTTTCTATTTGTCTGGCAGTAAATATTCTGATGCTATACTGACCAAGACCACTGGAACAAACATCTTTTATCAACACATGTTTAGCAGGTTTTAAAATATTCATAGGATATGTACATTATTCTCATCTGGCATTGGCAGGTTAGACTTTAAAAATTTCATGGAATCAGTTACTAGTTCCACACTCACGTAAATGGAAATATTTGAAAATTATTTACATCATTTTTCCTTTCATCAAAAGCACCCCAAACCTACTAAATATTACAAAAAGACAATTTATTACCAGATAAAACAGATTTTTATGGCAGCTTTTGCTAATTTTTCTTTAATCATTCCTAACATCCTGATAGTTTACTAAATATTTTTCATAAATGAAATATAATATGCAACTTACTACATATTGTGAAATCATCAGCTTGTATTAATATAACTCTACTGTCTTTAAAAGTGGATGTGATGATTTAAATTACTGCCATCAGGTTCATGTGCACATAAACACACATACATGCATACATTTTATTCCTACAGATATTTTATGCTTTGGTGAAACAAAAAATATACATTCACTATGTAAAATTTGATAAGAATGTGGATATGCACATATATTTCACCAGAGTAAGAGATACAGAAATTTCTACTGTCAAGTTGTACTTTAAAAAGTTGAAGTCAAAGGCTCCTGGTTAGCTGGGCCAGGAATTAAGTGTAGTACTGCAAAAAGCTGTCAGTACAGGCAGTTCTATAAGAAACATATTGAAGCCTTGACAGAAATACTGCTTATACCCAATGACAATCATTCAGTCTTAAGCAGCTCAGTGAACATCCTTTCACAGATGGCAGCCCTCCACAATGACACCAAAACTACAGACCTTTGTCAACAATGAAAGTTTTTTTTGTTGTTAAATTACAAGGTTTGTTGGATATTAGAGACATATCAGCATGTATTCTTCAGCAGTATTAATACAAAGGGAACAGGACATTTTTAAGAAAAATAATTTTCCCTTTGGAGACACAGAGTTTGTAATGGAACCACAGAACATAGTGTTTTTTCTTGTTTGTTTTGATTGTTTGTGATTTTTGTTTGTTTGTTTGTTTTAAGTTTGTTTTAAGTTAAGATACAACATCACAGCTGAAGAGCAAAGTAGATTGGTAATCTTAAAATACTTGAATTTCATAAACACTGATAGAGGCAGTATATAAATATTTTTCTTATTCTTAAATTCCTTTTGAAACATCTTCCTTCCATCCTAACTTCAGGCATTTTTACAGTTGGGTTTTGCAGAGGGTAGTGCTTCATGCCAGTGCACAAATGCTATCCAAGTTCAATACAGCAGCTAACTTCTACATATATGTTCCAGAAGGACTGTTTTCTCACGAGGGGGAGTGGAGGGGCAGGTGCCAATCTATTCTCTTTAGTGACCAGTGATAGGGAATGGAGTCAAGTTGCAACAGGGGACATTCAGGCTGGATATCAGGAAAAGGTTCTTCACTGAGAGGGTGTTTGCCTACTGGAACAGGCTCCCCAGGGACATAGCCATGGCACTAAGCATGTCGGAGTTTAAGAAGCATTTGGACGCTCTTAGTCATATGGTCTGAATTTTTGGGTAGACCTGTGTGGAGCCAGGAGTTGGACTTACTGATCCTTTTGGGTCCCTTCCAACTTGGGATATTCTATGATTCTATGACTGTATAGGAATGCATGCTTTGTGTAGGCCTTCTGTCCTATACCTAACTCTCAAAAAATAAAATTTTAAAATTCTACACCTACTGCTTTTCAAAAAAAAAAAAAATTACATATACTAACAAGTGATGCCTTTTAAAGTGATGCCTTTCTGTGCTCCTCCTACCTAAGAAACAAACAACACTTTGTGAACTATCTGACCAGAATTAAATAATCAATGCAATATGAATGAAATAGTCATAGAAGACTGGTTTCATTCAGACCATAAATGCAGACAAGTTTAATATTATACTCACTTTTTGGTAATAGACAAGTGCAATACAGGAACTGAATCACAACAAAGATTTTCAAATGTAGGTAACATCTTCAGTACGTAAAGACAAAGTTCACAACTTATTTTTATTAGGTAATTACTTAAAGGTAATATGCTAATAGAAGTATTTACATGTTTTGAGCTTAAATGGGTTTATCAAATAAAGTTCTGTTGTGAATCATTTGTTTAGCTTCAAAGAAAATTGTTTTCCATTTGTGGAAACACATGTTTTCTTTCAGGGTGTTTTCTCAAAATAGACAGCTATCCATTTAGAGGAAGGACTAAAACCAAGTTGTGTCACAAGCACTGAATATTTGCTGCAACAATTGCTTATGAGCATCAGGTTAAATTTACAGTCCCAAATGTCGATGTCATATCAGTGTAAAACAGTAACAACCCAAGGCACTTTGGTGTGAAGGCAGAGAAAGTAAGATAGTAATGAAGCCAGTCAGTCAGGATTTTAGTTTTGTATCACCAACCCCATGGCAACCCTTTCTGTGCTCAGAATGTCTTCCTTTCTTATCCAACAAGACATAACAGGAAAAAATCTCTTTAGAAAATACTTAATTTCTCTAAAACCTGCTACAATGGGGTCAACAGTAACAGATTTTGAAAAAGAAAAGATATTTTTTTTTTTTCTGAAACAACTGCTCTTACAAAAAAAGTAGGCTATTAGACATTCTACTGCAGAGTATGAGAAAACTAATAGTTCAATTTATTAAAAAAAAGTTGAAAATTATGTATTTTTTATATGTGGTAACAGTAAGCTCAATTTTTGTCATCTATTTTTGCTCACATATTCTATCAAGCAAAATCCTACCCTAACAACTGAAGTGACTATACTAATACACTGACACCTCTTTGTTAAATCAAGGGACTATTGAAAAAATGATGTGGAGTGAGTGTGCAAAATATAGAACTATTAATGAGGAAGGTGATGGATGGGACTGGCAATGATAAACTCAATTTCAGACCAGTAGATCACTACTTTGAATTAACAAAGACCAGTGGAAAAGTTCTGTTCAGCTGTGGTATAGTTTAAGTATTCTTAAAACAGAGATAAGACAACAGTCATATACTATTAACTTCAACTTATTTTCTCTGACATCATTGAAATCAGAATCAAGTCCCTGAATGTAAAGGAATGCCACTTAAAAGTCTGTATTTAGGTGTATCTTAAACTAGTCATATATGAACACATATGCATGGAGGGATGTTACATATATATATATATATATATATAAAGATAGTACTTCCTCAAGTATGTATTTAAATATTCACACTTTATGAAAAGCTAAGATAACAGATACTCGATCCCTTAGGAGTTACTATTACAAACTATTATTCAGGAAGGAAATACATTATTTCTATTTAACTGGGAAATCAGAATAACCAAATAAGTTATGTACAACAGCAGCTGAACTATTGTTTCTACTTTTTGCTAAATGTAGTTATATAAGAGTGGACTGCTTACTGTCCTCTGCGGTAGTTATTGAAGTCCAGTCACTGTAAGTATTGCCATAGCCATTGGAAGCAATCACTCTCATCTCATACTCAGTGTACGGCTGAAGATCTCTGACACTGTGTTGTAAGGAAGCAGTTGGGCTGGAAAGCACCCTGCGAAGAAAAGTAGCATGACTTACAGCTTTAAATATCCCACCACTGCAAGCAAGACTAAAACTATTTTTTGCAAGTCTTGCAAAAAATAACCCAGCCACCCTAAAGTTTAGCCATATTTGAGATAATAGGACTTTTCTTCCTCAGCAGCTCACAGTGGCCTTGCAATGGTCTGCGTACTCTAGAATGTCACCAGCAGAATGTCTCCGCCGCATCTGGAGTCGGTAGCTGGGTGCACCTGGGGCGTTGTTGCGAACTGGTGTAGACCAGACAACCTGAAGACTGGTCGGAGTGGCAGATGAAAGCCTTGGAGGCATGACACCATCTGGAGCTGTCGAAAAACATGGATGAATTAGAGCAGAGAAAACCATGGACAACATATGCTGGGTGGAAACAAAACGCTCCATATACTGGAAAAACTGTTCTGCAGGATCAACAGCAATGTTAACATGGTCCATTTAGTTTAACATTTTCACTACTAAACTGATATTTCTTTATATTCTTCTTTCCAAAGCAGTTACATGAATATCATTTTGCTAAAAGCAAACCTCCAAACACCAAAAGGAATTCACAAGCAACATATTCTCTACCACCTGTTCATATATTATCTGCATCTCCTTGTGCCCAGTTCTGCCACCCCTAGAAGTTAAAGACATGCTCACAGAAATGTTACTCAGCAAGACTAACAATGATCAGATCTTTTATCATTCAGGTACCTTCTTACTCTTATAAATTAATAATAATTCAAAAAGAAAACAGAAGAAATTTTCATGAAAAAAAAAGTCTTCAGGTAGAAATCAAAATAGATTCACTAAAGTCTCAGTCTACAATTTTGTTAAGGAAATCAGTTTATATGAAGTTGTAGATTTACATCTTGCAGTTTATATGAACTGCAGATCAAAATCTGTCACTAGTAATGCTATGAATGACCTTTAACTGCTGCAAGTTTCCCTGTATGTAGTAAAAAGAACTATGCCAAATCGCACCAGGGAGTTTATGGCTTTGCATGTTTTCCTTTAAAAAGAAAACAATTTGTTGGAGAAACTTTCTGTACATAAACACATCTGGAACTTTTATATACAGTGCATGTCTGTATCTCTCTAGCTCTTTTCCAATGAGTTAAAACACTGGAAAGTCACTGCCTTTGTCATTTAAACTTGTGTAATAGTTTTGCATTTCATGGTCCAGTAGTTACCATTTGAGTTTTTCTTTGGTCATTCCAACAGAAATTCTGGTTGCCGTTGTTATCTCTTGTTTCTCTCTATTATAAAAACAGTCTCACAGATCTGTAATTTAAGGTGAAGTTGTAAGCCTCAAGGCGAAAGTTGTAAGATGAATGAACAGTATTTTACAATAAGTTTTATGATCTTCATTTACCACCAGAATATGAGATGTATAAGAGGGAAGTAACAGACTGTGAAACACTGGAAACCCTGTCCGAATCCTTCTCTCCCTAGAACAGATGAAAGGATAGCATCAACTTTGAAAAAAAGTCACCAGTCATATATCACATTTTTAAATTTATACTGACATAGGCATACTATGTGTGTGAACTATGTGATACGCAAACTAGTGCCTAGAAGGTTGACTTTCATTATGCATACTTATGGCTGGTGAACTTCAAAATTCTTCAGCTCCAGCTCCAAATTGTACAGAAAGGTACAAGACATGGTTTGCTGCAATTTGCAGACTCATTTTCTTTTCCTTAAGTTCAAGGTCCTCCAGTTCACATAAGATAAAAAGTTCCCTTTTTTTTATGTTACCATGAAAAAAGCAAAATAAAATCTGGGGGCTTTAGCCAGCCTGGCCACATTTGGATACTCCCTCCTGTTGTCATTATCTAGACCTAGGCAATGAGACTCTGGTGAGTTCCAAATAAACTTGAAACCTTACTGCTTCTAAATCCAGGAGATGTCTGAAGCTAAAGTAATTCATGGCCTGCAAATCCCTTGCAAATACATTCAAGGCCAATCAAGAGCCTGAGAGCACTTCAACTCTGAAGGAAAAAAAAAAAAAAAAAAAAAAAAAGGCTGATTTAACATGAACAGCCACTGACATCCCTCCAGCTGAGCCATCAAAACCAAACATCTGCACACCAAATGCCTCTGTATGTGAATTAAATTACACTCAGAGTAATATGGAGAACATATATTTACCTGACTTAACATTGCTCTGTTTAGCAGCAACATAACTGATGTTGGAATTGTGTTGTGCAATATAGGATTTACAGGATATAAAGTACAGTACTCACAAGATAATCATGAATTGTTTTGGCATTTCCTTATAAAGTGCTTACTAAAGTTGTTAGCAGGCAATCTCAGCAACAAGAAAGACGGCACAATCAATATAATAACTTTTGTTAGAGGATTTTAAAGTGTTTTCACAAGCTGACACTAAAGGAAAGACTCAATATCCCTTCAAAGCAGGGTACTACTTCATTTAAAACTGAACTGTCTGTAGCTTAATATGCACCTATTGTTTAAATGCACACAGAAGTTCTACACAGCAGAAAAGCTACATCTAACTATTAATCTAATTAGCTGAGTTGTAATTTGGCCAGTAAGCCAAAGTTCACATTGTTATTGAGGAGCCAGTACAAACAACTCACTGAGGAGGCAAAGCGTTAAATTTATTTCCAGCTGTGTAAGAACACATCGCTTCAACTTTGTCTTTCATTTCTCAGTCTGTTAAATGGAGATAATAATACTTATCCTTCTTTGTAAAGCTCCCTGAGATCTACAAAGTAAAAGCTCTGATTAATCTTTATGTACGTATAGTGGTGGTTATTATAGTGATACAGGAATGTTCATCAAAAAACAAAGATGTAGCTGTCTAAATGTCAATAACAATTCACAGTGCAGATGTTATTTTAATGGTGTAGGTAATCTCAGCTAAATGTTCAAATCTCTTCTACCAACAAAAGCCTAACATAGGGAAGTGTGGAAAATTTAAATCTCTTCTGTGAAAGTCAAATGACCTGTAAAACAGGCCTACCTCACTACTTTCAAACACATTTGAATATTTTGCAAATTTATTTCATTGAAAAGATTTCCTGTAGGTTGCAGAGAATGTCCTTAATCTGCTCTTCCAAAAGGAATGGGACAGGACTTAGAGCAAAGAAGTTCTGGAGTCTCTGCTGAATCATAATGAAAAAGGTGCTCTGTAAAACTAATCACATTTTGATCATTAAAACTACAGAGCACTTCTCCAAAAAAAAAAAAGGTAATTCTAAATTGCACACAAAACATTCTTTGACTATGGCAAACACTCCTCCTCACCAAGGTCTTCAGTGTAACATTTTCCTCAGCTTAACCCTTTTTATCTGATCCGTATTCCCAAGAGACTCCTTACTACCCAAGTAATAACTGGCAACCAGCAATAATTCTACTGAAAATTTCTCAACAGAAGAGCCATGTATCTATCAGCTTGATATATCGTCTTTAAGATGCAATGTTGCTCAAAAAGCTCCCCTCAAGCTTTAATATGACCCTCAGGGGGCAACCACTCCACTTGCAACCTACTGAATCAACATCTAGCCCAGTAAATCCTCACTTAGCAGGGCAGAAAGTCACACTTTGTCTATGAAAAGATTAAAAAAGCAGAGTAAAATATTTAATCAGATTTCAGTTTTAATCAAAATATTAATTAATAAACAACCCCACAGAATAATAAAAACTGGACTGTTTCATTCTGACAATAATATATTGTATTCTAGTCATTCAGTTACATGCAGATGAGTCCGATGAGTCATGCAGATGATTCCTGCTCTGCACCTAATATGCTAAACAATATTTTTGTTTAACAAAGTTAAACAAGTGTTTTAACTTCTTGCTTCAATTTCTTCATCTTAAACAGCATATGCAGTAGTAGTCAGTTTTGTAAGTATTTATGTTAGGGCAGCAAGCATTATATTAAATGATTGCACTTAAATGTTTACTTCATGTTAACAGCCTACTTTTCTGAGAAATATTCATTATACTTACCATAAAAATATACCTGTAACTTAAATTATCTAAAAGCAGAAGACTTTAGGAAGGATTATTTAAAGTGAATTATTAGGAAAATAAACTATCTACTTCCAAAAATGTCTGCACTATTAATTTTTAATAAGATGAAGAAAAGTCAGAAGAACTTGTTTTGATATCCATCAGTGTGGTGTCGTCTCACTGCAGCTTTGGTAAAGTGACACCACAATTAACAATAATCAGACGTATACTGGCCATTCTGTATCCACAATATCTTCAGATAGACAGCTAGAAGATTTTGGAAGGATGCAAATGTAACTCTACAATTCCCTACATCTACATGTAAGAAATATTTAGGAGAGCTGATGCATCTTATCTAAATATTTTTCATACACATGTATGCAAATGATAACAGAAGGTATTTAACTACAAAGGAATGAAAATAAACTCTCTGCAGTTTGTACCATAACAGCAAGGAACAGTTTCAGTCAGACTGCCTTTAGATGAATGTCTTGCTCAGTCATGGCTACTCTCCCTCTTTTCCAGGTTCAATTCACAAACACCATTTCTTTATCTCATTGCATTGGTTGTTTAGATACTCCTGATTCATTTTCTATTTTAGGTGCCCATACTGAGATCATCTCATAACAGCACTTTTTATGGCAATATGTTCTGCACGTTGACCTTTGTTTCTCCTGATTTTCCCAGGTATGCCTGTTATCTAGTTGTTTGTGCAGTCCAAATAATGCTAGTCATTGCATTCTCCATAATTCTCGACATGGTTGTGCATTTTTTTGTTTGTTTGATTTGTTTTATGTGTGTGTGTGTGTGTGTTTTCATTTAACCAAAAGGCAGGCCATGACACTGGGCCATATGTCATCACTAGAAGGGCATGCTAGTTATAAACCTTTATCTGTTGACTAGATTGCTTTTTTTCTGTTTCTTATCTTCACAGGTTCATTGAAGTTTACTCTGGATTGTTTTTTAACCCTCTTTTTTCCAGTCATCTTTCCTACTCAGTATATATTGAATACACTGAGTGTACATTGAATACACTGAGTAATTTTGATTTTTCATTTAATGCATATATTTCACCAAATTGTTTTCCACCTACTCAACGACTAATGTATGCATAGAGTATTCTTGAATTTTATTTTTAATTTTATAATTTCACTGGTAGATGTTTTCAGTTACAGATATTGTTCCATCTAACAATATATCTACCAGGGACAAAATAGCCCTAGTTTAACTTTCTGTTATGTCCTATTCATCATAAATCAATACATTTTGGAATATACAGTGTGGAAGGTCCATAGTGGCCTTCTTGCTTGCCCCAGTTTGGGGCTCAGAAAGTGTGGTAAGCACTCTGGGAAAAAAACAACTAAAGAGTCAGAGCTCTAGCTTAAAGTCTCCTTAAACTTCCCAGTAAGTACAAACCTGTTCACACCTAATGTTCTTGAAATTTTCCTTTCAGAAGCATGACATAAACAGAGTACAAAAACATCTTGTTCTCTCTTCATGATCTATCCTGTGTTATAGATCTGCTTTAATAGTAATTTCATCTGAGAAGCGGTCACTTTGTATACTTGTTTGCTTTTAGCATTAATGTTACTTATACTAGTTAGGCATAATAACATTCGGAAAATTGAAAATAATAAGTTTGAAAATCTAAAATTTATCTTTATCTGGATTGAGTATGCAAGCTTTAACTGCAATTTTTCCTCCATTTGCAGTATTTGGTGTTCTAAGCTGCAAAGTACAATTTTAGTAAGGCCTGAAAAATCAACTCACACTTTACTCCATGGCCTGCAGAAGTGAACTTTAAGGCAATGCTCTTATGAAATCCCAGAACGGGCTTACTAATTCCTGATTAATACTGCTGTAAAGAAAAACAAAATCAGACCTCACCCTCCTTTTCATGAGCTTTCCCCAACATTCCCCAATATACAGCCTCAATATTTCTAATCAAAATATGGGTCTCAAGAAAAAACTTGTGTAAGAGATGCCTTTCCTAAGTGCTACATTTTACTGAAATCAACATTATAAAAATATTTTACAGACTTGTCTCCTTAACTTTATTTAAGAGGTAACCTGCCTTTTTTCTCTTGACAAAGTTTATCCACACTATTCAGCATGAACTTTGCTAAACTCTAAAAACTACAGAAGAATGCCAATAAGCAATTAGCTGAATGATTAATGGTTATAATACCTGTAATAAAGACATTGGATAGAATTTATAACTGCCCAGTAAAGCTAATTCTTCATCAGATTATTTAAAAGGATACATAGCCAATAACTGTCATATCACAAAATTAATTAAAAAAAAAAAAAAGACCATGAGGAAAAAACGTAAGAATTGATGTTGCAAAATCAGGCAGAAATCGTAATGAAACAAATACTATAGGTCATTTGTGACTCAAGTTACCTGCAAAGTGAAATACCTCTGAGTTAGCTTTGAGAAACTAACAGATCTGCCCCTTTTCCTTACTTGAGGGAACAGATGTGGCAAGAGGGGAGGGAACAGGATTCTGTCCATCTCCAAGTAATATCTTCAGCTTCCTACATGAAGCAGCTTTAGAAATGAATATTGTTCTTCTTCTTTTTGGAAAGAATTTTACATCGTCTTCAAAGTTTTGCAGCTTCCTTTACAACTGATATCTGCTGGCAGAGAGCTAGGCAAGTACACTAACTTTCACATCACTGGAAACACAGTCACTTCTCACCTCTGGTGGTAATCTCACAGAGTACTGGCAATGAGACCCTTAGATGAACTGAAGTTTCCTTCTTAATGTTGATGGTATAATTGCAAAGAACTGCAGGCTGATGACTTATAAGCATTTTCCTTCATATTTAAAATGAACCAGCTACAATTTCTGTAACTAAGATGATGTCACAACCAGAGCAATAACCACAGATAATTATTCAGAAGGACTTCACCCTTTCCATCAACGGCCATTTGAAATGCATTTCAAGAATCAGAGATGGAAATCTAGCACATGAATCAAATGGAAGGAACTCATCAGATGGAAGGAATGTGCATCAAGAATATCATTGCTAGCCAGTCAAGGGAAGGGATTGTCTCGCTCTACTCTGCACTGGTGAGGCCTCACCTTGAGTACTGTGTGCAGTTTTGGGCACCACAGTATAAGAAAAATACAGAACTGTTAAAGAGTGTCCAGAGGAGGGCAACAAAGATGGTGAAGGGCCTAGAGGGGAAGACATATGAGGAGCAGCTGAGGTCTCTTGGTTCGTTCAGCCCAGAATAGAACAGGCTGAGAGGAGGCCTCATGGCAGCCTAGCAGCTCCCTCACGAGGGGAACGGAGGGGCAGGTGCTGAGCTCTGCTCTCTGGGGACAGCAACAGGACCTGAGGGAATGGCATGGATCTGGGACAGGGGAGGGTGTTAGGGAAAGGTTCTCCACCCAGAGGTGGTCGGGCACTGGGACAGGCTCCGAGGGCAATGGTCACAGCACTGAGCCTGCTGGAGTTCAAGAACCATTTGGACAACACCGTTCTCAGTCTGATTTTTAAAAAAAAAAAAAAATTTTTTTTTTTTGGTGGTTTATGGGGACCCAGGATTTGGACTTGATGTTCCTTGTGGGTCTCTTCCAACTTGGATATTCTGTGATCCTATAATCAGGAAACCCACCCTTCAATGTTCATGATTGGTTATGACTATAATTTTTCATACTGAACTGAAAGATGGCAGAGGAATATATTTATTCCCAATAGATAGTACCGTTAATTAGCCCTCTAATTTGACACAGCAGCCAGAGGATGAGCTTACACTGAGACACAAAAAAACACATTCCTGGAACAAACATGGTATTTCCAAGATTTCAGCAGCCTAACTGGCTGAGAAAAATCTATCTAGTACATGGTGAAGGCTAGCTAACAGTAGCAACAATATTATTTTGAGCATGGCTACTCCCCCGTTGACGTGGTCAAAAGTATGTGTAAGCTACTTATATCAAAGAAACACAAAGGAAATAAACAGTCCACTTGAGGAAGTCCTGAAAGGCTTTAAAACCTTTAGGAAGGCAGAATAATAATTTTCTGTGGTCGTAAAGAGTGTGAGATGAGCTCTGAGATGACAGATGAGAGACAACTCTTAGTCCTATGTTGCCAGTGTGGCTGGTTGCAAGGAGAGTAACTTAGGATGCATATAAAGGAGCTGGTAGAGTCTATAACAATTTTCTTTTGTAAGTTTAATTAGCTCTGAAAACATGCAAGTCCCCAGAGAAACAAAATAAAGTAAATGAAGTCACTGTTGGTTGAGAAAAGGCCAGGGAATGAAGTCTAAACCTATATAGTTTAAAGAATAGAAGAGAGCAAGATGATAGATATATAGTAATACTCAACTTCACCAAAAATAAAAAGTAAAGACAAAGAGAATCTCTGAGTCCTGGTTAAAAAGGACATACAGTAACGAGATCAAACTGCTGCAAGAAAGATTTCAAACTGGAAATTCTCCATCAGATCAAACAAACATCTTACCTCAAACTATACATACAGTTTTGAGGACAGAAGATGAACAAAATGATTTCTTCATGAACTCTTCTTTGGCCTAATAATTTAATGATGGGCTCTAACATAACAGAAGATGAAGAAGGAACAAAGAAAAAAGAAAAGGTAGACACCTTTTCTGAAGTGCCCAGTTGAGGCCTGCTGAAATGAATTTCTGATATACTGTATCTTTTATTCAATGACTGTAAGAAAAGGAATGACATAGGGTATTCAAAACCAGAAAGCAGCACTCCACAAAAGTGGAATTGGTTTCTGCAAATGATTGTTGCTATATCTCCACTCAATTTGGCAAGAGAAACTAAGAAAATATAGCGACCTAAATGAATGCAAAAAAAAAATTAAATAAAAATAAATTAGATAATGGAAAAGTTACAAACGTTCTAGTTAAGTAAGTCTCCTGGTTCACAGACAACAGACAACAGACTGGACAACAATGCAATTTTGCAAATAATTTGAATCCTCAATAATATTACCTGTATTTATTTTTAATCTGTAAATTTCTCTGCAATAGGTAGAAGATTATATGAAATACTGATATTTCTGATGGAATCCAAGCTCGGTAGTGCCCATAAATAGAAAACCAATCTGACAAGGTGACAGATTAGCTGGTGTCAGGGAGCCACTATGCACACTGGGTGGTGCAGTCTTATCATATCTTGAATGTCCCATGTACCAGTAAGATCCGGGTCACTGGACTACATTTGGGACGTGACTCAACCGAAGCTGTAACAGTTTTACCCTCAAATCCTCTCCCATTTGAAGAAAGAGACGAAAAAGTGTTTTCCCCAAAGTTCCTGGATTACTATCCAGGCAGCACAAAGCTGGATTTGGTTCACAACTACTAATTAACTTCTTTATGTGATACATGGTAATCACAAATCACAAAATCACAAACCAAAAAAACCCACAATGATTGTCAATGTCCTATTATATGGAAAATCAGACACAGGTGTTGAAAAAGAAGGAAGTGTTTCTTTCCACCTACAGTCACTGTCCCCATTGTTCTCATCTCTTCCACAGAGTGAGCAGAAAGTCTGACTCTCCAGCATGCCCAGAGGGAATCAGCTCTCTGCTGTGGCTCTCCCAAAACACTGCATCCCCTATAGCTGTCACCTCTTCTACTTCCCTTTCTGCAACAGAAAAACAGGCATTTGCACTGCCACATTTCCAGTAGCATTTACATGTTTATTTGAATGTTGTTTTGAATCAAATACTGTATAGTACAATGATTTATAAATAGAGAGAGCATTTAGAAAAAGCACTGTTGAATAATAAAATGAAATCTTAGTTAGGAATAGGGAAAAAGAATAATTTTACTTTTCATTAAAAACAGCTATAACACTACTGTTTATAGCAACAAGTAGACCATTCTTCACAGCAGAGTCAGTTTTCAAAGGATCAGACGATTTTATCATTACTGGGAGTTGTGACTTTGCTTGGGTTATCTAAAGACCAAGGTGCTGCTTCCTTGGGTGTGAGTACACTTGGATATCTTAGCTGAGGTTCACAGAATCACAGAATGGCTGAGGTTGGCAGGGTCCTCTGAAGATCATTGAGTCCAAACCCCCCTGCCAAGCAGGATCACCTGGAGAACACTGTGCAGGATGGCATCCAGGCAGGTTTTGAATATCTCCAGAGATGAAGATTCCACAACCTCTCTGGGCAACCTGTCCCAGTGCTGTCACCCTTACACTAAAGTAGTGCCCCCTCATATTGAGCCAGAACTTTCTGTGCTTCAGTTTGTGCCCCTTGCCTCTTGTCCTGTCACTAGGCAAATGTTGTACCATCACAAATGCCTCATGTTATAGCTTTGGCTTAGTTTCTAGCCTCCTGACAGTACTGATATAAAATAGTACCAAAGCTACAAACATAGCTGGTCTAATCATGTTTCAGATTTTGTTATATGTTCATGGTATAATATTCCCACAATCACTGTTCATATATTTTTTTTCTGCAAGGAGCTTTCAGAGCTTCTGGAAGTTCTTCTATATTCTAAGTTTCTTAATCTTCTTAAATATATCTTTATGAAATATATGTATATGACATATGAGAAAAGCAGCTAGTTCTTGGATATTTTGTTCATATATCAAAAAACACCACGGGAGTGCACTAGGGAATACGTTGTCAAAGAAACCATGGAATTTTAGCTTCTCATTTCCAATTTTCCCTAAGGTGTAGATGCTTATCATAACAATATCAAAGTGTCTTCTGTGTCAATGCACTGAAATAAATATATTCCCACTGAAATTCATGGAGGAAATTCAGAAATTGGGAATGTACAAAATCTCATAAACTTTAAAAACTCTAACTTTACGGAGAGTCCTTTCTTTGGGCAGAAAGAAGTTTTGGTCACTTAAAGACATTGGAAGTCATAGCCTTAAAATATTGAGGACATAATTGTTTGAAAATTTACCCTCAAACTTCTATCGAGCATCTTCTAAAATTTTGTTCCTTGTAAGTCTTTTTCAGTAGCAACCACATTCTCATAAATGGAATAATAAAAAAGACATTTATTATTTGCTTCAGTCTTCAAGCTATTAAAAAGCATATTATCTTTTCCTGTTCACCTGAGTTGGACATGGCTGAAAATAAATATATCAAACTGACAATACTTATTAAGTGGAAACTCTGATTTGTGTGTGTGTGTTATCACAACCTGCTTTACAATTCACTCTAAGGCATTCAAAGCATATTGCCTTTGAAGTAGCCTACTCTAGTTTCCTTCTGCAAAGCACAGCATATGTCAGGTTCAGACAAAATACCAAAAATGACTGTATATTTTATTAAAAGCCTATTTTTTCCTCTCTTTTTCTTTTTAACAAAAGTCTAATTTAGTTGTTGTTCCCTTAGGTACAAAGTACACAGTTCATAATTCATTTGATATAAAATGTCAGTTTAGATTTTTGCACTTCTTTGATAAATGAGAAAAAAAACATGTACATTTCAATTTCCTTCTATGAGGTTTTACTAGCAGAAGACCCCCTCCCATTGTGCTGCTCAAAGACCTTTGTGTTAAATTAAACATCAAGATTCAGAAACTGTAGGGAATGGTATTTCCAAGACATACAGTACAAATATATGAGACTGGGAAAAAAGGTAATGATTTTTCCTACCACTAAAGTGATCTCTCCCAAAGAGCATCTTTGATCCTTGAATTAGTTCTCAGTTATAATTTAATATATCAAAACTGTCAGCAGCTTTCCTTACATTTAGACACAAAGTGATATAGTCAGCTCCACAAAGAGCAAAATACAACATTGAGGAGCTTGCTTCCCTCCCAACATGTGCTTGTGCTTCTAAAGCCCATCAATATTAATGGGGGAAATGTGTGTACATCAAAGGAAATAGCAGAGAATTAATTTAATTGTATCTGTCATCATTAACAGTATAGAGTGTTTTTCCTGATATAACCAAATCCTGCCATTGATCAACACAAAAAACTCTCAGGAGGCTAATCTGCGCAATGGCAAAGAGCAGAATCAGGAATTTAGTTCTGGAAATAAAACTATTATAATTAGGGAAATAGCAACAAAACACTGCATATTATTCTCTTTCGTAACATATGAGGCCAAGTCCAACAAATCCAAACCATCACATTTACAGAGTAAACAAGAATTCTTATCACTTCAAAACTGCCAAGTGCAATGCTATGGCTGTCACTTCACGTTACAGTCTAGTTCAGCAGCTGCAGTATCAATGAATTATGCTGTATTAGGGAAAAAAAAAAAAAAAAAAAAAAAGCAACAGGATCACATTCTCATGCTCATGCTGAGTATCAACACCAATCAACCCAGATCCACATATGGCCAGAACCCACGACCTGCTCCCTCAACTCCTTTGCTGCCAACTTACACACAGCCTCACCCCAACCAGAGAAGTGGCCTTACCCCTGGGTTATAATAGTGCCTGTTCTGTCTTCTCCCTCAATAAATAAGGTATCTCTTTTTTGCTCAGTAGCAGACTTTCAGCAGGAGATATGGGCCATATTCTGCCTTCCTTGCTCAATTATCCAGAGATTAGTATGCTGCCCAGGAAAGTGGGAGATGGGAATGTCAGTCACTTAGGATAAACTATCCAGATCTCCTTCTTTGTGGCCAATGCTCTAACAGAGATAAGCTACAAAAGAATATGAAAGGTGACACCTCCGTTCCACCTGACTATGGCAAAAATCCCTACCTGTTTTTATGGATTTGTTCCCCACTAAAAACAGCATTTCAATTGACTGAAATATGTTATCCACTGAAGCAAAATATTTAATATTTAAAGTGAATGGAAAGCAATTCAGACAAGCTTATTCACACACCAAAATAATCCATGCAAAGTATACAGTTGGCTTATCTGATGAATAAGGTAAAAGGATTACAACCTTTTATAACCAACCCATCCACACAGGGATGTTCATACCACATTGTTAAATAGCTACTCATCAGTTAATGTCCTGTTCTAGATACTTATAAACCATTTATATGAATTAACTCTTGCCTTCAGTTCTTCAGCACTAGCTGAAGAACACAGAAATCCACTGAAATCAGTGGAAGTGTGTCAATATACAACAATGAATGATCTGTTCCAAAATTTTTTACTGAGAAGACCTTGGCTACTGTTTTCTTGTTCAAAATTAGGTAGCCTAATTGATAAACAATCTTAGTAACACTGTCATGTTTCATTCAAACCCGAGACAGGCTGCCTATATTTTTTTTTTGCCTTATATGCCATAAGAAATGTCACAGCATTTACTCCAATCTGTACTTACATCACCATATACTGAGGTAAAGGAAAACCTTGGCAATATTTATTCTCTACAAAACAGTCTTTCTTTTGACAAAAAGTTGAGAGGAAGAGAACACTTCCCCTCCTTTGTTCATTTTTAAAACACAGACTGAAAGGACTACATTTTCATCACAGAAAATTTACAGCTGCTTAATTCAGACTACAATCATCGGGAACATCCTGTTCAATTTTTTGGACAGCACTATCAATTTCTTAGGAACAACCATTTTAAATACAGTTCTTAGTATGTAAGAGCAATCACCACTTCAGTGAAAGAAAAAATAGAGAAAAGAGACATATTCTTTCTTTATATAATGTCATCATTTCACTCAATCATTTCTTTTCTTTCTACATGCTCTGTAAGAACTGTTTAGATAATCCCAAATCAGTCAACCTGAGTTCACTTGTTTTCTGTGTACACAGTGGGCACATTCAACTTTGGTGACACCTTTCATGCAGAGGCGATCCCAGTCTAAGCTGGGGAACAAGATCAGAGGCTGCCAAACTTTCTAAAGTGTATATTACACTTATCAGCACTACAATTAATATAAAGTCTCTTTACCTTCCTTTTCTTGCCTTTCTCTTTGCAAATATGTCTGTAAAATGGAAATAACAATAACAAGTTTACTAGAAAGCTGAGTCAGCAAATATCTGTAAAATTCATAAAGGTAAATATCTCAATATATAAATAGTAAGAATTATAATTGAATCCTGGATGTATCCCACGATAATATGAAATACATGAATTCTCTTTCTCTTGTTTTACAAACCTGGAATTAATCTTTCTAAAATGGTAGTATTTCCTTGTCAGAAGTACAAGTCAGACCTGCATACAGATCCAAAGAGAAACAGGAAAAAATCCAGTATTTATGCATGAATGCTCATATACTAATACATCATACACATATTGTCTGTGCACATATGCACATGTGTGCAGACACAAAAATAAATGTACAGTAAGAAAACCGCAAAATGTCAGAAATTTCTATAGACCCCAATGGCCACCTTAACTGTAAAAAAGAGGGTAACATAAAACTGCACTGCCTTATAGGGACACCAGAGGAAAAATGGTGGCTCTAATCACTGACTCACACCCATTTTCCCTTCTCTCTCCCTTTTCATCTTTATAGAGAAGCTTATTTCTTTTTAAGGACTCAGAAAAGAAGCACAAAGATGATGGCAGACGTTCCAGAATGAGAATCAATATATGAGGAAAAAGCAAGAAAAAACAAACAAACAAAAAACTTTAACTTTATGGAGGAAAAATATTTTAATTCTGCAGTATGTTTTAAAAAATCAGATTATAAAGTTTAAGATTTTTAAATTCAATTTTAGATCTATTTCCAAACTTCACAAAACCCTCTCAATTAGGAGTTATATTGATCCTGAAAGGCAAGCAGCAAAAAAAAAGCAAAAACACTTTTATGCCCATCATATTTAAGAAAGAACATGTCTGTATTTGTTCCCAGCTAGAGAGGGGGGAAAAAATGGTGACTTGCTCCACTCCACATTTAACCCTTGGAAAATCTTGAGATGTCCTGATTATTTTTTTTCCTTCAGCTTTTTTTTTTTTTTTTTTTACGCAAACCATAAGAATACATGAGTTCATTGCAAACAGATGAACGTCCATCCTCAACAGTGCAAAATAGTTCACAAAAAAATGTTGCCAGTTTACTCAAGTGTTTTATGATCAGCAGACTAACTTCCATAATCTAGAGGCTTCAAGAGCAGAAAATACAGTTTAAAATAACAAACAACAAAAAAACAACAACAACAAAAAAACACTAGACATGTTCGTTTGCTAACAGCTTATGAAAATGACTTTTTTTTTTGAATCTATAGAGGTGGTTGTCAAAAATAAATATAGTAAAAAGTGAACTTTTCAGAAAAGCAGTGCAAATCATGCAAACAAAATAACAAAAATTGATCCAATTCCTAATACTTGCACGTCTGCAAAATGGTTCAAAAGACAACATTCATGGTGTGACATGACAAGACAACAATGGTGTGATTTTTCAAATGTGTTCTGCATATTTTCACTAGGAATTTCAATATCATTTTATTACAGAATTCCTTCAACAGATGAAGCAGGCTAGTTTATTGCATAAAGAATGTTGACTGTACTTACTGTACTGAATAATTTGATTGAGATTTATACAAAATGAAAACAAAAAGCATCTTCAGGCTTAAGATGATTGTATATCTTGTCTAAATTGTGTTCTTTTTAACGTACAATTGAAATTGGTCTGAAATAGGTTTATGTGATGGTAGGTAGTCATTTTAAGTAATGATCTGCAGCTAAATCCCACAACAGGCTGTTTTTTCCACCTCTACATATTCCTTTGTTTTTCAGAAGACCAATCAAGCTGTAGTTTTCCAGTATGAAATCTGCTCTACCACAGATTTCTTCCAAGAGACCTTAAGTACTGCCTGGATCTCAAGCTAAGGCTCAGTCCAGAAAGACCTGGACTGAGACCTCCACACAGAGGTTAACTGCCTGCTTAGAGATGATCTATGGACTATTTCATGCTGTTGCACAGTTCTCACTTTCTCATCTGGCAGTCCCCAAGCAAGCAAAAGCATCCATGTCCTGGGCAACTAAACATGCAATGTTGATCTTCTTGCCCTGTTTTATGCAGCTCCAGAAGACAGAAAGCAAAGAGCTGACAAAAACAGCTCTCCTATGTCCCGATCATGGGAACAGGATATGCTGGAACAGCATATCTGGAACTACGGGCAATTCGGGAATTCTCCAAGCCCCAAAAGGACTAGATGCAGGGGAAAAGGGAAGGAGGCAATCAGAGGGGAAAAAAAAAAAAAATGAAAAAAAAAAAAAAGGACACCTTTTGTCAATCTCCAATCTCTACCTTTAGGAGTAAGGACTTGACGGACTTGGTAAGGGTACAATTTAAAGCAACCCTGAGGTGGTCCTTCATGATGTGTGGAGTTAGGCTGAGCCACAGTTGGCTGTGGTTTAGCAAAATGAGCAGAAAAGTGGGCACCTCTGTGACTCCCATTGAAGATACACACTTTCAGGAATGAGACTTCTCTCTTCTCTTGCCACCCAAAGCACTAAAACCAGCCATCCAAAACCAAGAATAAGCACAGAATGAACTCACTAAAAGACGTCCTGAACAGAGTGGGAGAGTGGAAGAAAGTAGAACTAATGAAAACAACAATCAGATCAATAATACAGAGATTGGAGAAGAATTATAGTTTCATTAGAACACCTCCCATTTTTCCACACAAGCACTTTTGCAATCCTACCCTATGAAATCATTTTTATGTACCAGGGAAACTAGAACAGACAATTTACACAGCATGCCACTGACACTCTTTAATTAGCTAGGTCATTGATGAAAGATGACCTTTTCTCCTCCCTATCCTATCCAGCTCTCTCCTTAGGCTACCTCTAAAAAAGATATGGCCAATTTTTTTTCATTCAGAACTTTCTGCTTTCCTCTCTGCCCAGACTGTATGCAACCATTTTGTTTAAAACATTTCCTATTTCTCATTAAAATCACAGATTATATTATCCAGAAGGTACAGAAACATCATGCGTTTGAGAATTTTCAATTTTTTTAAATATCTATTTTCTTAAGTAATGCAATAGAATGATGCCAGAAGGTTTTGTTTTTGTTTTTGTTTTTAATCCTAAACTACCTTTCCATTTTTCAATTGTTTTTACTACTCTTCACAAAATTGACAAAAGAGAAGGAAACTGATGAAAAATTGAAAAGAAACAAAAGATACAGAACAAAAAGAATTCTGTTGGATTTTATTCAATGCTTATGGGAGAGGTGGAGGGGAGAATAGAGAAAAGCAGAGAAATGAGAAAACAATAAATATTTTAGAAATATCTGAAATAAAGGAAATTTTCTCAAAACAATTTTTGTGATGTGACTGTATATATGTGCATCACAGAAAAATAAACTTATCTCACATGGAAAATTTTAGCATACTCAGCTTTGTTTTTTCTTCCTAAATAATTCTGGTCTCACAAGCATCAGTTTGCTTTGTTTACTGAATATTCGTTCATCTAAGGAGGCCTGTTTGCTCCAATGATTAACTAGCATGAGCGAATGTTTCCAGATGTGAAAATAAGTTGTACTATGTGGTCTTATTTGTTTGCATAATTAGATCAATGATCCTATTATATGGTTCAATATTCAGTCTCAGAGGTGCTGCTACCTAAACTAACAGTGGCTGAAATTCTTTGCCTGCCATGTTCTGTAGATGGTGAACAAACATCAACAGCTATAAATACACAGGGATGCTTTTTGCTTCTGAAAACTAGCTTGAGCTTGTGGACAGAGGCATGCAGCATCCTGTGTACAAACAAAGGACCAGCAAAGGGCAGATACTTATGAGTCCAAGGCAAAATCTGACATCTTTCACAGCTAGACATTACCGTGTTGTGCAAATCACAGGCCAAGCATATAAACCAGCAGCATACTCCATAAATTATGGCAGAGATTAAAAAGACACTTCACTGCTTAGCTGCTTAGGCACATCTCCACGTCTCTCTCCCCCTCTCTCTCTTTTTTTTTTTTTTTTGAGTATCTCCCCTTTTACATATTACTTAGGGAATAGGAACATATACCAACATTTTAAGGCCATTCTCTTATTCTCTTCACAGATATGGCAGCACCAGGTTTATGGCTGGTAATGCCCAACACAGGTAACCATACAAAGACAACTCTCTGCAATTAGATATGGAATTACCACCTACAACAAGCCTCAAACTTCTTCCTGTTGTCTGGGAACCCTTTTCTCTGCTGTCTTTCTCATTGGTGATGACTTAGCCTCCACCTTCCTGGTTCTCATCTGATTAACAGCCTGCATCTCTCTGCCTTCTCTGTTCACCCCTACTTCTCAAAGAAGCTACCTCTTCAGTTCTGCATGCTAGACTTCTCTTTTTCTTCCACTACTTTTTTTTTTTTTTTTCAAACTTTTTTTCCCCCTGCGGTCAGGGGCAGAGAACAAGTGGAGTTAACAAGAGTATAAGATCTTACCAGCAGTGATTGCAACTTTCCTTCCTGTTAGCTTACCATCACTTACTATAAAGTATTTCCAAATTCATGTGGTCCTACATAAGAAACAACACTTGTTAAAAAGAAAAACACATAGCCAAGTGCTCTGTGCAGAACATTTTCTCCCATATTTTTGCAGTTTTACATCCTCTGTATCATTTCAATTTATTTACCTAATTAAATTAATTTTAAAGCGATTTGTTCTCCAGATTTTTTACTACCTGGCATCCTCAAATTAATGTGAAGCCTTAGCTAGTACATTATTTTTTACAACTTCTACCAAAGCAGTTTAGGACAAGATAAATAGAACAAATTTATTCTATTTGGAGAAAATATAAAACTCGAAAAAATTTACTTCTACCTCTGCGGTATGAAATTTGTCACTAATCATTTTAAACTATGCCCTTTTATGCTTCTTCCATCTCTTTTAGCTTTCTATGTAGTTCTTTGATGTAACAAAGACAGTTTCAGACAAGATTTGAGATCATCTGGAAAAAAAAACCTTTAAGTCTTGAGGCAAAAAGCAGTGTATTTAAAATTTATATACTCAATAATGCCTTTGTTCTGAACTTGAACATCCTGAAAAACTTCTCTGCTTTCTTTTGCCTTCCGACTCTGAAGATCATTTGTTCTCATGGCTTCAGCTTCTTATTATGCAACAGTGACTTTAACTGGTGGTTCCAGCATTTAAGTACATGCACAGTCATGGCTGACCCTTCCTGATCAATTGCCAATCCATACGGGTTTGACTGATAAAAGAGCCAATTAGATTTAAGCAAATTAAGGGACATCACCAATGTCAACCACTTATTAAACTGAATGCTGAATTCCATGCATACAAAACACTAATGCACCAAGTCCCATTAAGAGTTGAAATCCTAACCCCATTAGTAACTCTAGACCACTACAGGCCAAGGGTCAAAAGAAAGTTTCATATTTATGGATTAACATTTGGATTCAGTTTTTATTTTTTTTAATCTTTCCAAGAACTCTTGAACCTGCCCTGCAATTTTAGTCAAGAGCGTAGATAAAATATATTCCTTCTTTCTAATTTTTTTTTTTTTTATGCCTTGACTTTAAGTATGGCAAATCAGCTTGATGAGAAATTAAGATATATTCAGTCAGGTAAAACCAAAGATTCAGTGTGCATTATATTATGTGCAATACATTTTAAATAAAATTTAAACACAGGAAAGACATGTTGGAAGCAAAAATCGTAGAGTAATTGAAAAACAGTTATTTGCAGTAACTTCAAAATGGAACACTCATGTCTTTTCTGTCACTACCCCCACAATTAAACAATCTTCCATCAAGTTCCCTACCTAATGCACTCCCTACAAAGTAACTTTTAGGAACAGCATTTTTTATGTTATCCTTAAGAAGAAAATACCACATTTTTACACTCATTGGAAGACTGTGATTTTGTATATAATGAGAACTGTTACCTTTGAACAAATGTAACTGCTGCCAAAATGAAATCTTGGCCGCTGAAGTAAAAAATAGAATTCCTTCTGTTTTTAGTAAGATCCAGACTTCATTTAATGATTTAGAATGTGTTTGCCAATGAAGGCACTGTAGATAGCCCAACATAAACTTACCATTTTATTCATAATTTACTATGTGTTGGAATTGTATAGCATTCTAAGAGTCTTTATAGTAAACAACATCATAAACTAAACATACATTGTCCTAGATAAATGCATGCGTGCCTGCATGTGTGCACATGTATTGTGAGGATATATAGTGTGTGAGAGTCCTTCTCTCATATGTAGTGCTTCATTTATTATTCACTTCACTACAGATCACAGTCCACTGGACAATAGTATGGAAGATTTCTTTAATAACTCTCACTGCTAATTTAATTCTACTTAAACACACATATCCTAGTGAATGCCACATGCTTTTCAGCATGATTTTATGTGTAAATCAGGATAATACCTTTTCAGATCATTAACTAAAGGGAAGCATGAACTAAAACCTATTTAATCAATGAGGTATTGCTTTTAAACTACCACAAGGTCATAAAAAAGATAATTTCAAAGCTATAAGTTTTCTAATTGTAATCAACAACAATCTAATGATGAAAGAAAGTGTATCTTAATGGTTGTCATAAACTTGTGCACATCCTTGTCTATATTTAAAGATCCTTTACTTTTCCATTTGGTAAAATTTTCACTACCAGATTTTGTTATTTCTTCCTGCAAAATTGAACAGTGACACTGGGATTAGACATATCTGTGTCTTATGTGAACTCATATGTGGTTTTATTATTATATGACAATGTGTATATGTTAATAATACCTATCGTTTAAAAAACAGATTGGGAAAATACAAAGTGTGATGGGACTTAGACTTTACATCTTGCTTGATAATGTCATACAAATTCTACTTTTTATTTATACAATTTTCAGAAGTCTTTCTCTTGGTTTGTCCCCAAACCGATCCTTTTCGTGCAAGCAAACTGTCCTAACTGTATATTTTTTTTTTGTATTTTTTTTTTCCTGTTGTTGTTTTTTGTTTGGTTGTTTTTTTTTGTAATTGTATTATTTAGTAATTATTTAGTATTTGTTGTTGTTGTTTGATTGATTGGATTTGTTTGTTTTTACTTTCATATTATATGTATGTCAGTCTACACTATTTGTGCTCATCAGCTATATCAACACATCTCTCAAGATCAAGTTTAGTTGGGCTCTCATTTTATGATTTGAAATCATCTTCATTGTTTCCAGTGGCATTTCTTCAGCAAAAGCTAATTCACTTGGATGTCCATGAAAAGAGAACATAAAAGTAACACACATAAATCACCTGTTAATTTGAGCTTTCATTGTTAAAAAAAAAAAAAAAAAAAAAAAAAGAGAGTATTTGCTCAATTCTGTTATTTTATTTTATGTTATTGTTTTGTTTTTTAAGATAATATCCAAAGTGGTTTAGAGTATCATTCATCGTAAACCAGCATGCTGCAATTGACTTTCTTAAGGTTACACCAGACTACCAGACTGCAAAATGAAGATGACTCTACATTCTTAGATTAGATTAGCCCCCCAAGATAGAATCTAACACCATTCACAGAAAGAAGAAAATAACAAAAAAGGCATATGATGCACTTCTTACTTACTCAATGTTATCTATGCAGCTACCTGTTTTCATTTTCTATTTTTTAAATTGAGCAATGTGATACATTAGAAGCTGAAAAGAACAATTTTGTCAGTAAGAACTACTAATGCAAACATATTCTTCTAGCTTCCAGTCCTCAGTTGCAATAATAAATAACGTTTTGTTTAACAGAGTATTTGTGTAATTGTTACATGCACAGAAACAGCACTTTTTCATACTTACCTCCTGGAGGCATGACTATTGTTATAGCATCACTTATCAAGCTGCCCTGGCTGTTGGAAGCGTTCACTTGTACTGTGTAGTTAGAAAATGGAATCAGTCCTTTAATGGGTACCCATACATTGGATTCGTTGCTGCTGTGTAAGATCCAAGTGCCATTTACAACAGAATAATTAGCGTTAGCTGTTAAGGAAAAAAAAAAAAAAAAAAAAGTGAGGGGGGAGAAGAATAAATGTTAGGCTTTGTGTCTTCTACAGTTTGCTGTCCATTAAGCAAGACTTCTGCTCAAATGAAAATTTGCCATTAATACCAGTAATGCAAAAAAAAAAAAAAAAAAAAAAAGGCTAATTTGAAGAATAAGCATTGTTCCCCATTTTCCCCTCTTTTTGCTAACAGTTTCCTGTACTCATAAAAGTTGAAAAATAAACAGAGCAACCATGCAGTTGCAAAGCTGATTGATATACACATTCATACATACATAGATATATATATGCACACACACTATATGCTGCAGACAGCAGCCAGTTTTCAGAAGTTACTCATGTTCATGAGAAGTTATGTGACAACTGCAGATGCAAACCAGTCAGGAACAGTTGAAATGTTAACGCCAAGTCTTATGTCTATGTAAGACTTGTACAACTTCTTGAATTCACTAGAAAAGAACTTACTTCAGGAGTTTATCAACTAGTATAAGCTAACGCCAATGTCTACCTAAGAATTACTCCTCTGCAATAAGAAACATTCTTTCCAGCATGGCCTGCCATCCGCTCAAAGATAGAACAGGGATTTGGGTACACAGTTTATCTGTTGAAATCATCAGAGGACACCACTACGTGTCTTTTACAACCTTTTCAAGACCCCAAATTTAAGATATTCTAATATTCTACCCTACAAAAATAACAAAATAAAACTCCCCAAAATACCTGATGAGCAAGACGAAAATGAAAAATAGCATTACACATAAAAAATTTTTTTTTTTTTTTTTTTTTTTTGACTCAGTGAAGATTTCACTCACTTATCTGAGAGAAAAGCTGGGATCATCTAAAGCTTATCCAATATTTTGAACATCTGAAGTGCTATATAAATGATTAATATTACTACTACTATCCATCATTCCTTGAAGAGCTCTCATATTGAAGTCAATAGAAATTCTGCATTACAGACAACAGCACAATCACAGAAGTCTTTGAAACCACAGGTATAACAATTAAATTAAAGAGAATATAGCTATTAAAAATATCTTAAATTAAGGCATTATCACAGGCAGAAGATTGAATATTCAAGTCTGAGTCCTCTACAAAATCTAAATAAGATATAATTGTATAAAAATGGAAATTCTCCTTTAATTATTGTAAATGAACTGCATTGGTTTTACTCATTTTTATGCAAGTTTCAAGTGGACTGTTAAAACTGAAATTAAACCTGAAGCAGTTTTGCAGATATTCCATATTATTATGACATTCACTTAAATGTGCAAATGCAGTACCTTTTAGTCATGCTCACATTACATTTTACCGTGAATCGGTGATCTGGACTTTCCACTAATTCTGTAATTCACTTATGGTACAAGTCCAAGCCACTCCATTATTAT
Organism: Stictonetta naevosa; assembly: GCA_011074415.1. Lineage (NCBI taxonomy): Eukaryota > Metazoa > Chordata > Aves > Anseriformes > Anatidae > Stictonetta > Stictonetta naevosa. The sequence goes on from CM021699.1 coordinate 18,949,395, forward strand.
CCACACACTGGATGTTCACAGAGCTGCACAGTGTTTCAGTTATTCTGTTGCTGACATATAGCAAACTGACTTTAATTTCTGGAGGGAGGGAGATGAGATGAGCCTTTTTATGTCTGCCTTGTGATCAGATCCTTATTGCTCACATTCTACCTGAATTAGTGTGCCATAGCACCGGACTGCCCAAACAGACTACAGCAGTGTAAATCTAGAATAATTTCATGAAACTTCATGGATTCATTTTGGAGTTCACCAGATTTTGCCTTAGCCTTAGAGAAACTATTTTATAAAGAGCAATGGAGGCAAAGCTTCCTATCATGCAAGAAGACTGATCAAGTTTTACACATTCCATGTACAGAGATATCAGTTTTGCAGAAACTAAGTTATTTAGTCTGACATTACTCTTACGTGCACTGACTATTCAGCCAGCATTAGAAAAATGCATCTGTATTAGTTGATGTAATTTCTTAAATTGTCTATTAAACCCACCTTAGGCATCTTTGTGAAACTGTCCCTGTGGGAGTAGACACAATCCAACAAAGCACCTTTCTCCCATCATCTAGTACATTTTTCCTGTGCATCACCAGGCAATCTGTGACTTACTTTTTGTGATGCCCACCAAGCAACATGACTGTTAAACACATCTACTGCTTTATTAACAATAAAACCATTAGAAATTTCTGAAATACATATTCTTAAGGTCCTATTTATGCAAAACTCTTAAAGACTCCTCTGGCTGTGAAAAGAGATGTATTTTTTAAATGTTTCACCCAAAACATGTGGGAAAAAATATAAATCCAGTTGTTGATAGATCAAGGCACGTAGGCTAGATTCATAGGATAGGCTTTCTAACAGCAATTTATGTGCCATTTCATGAGAAAATTTAACTTTTTTTTTCAATCTGCAGTGCAGTTTTAACATGTTAATATTTTTATTCTCAGCAACCTGAGCCCAAAATGAAAACATGTTCTTCCTCTGCTGATATTTCTATTCCACCATTAGTCTTTCTTCCAATGGCTAACTATATATCTTTTAAAAAATACAGTTTAGAGTAATGGAAAAAGAATTAAAAGGATAACACCCTATTCCAAGTTGCCTTGATAACAACATTAATATACAGTAATTATACAATTAGTTGTAACATTAAATTCTAGTTATAGCAGAGTGATTACTCGGCAATTATAAGAAGTATATAATTACTCAATAATTAGGAGAAGTATGTAATTACATAACCATTTTATTCAGCTCAAAAATGAACTTGCAAATTTACAATGAGTTAGACAACATAGCAATTCAAAATTATTCATTTCTTCTAATAAAAACCCAAGAAGCACTTACAAGTTTCCTAAACTGAATTTTACACAGACAAAAGGTGTTTTATCCGCATTGCCAGCCAAACAAATTACTGTTACTGGCAAGTGAAATATTAAAACATTTTTAAAATGCAGGTCTTGCTGGGGATGACTTGCAGTATGCAGCTTTGCCACTTCTCACTGCTTAAACATTGCTTTCAGTGGGCTGGAAAATGCAGACACATAGGCTCAGTCTGATGGAAAGCGATACAGCGATAACCCTGTCATATCACTCTGTGCCACTCCTGCCTAGACTGCTCCAGTGTGAACCCTATTTGTGAGTATAAGTGGATGAGACCTCTCTTTTTCCGTTTTTCATATGTGCACTTCTCTCCACCCTGCTTGCTGATCCTGCTTGAGCCTATCAGCAAGGCTGCTGCAGTCCTAGACAGCAACTGCCTCAGACTCTGGTAAAGTCCTAAGAGACATTGTTTTACTTCGGACAAATGGTTTCTATCAGAACAACTACTTGTTCCTGCACGTTTCTGCCTCGTAGCTCCTGCCTTGAGCTGTCACAAGCACTCCAACAAGACAGACCCCCTTGAGACACAGTTAACAAGAACAACCTAACTAAGGAGGAAAAAAAATATCCTAGAAGAACTGGCTCATCATGTCCTTCAAAACTTATGGAGACAAGCACTTCTACAAAATATGAGATCAGATCAAGTGGGGTTCAGAGAAACCATTCCCCATAACCTCTCAAAAAAATTAAACCCTTTAGAAACTTGAAAGGCTTCCCCATACTCCTTTATCTCATAGATTTTCATCATGATAGGTTTATTCTTTTACTAGCCTTCCTGCTAGTAAGACTCTCCACATTTTCCCCAATATTTCTGCGGGATTTCTTTGGCCTAAATCAGAAATTTGAGTAAAAGGTGTGCTGTTCCCAGTTTATTCCTAGTTAGTAAGACCAGAACAAAGTATCACAATGTTTCAGGAAAAAAATAAAGAAAGAAATCAGGGCTAAAGAATATGCATAAGCATACTGAAAAACTACATGAGCTTGAAATAAATCTGAGCAATAGAATATCAGTACAGATTACCAAAGAGTATCCCAGGTTGGAAGGGACCCACAGGGATCATTGAGTCCAACTTCTGGCTCTAAACCAAAAATCTCCACCCCAAAATCAGACCATATGTCCGAGAGCATCATCCAAAAGCTCCTTGAACTCCAGCAGGCCTGGTGCCATGACCTGTTCCCTGGTCACCTTTACATTGAAAAGATACATAAATACATAAACCATTAAAAAACATTGTTTAAAACTGCTAAGCTTCACACAGCACACTAGCTGGTGTGTATTTCCATTTGAAACTTTGTTTTTGAGTGAACAGTTCAGAAGGGGCTCCCAAGCAAATGTGCTCTCCTGTTACTGAGTGCTACTGTAAATAGGTGAATAAAGCTCCTGGGGATTGCTGGTGCGTAAATTACTGCTGTCCTGGGTCCATCATCCTATGGGGTTCACTAGATTGAACTAACATAAATGGGTATCCTTTTCCATTCTTGTTATAATCATTGTCACAAGAATTTTAATGCCTCATATATTCCGTAATTTTTTTCTGTGTGCTGTACTGCTCTGACCTTTTCAATATTCTGTAATTTGACTGGCTGGCCATTTCAAGTTCTCTCCTTTTTACAGCCTTATTAACTTGTGGGGAAGAGGTGAAATGGACAGCCAATCAGAATACATAATATTGCAAAGGTCATGGTAGTACAGTATAGTATCAGCAGACACAGAATACTGTATATTAGTCATTAGCGTTCTGATATCTTATTCATATGACAAAGGTTGTAAGGAGCGCAGAAAATGGTACAGCATGAAACCATGTTCATGACAAAGGCTGCAATAGAAAAAAAGAAATAATATAAACCAAATGTATTCATCTCACATTTTAAATTTTTTTTTTCTTTTTCTCCAGAACTTGTCATGTTTAAAGGTAGTCTTCCTGTCTAGACCAAAGTTGATGAATTTAAGGCAAAAGGTCATAAACTGAGTTTTGCTTTTTATGTATTGAACAGCAAAAACTCATGTTTCATATGCATGAGCAATCTTTTCAAATTTCTGAATACTCTGATTATTATCATTGCATTGGTATTAAAGTAGTAAGTTTAAACATAACCAGTCTAACATTTCCACATCACAAACACACTGACAGAATTAGACTCTGCTGCTGACTTCAGAAAGCAAGGAGGCTATGTCTGAAAAAAAAAAATCATTGGATGCTTATGTTTTTTCCTTCTCTAATCATCAAGAGCTGGCCATCGTTATACAGAAGATACTGGGTCAAAAATCAGCTTCATTATGCTTCTCTGTTCTTTTGGGACTTTAATAACTGAGTCTTCTTTGTATAATAGAAAATCTCTACCTCTTCCTAGCTGTGGTGCAGCACTTAGAAATTGGCTGACTGCTCACCAGATTCATCTGAACTAAAGTGATATTACAGGACTATTAATTTGTGACGTGCAGAAAGATTTCAACCTGAAAGGTAATTAAGCTGGGAACACTTTAGTCTGATTATCACAAATGTCTGACAAGTTATTTTCTTCTTTATATATTGCTATTTCAAAATAACGTGAGCTATTTCAAAATAGCATGAGTCACAGAAGTACACTACATACTGTGTGCTACTACATGGCAAAAAAATTTGGGAAGGAGGAGTGGCAAGTTTAAGGCTTTTACCAATATCTATTTCTCTACTGTTTCCATTATGTTCTTACAGGTCATGATAACATATTTTTACATTAGAGAGCATGTTGCTCTACAATATTTAAATAGATAGAAGCAGAACCAGAGTTCTTCTCACTGTAGAAGACTAGTCCAAAAATTAAAGAAGCAAAAAATCCAGGTCAAGGAGTAGATCAAATACGGATCTAAAGAACTATACAAAGATCACCAGGTAAATTAGCACAAAAACTTGCAGTTATTTTTGTGCCTGCTTTGTGAGTGTGTGAGCATGTGGAGGTTAAGCACTTATCTTAGGTAACCAGAAAAGTTAATATCAAATTCGGATAACAAAACTGAAAGATCACTTCTTTGTCCTCTTTCCCCATCATCCCACTCATCTCATCCTCACTGAGCACCAGTTTCTGCCATAGCACTGGTTCCTGGCTCTCTGACACCATGTCTTTCTGTGAACATGCACATTTCCTCTTCTGTAAGCCTCGCTCTTTTGTCCATTAGTTTTGCCTGTTCTTCAGCCTCGTTAACGTCCACGCTAGTTATTCCTTTCCTCTCAGCTGTTTTTTCTTTCCCTCTCCCTTCTCCACTGTTTCTAGTGCACTATTCAGAATCAAAAATGTAACTTCCAATCAGTTTCATTTTCTCCTTAATAACAGATCCAAATATTTTCCCACCTTTTTGGTGACTTTCTCCTCCTAAGAAATGTAATAATTAACTGCTTTTCAATTGTCGTTGTTATACTGCTCATATGAAGTGTACTTTGATTCTATACCCCTCTTTTCAACAAAATACTGTTGTTTTTGTTGTTGTTGTTTTTGTTTTCAGATGAGTGCACTTCTGATTTTGCCTTGATCTGCTATTTGTTCCTCTGCTCCTGAGTTGACAGATGTATTGTTCCTAAGGACAGATCATGGTCTCACTCCATCAAGCTGAGGCCAAAATTAAAAGCCTCTCTTATCATAGAAAACCTTCATTCTCACTCTCAGGGGCCAGGTGGAGTTTCTGGATGAAGCAAGGTGGATAATTTAAAAGCACTGTGGTAAACTAACTAAACTATGAGTCCAAGCTATTTATTCTCCTGTAAATAAAGAACAGTTCACATTTACCCACAATGGAAAACTTCAAGTTTTTTCCTTTGCCCAAGTAAAGTTGCTTTAATTTCAAGACTGAAAAATAAAAACTATTTAAAGAACAAAATGAAAGTCCTTATCACCACATGCAGCAGAAATGTGACAATTCAAAGACATACAACTTCTGACTGTATTTCTGAAGTTGCTTCTTTGCAGCTCAGTTTCCTACATAAAACAGACAAAGGCACTTTCTGTGACTTTTCACAGGCTTTAATTTGGTTCAGCTGTCTTAGATTGTCTTGAGGCTTACAATATGCATATGCTGAATATTTTGTTCATCATGGCTCCCACTACAGGCTGAGGGCTGACTAGTTGGAAAGCAACTTTGCTGCTTTGAAAATAAGATCTGGGGGTCCTGATGGTCAACAAGATTAACACGAGCCAGCAGTGAGTTCTTGTAATAAAGAAGGCTGATTGCTTTCTGGGTTACATTAGGAAGAACAGTGCCAGTAGGTCAAGTGAGAGGATCTCTCCTCTCTACTAAGCCCTGGTAAGAGACCTCTGGAGTGCTGGGTCCAGTTCTGGGCTCTCTGGTATGGAAAAGACATGGACTTAAGGGAGTAGAATCTATGCAAACATGATTAAGGGCTTGAAACCCTTGTCTTAGAAAGAGAGTTTGAGAGAGTCACAAAATCATTTAGGTTTGAGAAGACCTTCAAGATCATTAAGTCCAACCATCAGTCTGACCAATAAATTAAATGGTGTTTTCACAGAATCGTCTAGGTTGGAAGAGATCACCTAGTCCACCCTCTGACCTAACACTAACTAGTCCTCCACTAAACCACTAAACCATATCTCTAAGCTCTGCATCTAAATTTCTTTTAAAGACCTCCAGGGATGGTGACTTAACCACTTCCCTCGGCAGCCCATTCCAATGCCTAACAACCCTTCCGGTAAAGAAGTTCTTCCCAATATCCAACACTTGTATCTACTGTCTATACTCAGAGAAAGGTGAATTTATTTCTTCATCTAGATGTCTCTCTCTTGCTTACAATGGTAATGAGGAAAATAAAATACAATGTAAGCAAGAGAGATGCAAGACAGCAAGCATTAAATTGTATACAGACATGAACCAGAAGGAAACCCTAGATGATCCCATGAGGAAAATGATGGGCTATGGTGGATGAAGTCAAGTAATAACAAACTTCCAAGAGAACTATTTCTTAACTGCTGAGATGTCACAAACAGTGGAGAAAGGATAAAACTCCCTCAGCCCAGAAGCCATGTATTGTGATGGAACTCAAAAGAAATCTCAACTGGTTAAAGGCTTGAGCTCAACAGAGGCTTCCACACCTTGCATGAGATTACTCAAAATAACAGTTGTCTGAGGTCTCACAACTCTTTGGACAGACTCTGCTTTTTTGGTTGGTGGAGTAAGCCAAAGTCCAGGCATCTACAGATATACTGCTAATTCACTCAAGTTGCAACTTTCAGAGAGGTATGAAACTATAAAGATGCTTGCATGAATTAGGGAAAATTTGCAACACCTTTGATAAGATTTAGAGTACAACACTGTGTATTGCCCATTTGTGGCCTCAGAAGCACAATGTCTAGGAGCTCCTGACTGGGCAGTGTGTCTTCTTTAATGTCCCAGTACAGTTTAGTACCACAACAGGCATAAGGTCATGTTGTATATAATGACAGGAGGACATCAAATAACAAAGTAACAAAAATGTTTGCTGTTCTCGTGATGTTAAACTGATGATACGGGATAATACGGCATGCAGTTATTGATTTAATCCATTTTACTTGAGGGCTTTTATAGGCAAATGATGAGGCTTTATTAAGTTTCATGAGAGATTTTACACACTAAAAGAAATTTGGAAACAGCTAGCTTTAAAATCTTCAGGTTTGTTTTTCTGTGGTTAGAGAATTCTTTCTCTAACTGTATCTCTACATAAATGGAGATTATCACAGTATCTAGTTTCTGAATCTATGCCCATAATTCACGGATGTCAATAAGAATTTTCCATTCTCCAGGGACACTATCAGAAGGAGACTAGCTAAACACACAGAGCAGAACTGGGAGTCTCAAATCCATAATCAAATATCTAGATTGATTGTGTCACTTGCACTTGTATTGATTTCAATTGGAGCAGCTGACCCAAGGGAATAATAAAAATGTGGAATAAAACTGATTTATGAGAACAAAATAAATCCTTTTGTGAGTGGTAATGAATTGGTACTATTTAACCCTTTCAATCACAAAGAGAAAACACTATTTATTTTTTCAGAATGCTGAGTTAGCCAAAAGTAGTCATATAAAAAATGCCAATACTGTCAAATGCCATTACACTTCACTGTAATACTTTGGAAGAAATGAAGATCTAAACCTGATCTGGGATTTTTATTTGACATAAGACATTATTTTGGCTTTTCCAGTCATCTTACATGAGGCATCATAAACAGTGCACTTGTAGATTGAAAAAAAAAAAAAAAAAAAAAACACACAATCACCCCGATGAGTGTTTGTTTTACCTGTAGAATAGCACTCTCTAATCTGTTTAGGGCAAAAACATGTAGATTAACATAAGCATCCATAGTAACTGCACATGATTACCCCCATAAAAGGAAGACCTATCCAAGTGTCTTGATCTTTTTGACTTAAAACAAGAAAGTTACATAGTTAAAATCTAATTTGATTCCCTTTATAACATTCAAACAAAAACTTCATCAGATCTTGTCAAAACAAAAGTTTATCATGCTTTCTCTACTTGAGGAAATAGATGGGTCTATCGCTCTCTCTAATATATATGCATTTGTTAGAAATCAAGACACACAACTATCCAAACACAATTTCTTCATCTGTGGAAGATCTAGTCAGGCTATGTGGTTTTGGTGTTTTTTTGGATCACATATTTACATTATTGACACTAATAATTTTTTGTCTGATGTCATAAATTACTTTTTGCATTTAGGATTTACCATAGATACCTAAGCACTATTAAAGTGGCTTTTCCTCAGTCTTCATGAGAGTTAAAAACTCTAAAAGATATTCATTAACTAAAAGACTGTTTTCATAGGAGAACTGATCAGCAAATTCTCTTTTGCTCAATACTGTTTACCAGTGCCATCTCTGGAAGACTGCTATTATTCCCTAGGCTATTGCAAAGAAGTGGCAGAGTCTCAAAGACAATCCTACTATCCTGCTGTTGGCAGTCAATAGGAATTTCAGCCTATACAAAGTGACAATACGTACCTTACAGACATGAGGCTCAGCATTATATACCCGTTTTGCAACAGAAAAGCCAACAAATTTCACCATACAGAAAAACACCAGTATATACATGAAGAAAAACATAACCATTACTAGAGAGATGCAGAAAACCAATTAAAAAGCACTAGTCTGATGCCAGATTCTTTACTCAAGAACCAGAACAACGTAGAAATCACAGAAACTGCTTTCTTTTGCTTTCCTTCAACACAGTTGTACCAAGAAACAATAAAGAAAATGATATTTGGTGCTGAAGGAAATTATGCTAGTAGATGGTGTACTGTGAAACTGTTCAAAATCTACTGAAGCTTGACTAAACATTGATAATTATCCTAAAGTGTGTGCAAAACCACAAGTTTTCTAGCCATGTAAAACAAACTTTAAATGTCACATTCCTTGATGCCAAAATATTCTTAAATCCTTTTATCTAAGCTAGTAGATTAAACATGACTACTTGAAAATGGATTGTGCATCCTATTTTCTCCCCTCCTCCCCAAACATCTTTAGGACAAGTCCATAATTTCAATTTCAAGTAACAATAATACTTAGCATTTATATAGTACTTTATAGCTTGAAAACATGTAAACATTAGCTAATTAATCCTGACAATATGCCAGGTAGGTAGATTATTATTATCCTTATGTTACAAACAGGGAGACAGCTACACAGAGGTTAAATAACTTGCCCAAGGTCAGCAGGGTAAATAGAAGTACGTGGAGGATTTAAAACCTCCCAGTACTGCCTTCAGTTCACTAGACCAACCACAGTGAAATTTCACCAGGACCTAGACACATCAAAGGTATTTCATAGTCATATTTAGCTACTTTATATGAAAAAAAAAATAAATTAAAAATCAGTTAGACTTACTAAAACAATCATGAATCATGGTATGATGTACTTTGTGCTTCACAGAATATGCGTCTAATGAAGTTCTACGGAAATTAAGCCTTTTACACAGGCTGAGCTTCTGTGAGCCAGCTTTTCCTTGGTGGACTGACTTTTCTTGTCTTTAGTAAATAATGATCCATCCCTGGCACAGGGCACAGGAACATGGGACATAATACACATGTTTGGTAAGAGGCTTAATGCAGGAGAAAAACAGTCCTGATATTCATGTACCATGGAAAAAAAAAATAAAAAATCATATTTCTTTCATATCAGTTTCTCAAATGTTTCAGTTACATAAGAGGAAAGGCTTAACTTCTCGTTAAAAGGAAAAAAAAAAAAAAGCAACTGTTTGAAGGTTGTTTGAAAATAGAGATTCATATGCTTTGATTATATTTTATGATTTTTTTGATTAAATATAAATACAATTTTTGATTAAATATAAGGAATGACTATACTACTATTTTTGTAAAAGGTGTTTTATTGCAAAGATTAAAGTGCATCCTAACTTATCTATTGTTAGGTATTGCATATTCAGCTGCAGTAACCGTAAATGCAAACCTATACTCAGATATTTATATTTTGATGTAATAACACAAACCACCATGATTCTTACATTTAAAAGAAAGTCACTATTAAAACTGGCCTAACAAGTCTCTTAGAAATGCTTAGGCATTTCTGAATTTTAATTCTCAAAATAAAATCTTTCTTAAACTGTCAGATCTACATGTAAAATGCTTACCTTCTTCTTCTTTGAAGATAACATTCCACAAAATTTTCATACTCTTTTCTCAAGCCTTCAACACAAGACACGCTAGGATCTGAAAGAGTTTTCAGCATTCCTCTCCCCACTTCTATTGGCATCACCAGGTGGCATATCTTCCCCAGCAGACATTGCTTTTAAGCACAAGATTAATTCTTAACATTCCATATTTATACTGTGATTGGAGAGGGTATTGAAAGTACCATGGCCAATCAAAATTGTAAGAGGAATGTTCGAATAGAAGCCAAGTAAAGAAATGTTGTGCTTCCTTCTTTTTGTTTATATATATATTTTAAATATAAAACTAATATGACTAACCAAAATCCTACTATACAGATTCAAAAATCAACTTGTTTATAAATATAGGTGTTGTTGTTTAATTTATTTATTATTATTGCAAGAAATTGTTGTATTCTACCATTAGTTTTGTAATTTGCCAAAGGAATAAAGTACTCTGCAAGGAAGCTTTCTTGCACAGCATTTCCAAATAAGCAGAGCTGCCAGATGAATCATTTTCTTTAAAAAACACAGGATGAACTACATTGCTGAAAAGAAAGAAGCTTGGATGCTACGTCAACAACAGAAGTTGCAAAAACTGAAAAATCAGAAAATAGTATAGCCTGATTTCTACACTCTAGACAACAGAGATTGGTGAGTGTAACCCTGCAACTTTGTGTAGTGAAACTCACTAAGAACACAAAGTTAGTTAAAGATTCTTTTGATGTCAGACCAGGATTCAAAGGCATCACAATATCCAGATGACTACAGATTTGGACTCATTTTGTGTTACTATAGTCATCCGACACAGAAAGGAAGATGAGAAATTCCCTCTAACTCTCTTTTCGGGAAAAGGGGTAATGCCTGATTCTTCTTGTGCAAGAACTTTGTTTCAGTTATCCAGATGCAATTAAAATTGATCCCGGACTTAATCTAACTGCACCAGAGGGTAAATAGGGCTAGAATAAGGAAAATTCTTGAGGGAAACAAGCCTGATCCTGTCCTGTCACCTTTCTCCCTCAAGTTCTCTGAGAATTAGAATTGTATTGAATAATAATAATAATAATAATAATAATAAAGCTTCTGTTAAAGAAAGAAAATCTGTTTATGATCTGATAATATTATTTCACGCCTTGGACTCATGAATTTCAAAACAAATTCCTCCTAAAGTCCTCTTCCATCGAGACTCCAGGACTAAAATGACTTAAGGCAAGGCGACTTGTCTTTGCAGGAAAACACATCACCAGAGTGCTGAAGAGTTAGGATACAGCCCTTAATTTGTTAAATTGTGTTTCATATTCAGTTTTGGGGAACAAATGCTTGTCTGGAATACCAGATTGGTGAAGCAGACTCAACAAAGCTCCTTCCTGTCTTTGAAGGAATACTTTCAGAGGGAAATACCGTCAGAAAAATATACAGTTGAATTTAAAAAATGAAGGCTAATTGATATAGAAATTTCTTTCACATACATGGTTAAAAGCATAGTTAACCTATGGAAAAATCCATTATCAGCATACTCCTCTATCCCAGAAAATCCAAACTACCTCTTGCTGATCATGATTGCTTTCATGCTTGCAATTGCAGTGACCTTGTCAATCAGTTTATAATACTATTTCTGTCTCTTGCAATTGGCTATTAATAAGTGTTGACCACGAGTATGGAAACTATTTACCAAGAACTTACCATGCCACTAACCAAAAATAAGTAACATTAGCAGTATCAGAACTAAACAGCAACAAAAAAACGGAACAGGCATTAACAAACATTAATACTGGATGCTTAAACATTTGAAAAAACAAGAAATGGCAAATTTAAAGGTGTCTATACAGTTAGAACACTCTCTCTTGGTTTTATATATTACAAAATACTGTTTACTGATGTATTGTTTTTACTGTAAGATTATAAATATTTTCCCAAAAAAAGCAATAAAATTTATGACAAGGATATATTCAATGAGCTGTTCCCAGGCTGTTCACTTTAATTCCTATGATGCAGGTGTATCTGCAAAAACAGCTGCAGAAAGTTATAGGATATCTTAGAAAATATGATGTATTTAGTGGAAAACAGTCTACATGAAATATTAAGACAGAGACATACATATGTCAAATTTGAAAGATTTGGAATAGGACAAAAAAGGGGAAATCTACAGAATATTCAGCATGAGATCAGCTGGTGTTTCTAAAGTGTTGGAATAACAACTTCATGACAGAGAAAACGTTAAGTTACATGTTATTTAAACTTTCTTCCATGTCTTCAACTTGCCATCTCAACATACTATATGCTATAGCAGGTCACTGATACGATAACATATCAAGCAGAGTTTCACAATTCACATTAGGGAGGGTGTTGTAAAAATATAGAAATATAACATGCATTAAAAAAAATCACTGTATCTTATAGTGGTATCCTTTGCCCTGTCCAGGGGCTATACTTATGAGGTATAATTCCTGTGCTTCAGAACCTATGTATCTCATGAGTCCCTCCCTCAGAAGCTGAACATCTCTAACTTAAATAAAATAAAATAAATAAAATAAAATAAAATAAAATCCCGTGGAGCTGTGTTAATTTTAAATATATTCTTTCCAAGTCCGATGTAGTTAACTTACAGTTGA
>CM021699.1:18967022-19077954 GCA_011074415.1 Stictonetta naevosa
TCAGTATCACATTGATTATTTTGATATTTCAGTCAAAATCATCCTTGTGGAAGAATTTGACTAAACTGTGCTTTCTAAACTAATTTCCCATATGGTTATGCTGCTTAATGTGGGGACTCTGAACTCACCACGTTAGAAACTTAGAGAAGCAAATATTAACTATTTTTACTACTTAAAAGGATTAAGATATTCTTTAAACAGTACAAATTCGTAGTAATCTCTACTATAACCTGGAGAGTTGCAAAAGCTGTATTGTCTCTCTAACTTGTGAGTGCTTCTCAGGAGAAAATTAACACTAAAAACTTTTCCTTATGAACTGCTAGTCTTTTCAGTATAAAAAATACTGAAGTACTGTTCAGAATCAGTGCAATTCATGTAATATCCCGTACAGTTACACCTCTGCAGTGCACTTTAAAAACAGTATCTTGTGTAAAAAACATACATTAAAAATATACATACAAGCATTCAGCATTTCAGTATTTTAAAACATATTTTGTATTTTGTTTCCTTAATATTACTTTGTACAGAATCCTTTGATATTTTCAGATGTTTAATAATAATTTAATAAAAATATGCTGCTAACATAGAAGTAACACTCAATCATAGGAGTTGAATAGAAATTGAATAATAATGAAGGAAAATCTTTGTCATCCATCTAGTTTTAAAAGGTAGTACTCTTCTAGTTATGGCACAAAAAAAATGCTGAAATTAAAAGTTTAAAAACAGTGCAGGAAAATTCAGTACTGAGCATTTCAAAGCATTCCACTGTTGCATTAATTTCCTTCTTTTTTTTTGTGCATCTGATATTTACAAGAATTAACACATTTCAATACCATCAGCATGTAAGACCTTTCAAATTCCTCCAAAGAATCTCTTAGAAGTTACACTATTTCTTAATAAGCCTGTTTTTTTTTTTGTTTTTTTGTTTTTTCCCTCAAGCAGAAAGAGAGCAGATACAAAAGCAATATTTGGCTTTAGTGGCAAGAGATTAAAATTCAGCATTTTAGAGTTTACATATTACAGATTTGCATTTCACTTGAAAATAAATCATAATCACTAACAACCTGTTAAAACAAAACAAACAAACAAAAAACCCCAACACACAACTATCTGACTCAAGTAAAAAACTAATTGAAACACGGAAACTGGAAACTGTAACAATCTTGTAATCTTCTCTCTTCTCCTCCTCTTTCTACCCTTCCCCTCCCTGCTCTCTCCTCTTCTTCTCTCCTCTTTTCTCTCCTCTCCTCTTCTCTTCCTTTCTAAATGTTGGATTTATATTGTAACTGATATAAAAATCTTTCAAAAAGTCAAATAAAGATGCAGTGTTTTAATTTCCTGGCAGCACTTAGGTGAGCCTAAATAAAGATGTTGTACTTCAATTCCTTTGATTAGAGATGGATCACCGGCTTTGGAAAACAATTTGTGTACTGATCACAGGATGCAGATGAATATCAGCTACAGTAACCCCTACTTTGAATTATTTCAAAAGTCAAGATATGAGTATGGAGTTCAATGGAGACATGAAAAAAGGCTATTAAAAATATTTTAATATCCGTAACTACTGGTGTTCTGTTTTCTCTTTTAATGCCTATTTAATAGGACAGAAGTACTGAAAGCATGCATCATGTTTCTTCTGCATGCAGAGTTCGGTAATGACTTGTGTTTAAACATCACTATTAATACAATGGATTGTATTGCACATTGAGTACCTTAAAACAAGCTTTGCTTCTGGGGTATATGGGAAGTTGTAAAAAATGTAAAAGAAAAACTGGCAAAAAGCCATTCAAGCTCTTAAGAGTAAATATCATTCAAAGTAATCCAAGCTGTAAAATGTTTAACTATATAGTCTAGTCATCTTTTAGAGATAGATGATGTTACCAGAATTTGAAAGAAAGCATTCTTGAGAATATTAGAAATGTGACTAACAAATCATAACATATATAAAAAAAATCCGGAAAGAACTTTCCAGAGAATATATTTCCACAATATATTGATATTATAAATTATGACGGAAAAATGAGAACCAAACAACATGAAAGATTGTAATTTTTTCCTCTTTTTTCCCTTTTTTCTTCCTTTGTTCACAAAACTAAAAGTGCACATATAAGGTTAATTAAACAAAACAATAAATATCAGAATTATCACAGGTTTCTTTTCATTTATGCTTGAAAACAAACCAAGCATGGTACATATTATTCCAGTTATTCGTCAGCTACAGCATTATGAAATCATACTGAATTTATCAGCTCACTTATACATCTAACAGCATTTAACAACATAAAAAAAAACTCAGAAAACTTGCTTTCACTGAATATTTAATATTCCTATATTCTCGAAACCTGAAAAAAAAATGGGTTGTTGTACAAGACTGTTAAAATAAATCCAGTAGAATATTTTGATCACATATTTGCATTCAAAAGGTATTTGCAAATCACCATATTTTCCTTGCTGCTGTATTGCAACTTCTGACTTCTGCAATTCTCAGATTAACTTCAGTCCTTTCAGTCAGTCAGCTAGAAATTTGCCCATTACTGGAACTGTAACTCTTTCTTTATATTACATTCTTATAAATCTGACTAATCCACATCTGTGCCTTTAAAACATTAATTCTACTTAATTTCAGTAATGTGCATTTCAGCCTTAAATTTTGCCTTTCTTTGCTGTACCCATGTTCCACTTTGGAACGGTGCCTAACAATGACCTATCAAAACTTCAGCAGCTCTTAAACAGGATTTTTTATTTTATTTTTTTAAATGTCACATTTTGCCAGATGGGTTAGTACTGACCAGAGTGAATCATCACCATTTACTCTGATATTCACTGCCATCTGACATTTATTACGCTCCCAGAATGCAAATTGATGTACTCACCAATGGACCCAAAGCACAACCTTTTGCAGTACATGCCTGGACTCTGAAGGAATGCAGACTCCAAGGAGCAAGGCCATAAGCATAACAATTTAGCTGTGATGAATTTTGTATCAGAACACCATCCATATACAAGCCATAGCTGGTAATAATACCTATAAAGCAACGTGATAGCACTCACTTAATGTCTATACAACTACTGAGTTTAGAAGAAAATGTTTAATGCTACAGACATTCGGGTCATGGTAGTATTTCACATAGTTCACAGTTAAGCAGTTAACTATTTAACAGTACTGTGTATATAACAGAATAAACACACACTCCCATCTTTAATTGTTGAAAACCTCACCGGTGGACCACATCCTTTGAAAAACAATTACACTCTTCCAAAGATTACACATGAATAAACCTGTTAGTGGATAGCAGCTAACATCACCCTGGAATTAGGAAAATCGAGGCACATCTGTTTCACAGCTAACTCTGCATATGGCAGAGAAACTGGAAAGACACACAAAACCATCTCAGAGACTCACAGGTCTTAACAGCTTTAGACCTACACAGGTCTTAACAGCTTTAGACTTAGAAAAAACAGCGACTGACATTGTAATTGAAATGTTGAAGGACAACTCAGAGAAGCACTACAACTATAATATATCAGTAGCAAGTTTTTTTTTGTCATGCAAAACACCTTATTGATACTCATTCATAATTATCCCAGATTTTGTGCATTTTACCAACAAATTAGACACATCATTAATTTATTTTATTTTGCAGTTTTAGCCACATTTCTAAAAAAAAAGAAAAAAAAAAACAGACAGTAGTATTGATTATAGTTTCCTTATCTGTATGCTGTAGAAGAAGTCCTGAATTATTTTTTACCTATTCAATTTAAAGAAAGAAAACATAATTGCAATTTCAAAGCAAAACATCAAAAAGATTTCTAGAGCGGATAATGGTTTTTCTGGTGTAATTGACTAACACGAACTCAAAAATCACAGGGGACTGTTCATCTCATAAGGAAATCTAAATCTCTGCTCCTCCAAAGCTGTGTGATGGGTTAGCATGAACCCTGTACAGACTACACATACACAGTGCTTTGACTGTCATGAACTAAAGACTGAATGTTATAGATCTGCTCAGACTGTGGATATTGAGCTTACAAAGAGTCATTTCTCTTGGGGATATTCCTCCATCTTTCTCACTCCTGTTTTTTCTTAAGCTCTTTAAATATGAAATCTTAAGACCAATAAATGGAAAAACTATGGAAAGATTCATTAGAATTGAAGCCAGTTCAGAGGATGGCTTTTGATTTTCCCATTTTAAGTATGTATATCCCAGTTTCGGAGAACACTCACAGGCTGAAGTACATGCCCAGAAAAAACATCAAATTACAAATCTAATGGCAATCAATCTTTTACAAAGTTGTAGTTGTCATTTCTCCTTCCAAAAACTGCAAATACTATTTTACTCCTATATAGCAAGCAAGAGATAGGAAATTCTTTTTCTATTCAAACACAGTAATTCACGGTGAAGATTTAAGTCATTGCTGAGTGGTTGCCATTAGTATGGCCAATTCTGGTTTCATTTGCAAGTGCATCTTTGCATCATGTTGAGAGATATCCTTTTTAGGTAACTTTACAACATTTTTACTAATTATGGACAAGAATGAGGCTATTCTAGTTTTCTGAAATACAATTGAGGGTTGTCGAATAAAAAACAAATGTTTATGGTCTGACTTTCTAAAGAGCTTGGTATCTGTACATCACTGATTTCAACTGGACTTGGAGACTTCCCAGTAGATTTGAAAAGTCAGACTTCCAGTGCAAGTTCTTTTGGTCTTGTTTGCAATTCTGCAATCAAAGTATTCCAGAATTGCCTTCTCCCTCAGTCAGTTATTCTGGACATGACAGATCTTGAGGCACGTATAGTGTATCCTTGAGAATTAAAAAAATATATACAAAAAATAATAGGGAAAACATCTTCATATTGTAAAAATTGCTCAGTTCATCTTCCCTTCACTTAAAACAGAAGTTTTTGAAGCTACATTGAGGAAGATTGTTTGAAATTGAGAAAAGATTTTTCTCTCAATGGAGAAATGCTTCATAAATAAAAGTGTATACACAACTGTTTCAGTTGGGTTTTGAAGTGTTACACTTCAAAAGATATATATGCTAAAGCAATGCAGAGCTGTGTCTGTGATTCACAGACTCTTCAATTCTCTTCTCTTCTAGAAGAGTGAGAGGCTAAACTCAAGTCAGAGTCTAGAGAAATATATGTGGGAGGAATTCCTGGTAAATCACACACTATGAATCCTACCATATTTGACAGGCTTCCTAAAGCAAAAGTCCCTTGGGTTTCCACATCTAGTTGCTGTAAAGAAAGGGCATCAATGGTTAATATTTCTTCTACATTAAATAAACAAACTATCAAATAAAAATATTTCATATTTATCTCAGAAAAGAAAAACTTTAAGACTGATAAGGGTAAGCACTGTCATTATGGATGTATTTTACAGGGGAGAAAAAAAAAGTACTTTGAGTACTTATATCAGGGGTACTAACTAACAAATGGACAAATCACATCATTATTTCCTTTGATATTTACAGTAATGTCATGAATCATAATGAACTAATTTTATATTAATGTAGGCGCCATAGGTACCTCTATGGAAACCCCACTGTAAATCAGTAATAATTAGTTGGGCTGTTCTTTAAAGTGTTCCTGCAACTGTTCCTGTTTTATGCAGTATCTCCACTATGAGGAGCAGTCTGACAGTCAACACTGTGAGCTCTTGTTAGTCCTCCCATTACTGTCAGAGAACAATTGCCTTTAATAACCTGATATATTACCTGTTGATTTTATTTCTGCCTTTGCCTTATATGACTTTTACGGGGAAAATTAAAGAATGAAAAGAAAAAAAAAAAAGTATATGTCAAAACAAAAATGTTAATAGTTTGAGATGGGAAGACATTTCAGACAATAAATCAGACAATAAATCTTTTTGGCCAGGGATAAATAACTTAGGCTCTCTGTCTCAGCAGCATATGCTTCCAAGACTTGGTAGATACTCCTGAAGAGCTTACCATCCACAAAATATTGAAGATTATAACACATTTGTGATTACAAGGTTTAAGAAGGGGCACAAGGTGGCTATGAAATGACGCAGTTTATTCATAATTAAGTCTAGATAGATAGATTAATTCTTGGTTTAGTTGAAGACAAAATCACTGTTGACTATATTACATTCCACTCTTGAAAAGAAACCCAACAGTGCAATTTAGGTTTAAACTGAAGAAAACTCTCTACACATTTGACATATATATAGATAGAAGTTAGGAGAAAGTGTTTTTGCTGTAAAGTGACATGCCTCAGGGTCATACCTCCTCAACTATTTTATTGCTGTTTTGAAAATAAGATAAAAGAAAATGTGCATTAAAAACATATTCAGCAAATCATTTTCCAAATATCTTTTTTCTACACCTGATAATTAAATGAAATATCTGAAGCAATTTTAGGCAGAGAAATAGGTGCACATTTTCCCACTTTATATGAAATACTTTTTCACAAAATACAAATTGACCTTAAATTGACCAAAAATGTAGGCCAGAAACTCAATGTCCACGTTCAGATAACATCTAGGTGGTCCCTCAGCCCACCAAGTCTCAAAGCTTTTTTTTTTTTTTTTTTTTTTTATTGTGCCATTTTTCTGAAAAACCCAAGTTTTTTTCCTATCATTACAATCCCTGATAAACAGTCTCTCCCCAGCTTTCCTGTAGGCCCTCTTTAAGTACAGGAAGGCCACTGTAAGGTCTCCCTGGAGCCTTCTCTTCTCCAGGCTGAACAACCCATACTTTCTCAGCCTGTCTTTATAGGAAAGGTGCTCCAGCCCTCTGATCATCCACATGGTCCTCCTGTTGGACTCACTCCAACAGGCCCACTTCCTTGTGTTGGGTGGCCAGAGATGAATGCAGTACTCCAGGCGGGATCTCATGAAAATGGAGTAGAGGGGAAGAATCACCTCCCTTGATCTGTGTCCATCTGCAGGCCATACTTTGATGCAGCCCAGGATATGGTTGTCTTTCTGGGCTGCAAGCACACAAACTTTTCATCCACCAGTACCCCTAAGTCCTTCTCCTCAGGGTTGCTCTCAATCTACTCATCGCCCAGCCTGTACTCATGTTTGACCCAGATGCATAACTTTGCAATCGGCCTTGTTGAACACATGATGTACACACCAGTCCACCTCTTAAGCCTGTCAGGGTCTCTCTGGATGGAAACTGTTCCCTCCAGTGTGTCAAGTTTAGTCATGTATTCCCAACTTTCACTTGTTTTAAAGGAAGCTCAGGGAACTTAATTTACCAAAATATAGGTCTTTATCCTGTCTTGTAGGTAGGCATATATAAATACATGTATGTGTGTGATTATATATTTATACATGCATTGGTTAATTAAATCACCCTCCAAACCATTTGTATGTTTTTCTCTACAATACAGGGATAACAAAATCAGGTCCTGGTATGAACTATTACATGTAAAAAATATCCATTTAATTGGAAATGGGTCAGTGCTTGGACACTAAGCCACATATATAGCCTCCCTTCTTTTTCCCTCTATTTTCTCCCTTCTTCCTTTTTCCCTTCCCCTCTTTTCCTTCCTTTAAAGAGACACAGACACTGATGTGGTATTAGTAACACAATGAGAGGATTTCTAAGGGTCCAGGAGGAAAATCTTCTAGCATGACACCCATACAAGGAACCATAAATTATCAAATATATTATTTAACAGCAGATGGCATGCTCTTATTTCCTTTTAAAAGTAACATAAGATCTTTCAGAATGCTACAAATATGTAGCCTTACAATCACTAATTTTTTGGAAACCATTTCTAGTGCCTTGTAGTTAATGAAGTTGTACAGGCAGCTTGTGTCCTTTCACAGTTGAAAGCAGGGGTAAACTTGCGGGGGAAAAATAAAATACATGTGAAACCACTTTAAGAAAAGATTGAGATATATACAACATAATACAATACTCCAATGAGGAAAACATTTCTGTCACATTTGTGATTTCTGCATAGCTTCCTCTGCTGTGATATAAACTGTCTTATGCATAATAATAAAATCAAGGTGAATCATTTGTTCAGAAGCATTACATATGCATATTTCACAATGGAAAATATTTCTAAACAAAAGAAAGTATATTATTTAACTTCCACAGCCATGCAAATGTACACGTCCAAGATGATTACACAGAACACATCTAATGTTATCACATATCAATTAATGCAAAAGAAATTCATGTTTTATTTGAGGGTAGAATGAACATCCTAGATGGATATTCTCCAAGAATGCCTATTCTTCAGCTCAATTGTCCTGGAAAACATTAAACAATAAGATGCAGTACACAAGAACTATCAAAAGGGAGCACTTTTGAGCCACTGAAACCATACAGCAGGCTGAAAACCACAATCTCCTAGCTGCAGACAATGATACTATCTCAGGTATTTTATGTGCTAAAATGATCATTAAAAATTAAGCACCACATATAAGCTGCCATTTAGAATATTAATTTACCTTTACTAATCATCTTTTTAACTTGAGGCTAAAAGAGTTCACTTACCATTCGGATACTCAGGCTTAGCCCATGAGATGTTAAAAGAGTCAGATGAATATGACTGGGCTTTCGGAGCAGGAACACCTTCTGGTGTACTCTCATCTGTTACAGCTTTGCTAGCTTCACTTATTGAACATCCACCTCCAGTGCAAGCCTTAAAATAAGCATATTTCAATGTAATACCAATAATTTTTGAGTCTAGCACTTAATTTTTGTAAAGTTTTATATTTTTTACATATCTGAACTTAGTAAGTCAGTGATTTGCATAAAAGATTCTTATCATAGATTTGGTCACCTCTTAACAAGAAATGTGCTATTTGTGATACTTATTTTTTAGGTATAAAATTGATAAAACCTTATACTAATGTTTGACTCAGCATTTTGCATTTGACTGTGAGTCACAATCACAAGTAGATTTCCACTGCTTTTGCAGAAACAGTGCAAAACTCTACTGGAATTGACTAAATAGTTCTCACAACTTTCAGACAATATACTGACCAACTTGCAGTGCACTTAAAAATTATCTTGAATAGTCATTCAGAAAAAAATAAAAAAAAAAAAGACATTTGGAGAGTCGTGCACTTCATGACAGCAGACTGAGTGTAGTGCAGATGCAATTAAAACACTGAAAAAAAACTTTATTATAAATCAATATGTAACAATTATTATTGCATGTTTATGGATAATAGTCAAATCATTTGTATTTCAGTTACTAGGAAAGATTGATTACACCACTTTTACATTTTGCTTGATTATGAAGCAACACAATGTACAAGAAATTGCACATCACCTCATATATCAGGCTTTTAAAGTTTCACATGCAGAAACATAAGACTACGAAGCTAGCTCTTACATATGCTGGTTTTCCGATTAATTGCACTAAGATTAATTACAAGAGGCAGGATTTGCTATAAAAGTTAAAAATATATATACAGAAATAGATTCTTTACTGGATTTCAATGTTTTGTTTGTTTGATTTATTTTTTATTATTTTTTTAAGCAATAAAATAAATTAAAATCTGAATTCAACAAAGATTCAGATACTCATTAATTAAAACTTATGGAATAACATTTGTTTTTGACTCTGTGTTGAAGTGGACCTTTCTGGATCATTGGCACAAAAAATAAAAAACCAACCTTCCTATCCAGATACCCAGGAATAAAATGCTTCTTTTAATCATGTGTATTCTGTTTTAAAGGATTAACTTCAATTTCCTATTTCTGAGTGCATTTCCAATCAGAGAACTGTCAGTGTATTTCTTACTCTGTTCCAAAGGCATATACTAGCCCCATGGGTAAAACTAAGAATTAGATGTAAATGAGAGGCTATTTTATACACCAAGATCATTTTGATTTCACTGAAAATTACACTCCCAACACAACTAAAGAATGACTCCTTGTGCTCAGTTTGGGCTGTCAAATAATGATAAAAGAATGCAACTTTAGTTTTGGGAACATCCAAAAATGGCATTTAAATTAAATGTGTTTGTGTTTAAAAATAAGTCATCTTAAACAAACACTGAGATAATTCTTAACATTTTGATAAGGAAAATATTTAATAACATCATATTTCCAGCAAAGCTACACTATTCTTCAAACGATTTAGCTCCTACTGACTTCAGGAAGAAGCCCAGAAAGCCACCTCTGGAAGACCTCTTCTTCCGATGTTCTTCACTCCCTTGTTAAATGCGTTCCATTGAGCTTTGCCTAGAAGTGGAGGGCTTTTTAATTCAGGGGTTCATTAACAGCAGCCTTCCCATTCATTTATTTCCTGAATTTCCTGAGTAATTTTAGTGTCTTGGAAACTTGCTGGTGTATGAAGTTTCTGATTCTTCTAGTGAAAATCAGTAAACAAAGCTCACCTGTACTTTAAATAGTGGAATTTTAGATTAGTGCAACCAAATGGGCTAGACATTGTTGGGACTTCAGTGATCACATCCAGTGATCACATTCAGCTCAAAGCCATGAAATCCTACATCCACATTGAATCCCATAGTGCCATGCTAAACTTCATTGAAAAATAGATTTGGGATAAAATTTGAAAAAATACCAATGCATCTAGAGAGCCAAGGGACAGGTGTACACTACATAATGAGACACAACACAGGGATTCTCCAGCTAGTACCTAAGCTAAACTACCCATGCAACACAGCAGCAAGGTGATATTAAACAGCTAAAAAGTTAAAACAGTCAAGCCATGGTGTGCCACCCCACCTAATTTTAAATGCAGCCTTTTAGTTTTCAGTTTGCTTCCAGTATGGCCTGGATCACATCCATCCATCTTAGAGCAGGAACAGAGCAAAAGGAAGTCCCTTTGTACTAAACCATGCAGACGTGACCTTAGGCTTCTCAGTTGTCTTTTGGAAAGAAGCATTAGACTTGTTTACAAAAGCTGTTGCACTCACAATATATAGCAATAAAATTGCTACATATTGCAGCAATTGGCTGTAATTGCTACAGCCAATATGTAATGTAGCAAAATGGCTGTAATCAATTGTGAAAAATTATAACAGCATACAAAGATAAACATTTTGTTAACTTTATTTAATGTACTTATATTAACCTTGCCATACAAAAGTTAAAGCCTGTGAGGTACTGAAAATTCTCCTAATCAGCTGAGTGTTCAAAGCTGCAATTTTTGATAACTCAATTTTCGTTTACCCACATAAACCAAAAACTGTTTTTGCATGGATACAAAATAAAATTAGTGTTACCTGTGAAACAAGCAAAAAGAAAAATGTTCTAGCTTACAAAACTATTTCATCCTAGAAAAAAAAAAAATAAATAAAAAAAAAAAAAAAGAGATTTTAATTAAGCCTCCAGTATTTAAGGTATGGTGTTGTTTTTGTTTTAAAACTTGTAATAAAATTCAGATAAAACTATATTTGAAACACTAAATGTTTTGACTTCTTTCCAGGAACATTTGGTTTCATTCTTTCATTTTGTTTCATTTTCTTGGGGTGGGGGGAGGGGGCTGCTCATGGGTTTATTATTGTTTGTTTGTTGTTTTGTTTTTTGGTTTTTATTTTTTACCTTTTTGCTTCAAGTATAATAATTGTCTACTTTTAACCTTCATAACTTGTAAATCTCTACTTTTACATAGTTCTCAAACTACTCTGACAAGTTCTAAATACAATGGGTACAAATATTTTAAGACTATCTGTTCTACTACACCAAAAAAATGGGCATCTCATGTACTTTTAGACTTGCTATCTTTAAAGCTGCAAGGACACTTACATCTTCTAACCTGCCTATAACAGACCATTTTGTCTGATTGACCATCACCAGAAGAAATTATCTTTCTCTCAGTTTCTGGTTATCATTGATGCAATATAGATAGATAGATAGATAGATAGATAGATAAGAGAGAGGAAAAAAAAATATAAAGATCAAAGGTTCCTAAAAATGTATGTAAAACTTTGCAAAGAGTTGTACACTGTAATGAAATAAAAACAAAATCTACACACCACTTCATTGTTTTAACTATATCCCAAGGCAGAACCACCAAATGAGGCAGTCCTGGCACAGCAAGACAGCACAAATACTTTTGATAGTCTTGGTTGCTTATGAAGGTTTAAAGTGCTTGCTGAAGTGCTATTGCAGTTTTCAATATGGTACTATTTTACATGGTATGTAATTTACTATGCTGAAATGTCTGGGCACAAACGAATTAATTTCAGCACAAATGTAAGCTTTAATTAGACTGAATATCCTTGCTTTTTCAAGTTCAAGTCAGATCGTTACCATTACCCGATTTTTATTTTTTTTTTTTATGTTTTTATTTTTTTTTTTTTTGTGGAATAGTATTTAGAACGTTCAAGAGCATGTTAAGGGAAAAAAAAAAAAAAAAAAAATGAATGCATACCCAGTCTACATAAATGTAAATTTATTCATAATCAAGAGTGGAATATTTTTCTATGGCATTTATCAAAGCAAATATCCTTATAAAGGTATTGTTATAAAATCAACAGTGTGCTTAAAACAAGGGACAATCTCATGCTTTTATATACATATTTTCAGGTTTGTTAGTGAACTGAATCTTCTCCATATTATCAGAAAACCAAAACCATTACTATAAAAATACAATGAAAGCACTGAGGTATTTTAAAATATTTTGAATAAACAAACCGGTACGTTACAGTGACCTCTTTTCCTTTCTGCTATTTACTTCTATGTATGGATTTAAAAAAAAAAAAAAAAAAATGGTATAAAATATGAAAAGCTATCATTTTCAAATACATTAAATATTTTTTTGCACATGTTGGGGGCAGGCAACATTTTTAAGTCTTCCATACATTTCTGCTCAATTCTTGATCAGAACCTTGACTAATTAACATTCAAGCTATCCCTGAAGAAAATCTGTATTTAAATTACATACACATTTTTGAGGGCTCGTTTTGAAATAAAAAACACCTATCTCTACTCAGGATGGCTCATCAGCCTTAGTTTCAGAAAGAAGAGGTTAAAAACAGACACACGAACCATTATTTAAGATGTTAACAAAATCAGAATCATTTTCACCATTTTACACCTCTATTACACATCTTTAAAACTTACAGCTAGTTTTACGAGGTATTCAGTACCCGGGAAAAGCTGCTGAATAGTAAAATCCAGAAAAAGTTCTGTGCTGTTATAGATTACATTCCACTTTGTAAAATTCTGCTCATTGTTGGCAATATAAAGTATATAGCGATCTAGAATTCCATTTACTTCTATTGGTTCATTCCATCTGCAAATAAAAGCAAAATATGATTAAGACCAAGAAAGATTCAGATCGTACTGAAAAAAAAAAAAATGTAACTGGGACTTTGTGGATTTTATCTTAAGAATTGGAAAACATACCTGTGCAACCATAAAAATAAATCTAAGGCAAATACTCTAATGCAGTATTTGTACTCAGTAGATAAACGATTACAATAACGCACATAGCAGGGGCTACAAAACAGGCATATCACCAGAACATTTCCTGCTCTGAAGTTTGCAGAGGCTATGCCCATATGTAGGTTATACTGATTGCGTAAAGACAAAATGGAAATTAAGTTGGCAAGCGATAATCAGAAGGTGCACAGAACCACTAAACTAATCACTTCTATGCATTTAATCATAATAAATTTAATTTTATGTCACAAACCCTTCCCCTGATTGAACTCACTGGAATTCTTGAATAAACTGATGCACTATTGTGTTGTCAGGAAAAAAGAAATCTTTACTTACTGTACATATATTGTTCTAGAATCCGAAACTGTCAGTACCGGGGCATCTACATGAGATGGTGGCAGCTGTGCTGTAAACAAGGTGACCTGGGAACTGTTTGTACAGCCAGCAAGCGTGCAGGCAGTGAGCAGAAATTGGTGTGGCATAAAAACTGCTAAATCTAGGGCAAAAAAAGAAAATGTGAATTTACTTTGCATATTAATTTTATCTTGTTTCTCTGTAACTTTCAGATGCTAGTTAATTCAGAAAATCAAGAGGAACGGGAACTTATCTTTCTCAAATGTTTCAGATTTGACCCAGAACAGTGACAAGAAGTGTTTGTTGTTTAATAGCAAATAACTGCAAATTTGGACAACTAACAGATCTAGGGAGCTTACTTTGGTTGAGATGGCCGCATTGTACAGTACAATGGTGTTACATACTATATTAATTTACTACAGTGGCAAATGATTACCTTTAGCATGATTAAATCATGTCAATTTAATGGAAAACAAGTATAGGTTCACTAACAGACAGATTATATTTTTCTACAAAATGTGCTGTACGTTACACAAATGTCAAGCATTGATGCACACAATGATTCACTCCATGTAATTTCACTTTAAGCATGAACACAAAAGAAGCTCCGAAGCTCACCGTTGCCACCACTCAGACTGGCCTGTTCTCTCCTATTTGTCCTCATCAAACATTTGTAATATACATTTCAGTAAGAGACTACTTTTCTAATACTATAGGAAAACAACCGTTGTTATTTATTACAATTTCAATCACAATATTTCAATTACTGAAGAAAATGGTGAATAATCGTTGCTAAATAAATATTCCAAAAGATCTTTAGCTTCATATATTCTTTAGGAATCCTGTATTAACAAAGAATGTTTGTCAGAAAAAATATAGTAGGAGAGTAATTCAGACAGAATTTTCTCATTTTCATTCTCATTGCAATACAAATTGGAGATTTTAATGAGCAAATATAAGCAGGAATTTATGATTGAGATTTTGACAAGAGTGTAAGGTATACAAGTAAAATATACAAGAAAAATAATTGTTATAAAAGCAAATTTTTAGTTAGCCAGAAGAGCTCTGCATTTTTGCAAGACATAAATGCTAGTGTATCTAGAAACAAATAATATACAAATAATAATTTTGTGCAAAATATTTGTGAACAGATATATGAAATATTTGTGAACACAAATTCACAAATTGCAACTGGATGACAAAGGTATCACTAAAACAGAAATGCCATAGACCCAACTTCTTTCTCATTATTTTTCACTTCATCTAATGTCCCCAGTCCCAGCTGCAATGGAATTCCTTCTGATTTATTCCAGTATTTGTGTGGACAGATGAATTCCTTCATTTTTATTGAAAATTCAGTTATGCTGTAGTACCCTTCCTATGAAGCACATGGCAAAATGTGAATTAAAAAAAAAAAAAAAACACCCTGTTGTAACCAAAAAAAAAAACATCAAGGGGATGCCTGTAACACAGTGACGTGTTTACATGTTTAATCAACATAATGGGTCTGATTCCACCAGGGTTAAGCAGTGCTTATGTGGGTGAGAGGGGGAAGGCACACTCCAGAGCAGGTGCTCAAGCTGGCTCAGAAAACAGAGAAAGCAAACTCCATACATTGCACCATGTTGCCCTCATTAGTGTACACCTTCCTACGTCCCTGTTTCCCCCCAGCTGCCATCAAGGAAACCATAAAAAGTATAGGGGAGGATGGAAAACTCAAAGATAAATCTCTGTACTCCGTATTCTGGGTGGGTAAAAAGTGACCAGAAGTGACCAGAAGGAATTTAGTTTTAGAAATACCTAAACGAACAGCCAAGAGTAATCTGTGGCACCTGTTTAATTTATATCCTTGTAAACAATGAATGCACATTCCTCTCTTTAAGCTGACATTGTCTTGTGGAGCTATAGTTAGTGCGAATATAGCACAAGAGAAGGAAGAAGAGAAAAAGTGGATTTCTCCTCTTCCATTTGTTTACGGCAGTTGACATTTTTCATAGTACAGAGATTTGGGATGGCAGGAGGGAGGGATATTTTTCTCATCTTTAAGGGAAATCCTTCATCAACTAACTGTTTTTTTGAAAAAGTAGCTTGTACTGAAAAACCATGATTTGATGCACACTCTAGCTGATGAGACTACTCGCTTGAATAAGAGTTTCTCGAAGTACCTAGCTAAATTTGAAGAGGGAGGAACTTGGTCAAGAATTAAGAGAATGGATGATAGAAAATGTTTTATTTCTCTCCTTAAAAAATAAAAATAAAAAAATCAAAAGAATGGGAATAACATGGAATGGAAACACAGGGCAAAGGAGCAGCAAAGTCCTTTGGGATCAGTTTAAGAGGATGCTGAGACGGGAAAGAAAGAGGAGAAGTTAAAAAAAAAAAAAGAGAAAGATAAAATATGGAAAAAGCCACATGTGACACATGTGACTAGGATCAAATGAGATCTTTATTCCTCATCTTGGTTTAAGAATGATGATTTATTTTGACTAATAAATGCTGAATAAACATTAAATGAAGTCTGAAAGATTTTGGTGTGATGCAGGGTAAAAAAAGAATGACGTTAGGGGGAGCACAAGAAAA
Organism: Stictonetta naevosa; assembly: GCA_011074415.1. NCBI lineage: Eukaryota > Metazoa > Chordata > Aves > Anseriformes > Anatidae > Stictonetta > Stictonetta naevosa. The sequence continues at coordinate 18,983,314 of CM021699.1, forward strand.
TACAGAAATGACAAACTTAAGAATGTGACTCAAAGATTGAGCTTTGCCATCAGTTAAAATCTCTCCACAGATTTCATCAGGGTTTGGATGAGCCTGCATATAGCAAAGGTTTTTTTTTTTTTTTTTTTTTTTGTAAAAACTTAGAACTAGAAACTGACTAACTGAACAATAAAAATCATATTAAATCATAATCGATTCAATCATTTGTCACAATCTGATTTGGTAGATATTTTCCTGTTTAAAGTTTAAAGTGTTCATAATGGATTAATGGACTCAAACAACTAAAGATAGGAACATGAATTTGAACGATGAGGGAGGAGGTTCTTAAAACTACAAAGCTACTGTTTGTCAAGGTCCTCTAGCAACAATGCCTTGTTTTTCATTTGCTTGATTGCATGATTTGCATAAGATCAAATGTAGGCAGTTGTAGACATGAAAAACAGATCACTCAGACATTAGAAATGGATCCACAAGCATTATCTAGAAATGTGTTACAAGAAAATACATCACAGTGCATGGAAACCTCAGTGATTAATGTCAAACAAACTATAATTTACAATATAGAGCATGAATTATATGCTATTTTACAATTGATTTCATGCTATTGCTGGAAGAATTTCATTGATCTCAATCTATAAAATGAACCAAATAAGCAGAGAACTATTTTCCTTTTAACTCACAGCAAAAACTGTTTGTTTATTATTATTATTCTTTTACAATAGAAAACTAGAGACTTTTTTTTTGCTTGATCATGTTATATGGTCATTTGTTCCTCCATTGCAGGCCCCTGTTTTACTTCAAAATAGTATCAAATGCTTCTTACTGCAATTTTCCAATAGCTACTCTCTTAAATTACTGATTTCTTTCCAAATAAATTTAAAAATTATAGAAGTTTACTAAGAGAAGCCTAAAATCAGGATTTTATCTTGTATTAATTTCTGGACCTGGAAGGGCACCAAAGGGCAAGCATAAAAGACACCTTCCAAGCAGGTACAGGATTCCCTCAAATCACTCTACTAAGGTAGCAGGTAGCCAGGAAAATAACTAATCATTTTTTTCACATCAAAAACAAAAAATAAGAAAACTAAAATAAAAGCCCATGTATATTTTAAGACTTTAACTTACTCAAGATGATGGAAGGGATCTTTTACCTCAGAGGCAATACAAACAAAATAAATTCCTTTCTAGTTCATATGTGAGCAAGATAATTGCTAACTATGGTGGCTATCATTAAAATCGACATTTTCATACCACTATATGTATAATGTATATGAAACTCCTCACACTAAGGTAGCTATTTAACTATAGTGGTTGGTATATATGCAGTTTCTAATAACCAACAACACAGGTTCTGATAGCACAATCAATGCATGAGACAGAAAGAATAAAGAATGACTCTGTTTGGATGGTCAATAAGAACACTCACTTTGCTTTGATCAAACTTAATGGGTAGTCTTTGAAAGATAATATGTTAACACCACAATGCTACTTTTAGCAGAGATTTTGCTGAGATAGAGAATAAAAAGAAAAACACAGCAGATAAAAATAAAGAAATTTGAGATTTAAGAACTTGGTTCAAAACATGAACTTTACAGTCAAAGTGTTAGAGTACATCACAACTCAAAAATAACAAAGTATTAATGTCTACAGTGTTTTAATTTATCTGTACTATAGAAGTAGAATCACATACCTTTCCTCCCTCTCCTCTTCCACTCTCCCTTACTTCAGGCACCTATTTTAAGGACTAGAAATGGCAACATACTGTCCTGGTGAGTGCTCAGCTGAAAAGTGACTTGTGTAAGGAACCCTACATAGTTTCTCTCAGGAAAATAATTGAGACAATAGCTATCCCATCGCTATATTCAAAGGAAAATAATATGACAGCACCGTAGCAAGAGATTGTTAGCAGCACAACAAAGCAAACCTGCTGTGAGTATGAAGATGAAAAACTTCCAAGGAATTCCAAACACCACGTTGTTCACATAGGTAGATTGTATGACTGCTTCAGCTCATCACTCACTTCCTTTCATCTTCTCTCTCATAGTTTGTTAAACTAACTCACAGTAACTTAATATTTAATTAGAAGATAAACTCTTTGGTACCATAAATCCACATCACCAAGATACAACAATGCCCCCATTTGATATTATGCACTATTGTAAAAAAATCACAATCAGAGGAGATGCCAAGATTGTATTATCAGGCTTACTTCATGGGATATCATTAGCAGTTCTTGCCCTTCCACCATTTTCTGAAAAGAAGCAACAATTCACATATAACTTTCAGTATAGTATATTCTGCTTTCTGTATTTATAAAGCACCAGTCACTTAATCATACTGACCCTTGAAGAATCAGCACTAATGTTCAACCTCCTCTGGGAAGGTTTTATACTAGTGCTGCATCTTTCTCACAGATCTCCTGAAGATTGTTCCAGTATTAGAATTAAAAGAATTTTGTGAAGCTACTAAAAACTAGGGCTATGAATAAAGGAAGAGAAGACAAACACAGGGGAACAAATAATTATTTTCAGAAAGCACCATAAGTTGCTGTTCTGCTCTCTAACCAGCAAAAGTGTTGACACAATGGCATATGGACTAAACTTTGCTTCTAGCTGGCCATCTAGCTGATGTGTTATAGAAGCTATTTAACTCAGCAATAAGTATTGCTGGTTTTCTAAATTTCTCATAAAGGAATAAAGCCCCATTGGAGCTGAGGTTTATATGCTGCAGAAGAGTTCAGGTAAGATACAACCTCACTGCCACATCTGGAGAATTAAAGAGCATAGCATAAAACCAGGTATTACACAGGATCACAAAAAAAAAAAAAAAAACATGACAGTCGTGTTAGCCTGTGTAGAAAAAAAAATGCATAAATTAAGAAGTCATATGGAAGTAGGAAAACCCTTCAGCACACAAGTGAAACAGAAGGATCCCAAACTCTTCTAATTCTGTGAGCCTAAACTCATCCCTCAAATGCTATGTTTTACTGTGATCAACTCACAAGGTCACATTAATCTCTACTCCTGATCATTTTGTTTCTTTCCTTCTTTGCTTCTTGCTTAAACCATTAATTTTACCATTATCTTTGCAAGGTATATCACCCTTTTTTTATTGAACATTCATAGTTATCTTTCTTTGATTGCAAAGCTGGACTGAAAGGATGCCAGTCTTTGATTTTAAAGCCAAGTCCCTGAGATAGTTACTACAGGTAACTCCAGACTTTGTTCTCACTCCCCAGTTAGGACACACTAGTTTGAAATGCTAAGGATGCTCAGCTGAAGAAAACTCTACTCATGGATTTCCACAGACCATATTGCTTAGGAAAAGTGGAAGGGAAGCATCAGATTTAACATTTAAACTTCTCTTTCAATTGCTTACCCCTACTCAATCTATTCTCTGTGAGTGCAAAGACACCCCACATCCCTGAACACAGAAGAATCATAGTGCCTGCGTGAAGCTCCTGGAACACTCCCTCAGCTAACATCCGTAAGCTGTTCCCTTGGCCTATCATCATTAAGCACCATCAGAAAAACATATGGGCCTGGTTTTGGACTTTTCTTGCTGCCATAATAACACATAGCCAGTCAGTGCAAACATTCAGTGTCAAACAAGAGTAATGAACTTCCAAGTTATGCATTTGTTTACTGGAGTTAAAACCATGCATTGTCTCCCTAGTTCACTCCAATTATAACAGCAGGACAAACACAGTGAGCCTGAAGGTCAAAGGGAGAAAAACTCTGATGAGGACAGAGCACATTCCTTTTTACCAAGTACATGAAGAGAAGTAATTGTGGTCATGCCAATATCACCTTCATAGTTTTATTTCTCTATTTGTCATTTATTTGCACATCAGGTTTCCTGACATAGACCCACTTTTAAGATTTAAATGCAAATTTCCATTCATGAATGCTTCCAGTCCAGTCATTGTATTGTTATCAGCTTGAAGGGGGTGGGGACTTGTTAGAATACATTAGAAAAACATGGTCTTTCAGTCAAAGTTAAGCTCAAAATATATGAGAAATAAAAAAAAAAAAAAAAGAACATTTTACCACTGTATTAATGTCAGCTTAATGTTCTCAACTGGAAAATAAATTTGCACTAGGTAACCATGTTGCAATTCTGAATATCAGATACCTACTGCTATAAAACTGGAACTACTCTGGATTCACATCAGTGTGACCAAGAACCCATTGGCTCTCTAACAGAAGTACACTCTGTACTCCCAAGTAATTTCAATCTTGCTGCAGAGATAAAAACAAAATTCAGATTCACCTTACAGTTGGTGCTGAGTTAATTGTATCAGGTCAAGAAAAATGCCACTTTTACAACCCAGTAAGGAGCACATCTGAATGTGCAGCTGTGGTAAGAGAAGCCAGTAAGATGGTAAGTTATATAAGAATATATGATAAGTAATACAGTGACTATTACTATCCATTTTCTATAAATCAATAGTGCAGGCTTATCAGGAAAAGCATATATTACAGATTACAGATTGCAGAAATAAAGTCTGTCAGGAAAATGGCAATGAGAAAGCAGGCATACAAACACTCTCTTAGGAAGACAGTCTGGAGAAAAAAAAAAAAACTGAGAAAAGGAAACAAAGAAGATAACACACCATACATGTATATAAGTATGTGAGTGCTACATAGAAAAGCAATTAGGATTTTGTGTTCCCAAGAACTCCCTTTCAATTGTTCAGAAAAAAAAAAAAAAAAAAAGACATCCAACAAATTTAGAAAGTGCAATTTTCAGCTTAACTCACTGCACTTAAAATCATAGAACATCTACTGCTGACAGGAAGATTCAGCTTTACCTGTATAAATCAAATTCTGGGGTGTTATAAATATCAACATTGTACTTTTAAAACTCTTTTAATAAGCACTGTAATTTGCAAATGTGAGGAACAGAAACCCTGAAAGATTTCTATATTTCTCTTATCCAAAACTAATTAGAACTCTGCAGCATTCCATGTTTTTTATTATTATTATATATATATATATATAACTTTTCTTGACTAAGCAAACAAAAATGGAGAGGAGGAAGGAAGTTAATTTCCAAAAGAAATATTTTCTTTGACTAAAAAAAAAAGATCTACTAGTAGATTTTACTTAATGAAATTGAATATGCACACTAAATCTCAAAACACCATTTAAACCAAAAATATTGTTTTAATCAACAAAATATTCAACCCCAAAAAATTCATCAAGAAACTTGGGACAGGACACTCAGACCAGATATTGGAATCTAATCAAGACAAATATGACAATACCTGCTCAAAGTGGTGTCAGCTATTACAGAGATTACAGATTATAAATTCATAGGTTATAACCCTTATTTAGGTATGATGTATTTTAAACCTCCATTATGGGTAACTTGTTCCACTGTTTTGCACAGTTCCAATGCAAAATGATTAGAGAACAACTCTCACCATCCAGTCAAGGCATAATGTGATTTAAGAGTTTTGGCAGAAGAGATACTATTGCCTTCCCAGGACCAGAGCAGCTCTGTGTATCTGAATTATGGTCAGAGAATAAAAGATTTTCCTAAAACATTACTGTCGTGCTTGAACAGAAATAGTGGGAGGATTCAGCTTCTGAGCATCACTCCTAGACAAGACATTTTGCAGCAAGTTGAATCTGCTGCAGGACCACAAAAACTGAGCTAGTTTTCAGTCAGCTGCAGAATTATCAGCATTATAAAATATACTGTACTCCTACCTGTTCTCCTCTGTCCTTACCAGAGGAATCAGCCCCAGCTGTTGAGTCATTGATATGGTCACCATGTAGTTGGGGAAACTTATTGAGATCTCTTTTTGCATATTTTTTTTTAGTTCATTTGCTTTATACATTTTTTCAACACATACTTTGTAAAGGAAAAAAAAATCCTTGAAAAGCCCAAAGCCCAAAGTTTTTTTCAACTTGACATGTTGCACTACCCAGTCATGTCATGCAGTGTCAGTAATGTCATCAGATAACATAACTGCCACAATCTGATGTGATGCATTAAACTGGGATTACCAGAATAAATCATGTTTGTGGGTACACAGATCACAGGTGGTGCAGTCAGCAGCTCTGTATTATGGCATATCTATAGGATGTGCAGATTAGGATATAACATTCAGAGGCTTGTTCTCGTTTGTGAAGTGCTTTGCAACCATAACTCAATAGTAAGGAGCCACCAAACAGTTATAATAGCATAAACCATCATCAGGGAAAAATACAAATCGATCAGTGCCAGTGATATAAAAGAAAGAGCATGCATCTGTCCCCAGTCTCATAAATTCAGTGGTTGTTGAAGGCTTTTTCTGTATTCCACATGTAGTTTATTAATAACAATAACTATCATAAATAATAATAACTCTGAGTAGCTTATTTCAAGATGAATGTGCTTATTATCTGTTGGTCCTCTCCCTTATTTCTCACATCCTGTCTATATTCCTCCTGTAAATGGTGGGGAAGACCCAGTTTAGTTTATTGTTTGGAGTTTATGCCCTTTAATTGGCAACGGTGTGCTATGTCAAGAAAGTTGTCTACGTAGGCTCCCTGAAATATCTGCATATCTTAACTTGCATGCTAAGCTTGTACAAAGGAGGCATAGAATTTACATTCTATTGCATGTTATAAATAAGTAATAAGAACAGATTAGAATTATGCTTTTACGCCTACTAGTGAGAGAGAGATGCATAATTCACAAGTGGTGTGAATTAAGAGACTTGAATTTCACCCCAACCCTCTCCCCCTCCAATCTTGTGCATGTAGTACATGGTGTATTTTTCAGTCCCACTGCTGCACAAAGGTGTTTGTTTTCTCTGCTTAGCCTTAGATTTTGTAAGCACCACTCTTTTTTTTTTCTTGAAAAATAAATAAATAAATAAAGACACTATATCTTAGTTGGGAATGGTTGGGAATCTCTTTGCTTTGTTACAATATTGGTGTCATCTTTCCCAGTTTGCTTGCTATACTCAGGGACATGACTGTAAGAGGCAGATGTTAACTCTCAGTGCTTTCAGAAGGTGCCAGAATAAACTGAATTTTTCAGCTTCAAAGAGAACACAGAACTTGCAAATGGATCTTTGTTACACTTGATAGTCAGCATGACATAGTGCACCTCTAGTTGGGTCTCCTTAAAGAGAGTATTTCACAGAATCACAGAATAGTCTAGGTTGGAAGAGACCTCCAAGATCACCGAGTCCAACCTCTGACCTAATGTTAACAGTCCTCCACTAAACCATATCCCTAAGCTCTACATCTACATGTCTTTTAAAGACCTCCAGGGATGGTGACGCAACCACTTCCCTGGGCAGCCTATTCCAGTGACTAACAACCCTCTCAGTAAACAAGTTCTTCCTAATATCCAACCTAAACCTCCCCTGGCTCAATTTTAGCCCATTCCCCTTCGTCCTGTCACCAGGCACGTGGGAGAATAGACCAACCCCCACCTCGCTACAGCCTCCTTTGAGGTACCTGTAGAGTGCAATAAGGTCGCCCCTGAGCCTCCTCTTCTCCAGGCTAAATAGTCCCAGCTCCCTCAGCTGCTCCTCTTAAGACTTGTTCTCCAGACTCTTCACCAGCTTCGTAGCCCTTCTCTGGACTCGTTCGAGCATCTCCATGTCCTTCTTGTAGCGAGAGGCCCAAAACTGAATACAGTACTTGAGGTACGGCCTCACCAGAGCTGAGTACCAGGGGACAGGTAATCTCAAGGTAATTTCAAGGTAATTTCAAAGTAATCTCTAAAGCGATAACCCATTCATGTATCCACCTTCTCTTCCAAAGCCTACAATCTAAAGCCTATTGTGACCATAATTTATATGACGTCACATGTGGGTCACGGATTTTGCAGAACTTGCTGCTTCCACCACAGTAATTCTACCTCTAAAAGCACTCTGTTACCTGGTGATAAGGTATAGCAACAAGGAATGGTCTGAATCTAGTTACTTGAGTCTAGTTGATTGAATCTAGTTACTCTAATGTATTTTGGTTCTCTGGATGAAGCACTACTGTGTTGATTAATGTACCTCCCAAAGAGGCATCACTAGGGGCAGACCCTACCGTGCAAATACTTTTAATTATGCTCTAGCTTTATCTGTCATCTGTTTATTCTGCCTCCATCTCTGCCATGCAACCTGTTTTCATAGTTAAGCTAAGATGTGTCCATCTTTTTCTGGTAACCTTCATTTTAATTTATTTATCTTTTATTTCTTCAGTGTATCTCACTTTATTCTTAGTTTTCCTTGACAAACATTCTATGTACTTTGCCTGTAAATTTAGGAGAAAGACTTCAGTTATACATGTATTTTAATTCCCAGTACAATTTAATATTTTCACAATTAAATTGCAAGAATGGTATTAAACCCCAATAGCCATTACCTCAAAACATGTTACTTGAAACAACAACAAAAAAATACTTTTACCCTAACTTTTAAGAAAAGCAACAGGTACCACAATTATTGATTTGTAGGAGATCATTCTTAACTTTGAGTGAATGAAAAGGCTAGAACTCCAGCTCATGAAAACACAAGGACATTCTTGTCAATTACATCAAATTATTATTCCTTGATCAGAAAACAGACGTGTAACAATATTAAAGTAATTACAAGTAAGCTCCAAAGTTTAAGTCAGTATGAAATCTGACTTTCAGAAGAAAGCTAACCCATTTTGTACCAACATGGGTTACTTTCAATGACTGATAATTTCTTTCATTTTTGAAATTTCTCTTGGAACAGACTGGAGATACTTTCACCACTTACGTATCAATTGTATGAACCCACCCAGTCTAGCCAATGATCCTGGACAGATGAGCAAGACCATCATGAAGAACCAGAAGCTCCTAATAAGCCAGATTATCTAGTTACATCTGAATAACCATTTCAACTGCATAATTCTAACAAAGGGGATGATGTAAAACTATTCACCCACTATTTTATCAAGGAAGTATTCAGATGTTGTCAGAGTTTCCACGAACATGCACATAAGCTTCCAAATGAGGAATATTCATTTTTATCCTATATGTATTTTGTAATACAGAAATAAATAGCAATTAATTCAAAATACTGTACAGATGTCTTGATTTCAAGATCTTGTTTGTCTGGTCTGAGCACAAAACCTATGTTTAAACATGCTGTGTTTTAGCTGCCCCTACTGTTTATTCAGCACTGATTACAACTCTGATTTACACTGGCTAGAAAAAATATAGATAATAAAAATATTAAAAGTCTTCCCCAATATATTTGTGTAAAAATGTATATATTTATGCATCTCTATTGATGGAAACCACAAATGCTCACAGAAAGAGCACAGAAACTTATTGATTAAATTGATGAAACAACAAATTAAAATTATAAATTTCTAATGATAAACTTCCAGATACCAAAATCTGGCAGTATATTAGTGTAAAAATCACTTATTTTTTTACATGTGCAGACCATGAGCAGTGCCTCTCCTTACCAAAATGATTGAACAGCACCATTCTGAAATTAGAAATCCAGATGCTTATTTACACATAGCCATAAACATAACCACATAAAAAAATTAAAAAAAAAATAATCAAGATATGAATACTGCAGATGTATCTTACAATAAAGGAACGTGGTGTATCCAACAGCTGCCATTACTAGAACAGTAACCATGTTTCTCATCCACACTTGCATTCATCTTAATTCCATGAGGATAAGCATCTTAAAGTACACTAATCAGATGTTCGTCTTATATGTTTAGACTTAAGTTCACCTAAGACATTTCTGGCCATGCACTAATTACTCATCTGGTAACACATCCATGTGATTTCTACTCTATTTATAGAATAAAAAACAGGAAAATGTAGAGGGAAAAAAAATATATAATTTAAAAAATAAAAATAAAAAGGAGAGAGAAAATCCCCACCAGTTTTCAAACTAAAATTTATGTTAAAAGCTTCAGTCAGAAATAGACTGTCATAAAAATACAGTATTTCACGGAAGACTAGTGTAAAGCATGATGGAGTTCAGTAGTGACTAAAAGGTTACTAGGCTTTATGTAAACAATTAAGGTGATCAGTGTAGAAACCTCAGTTAGATATCTGGCAGCAATTCAAGAGGAAGAGAAAGATCATAGAATGCTTTTCATGTTTTTTATGACATGTCTTATGCCTTGCATACATAACTTAGGAGGATAGGGAAACAGATTTTGAAAGTACAAGAATCCTCCTTCAATCATTCCAACCATCAAATATTTTTAAAATCAAGATTGAATCAATACTCAAAATACACAAAGACCTGGACCTACAGTAACAGAAAAAGACATCAATTGGTGAAGCATTTTATTAATGTCAGTTGAGGGAAGTTGCTTTCAAATTAATTGAAATAACTAGGCAAAAACATATGCAAATGTCAAAGATTCACCTTTCATAAAACTGTCTTATTATAGCTTTTTTGCTTTTTTTTTTTTCAATTACTAACTTGCTAAAAATGTTTAATAATGGCTAATGACTCAACACCCACATGATCATGCAGTTAGTATAACTAAGGAAAAGAGGAACCCCTAGCTGGGGACCTTCAGGAAGTGTTACTGTGATGTTACCTGCCTATACTTTGTCACCATTTATTAATATCTTATTAGTGATAGTGGAAGGTGAAAATTAAAGAGAAATACATGTACTGCTCAGACAGTATAATTATCACAGCTGATAAACATGTAATATCAGCATAGAAGAAAGTATCTGTCTTAAATGAAATAGTGCTTGGTAGTACAGGAGACCCAATGGTCCTAAATGAGCGAGGAGAAATATGAATAGGTTTTCTGTGGCATAAGGAAAATGTTAGAAAGTAGCTTCATTATGCAGCTTGCAATATCAAAAAGGCCACCCCACTCCTTCCAAGCATATTAAGTTAGAGGTGAGTGAGATAGATCCCTATGAATGGATATCAAGAGATAGCAGCATGTTTGGCCTTAGTCCATCTCTGCAAGACGCATCACATCTTTATTTACATGAGGCCAGCATTGCCTGAAACTAAACATAAACCATTTACTGAGGGTGCAAAAATGATCCTGGCAAAAAATTATCTTGGGAAAATAGAGACACTTTTCTTTATCTATAAACATATGATTTGTAAGTTTAACAAAAAACCTTGCAGTTTCTGATGCTCTTCTAAGGTACTTATTTTAATAAAGGTGCGATTGAATGAAATCTTCACTTAAACTATATGCCAATGGATCTATTTTATCAGCAAAATTGTAAACAGAATAGAAGCCACCACTTACCTTTAACTAGCTTCAGACAAACAAACTATAACTGCCACATGTGCTGCCGAAAATTAGTTCCCGCAAAAAGTGTTTCAAGCTATGAGCACAACCTGACCAACCAAGCACACTCCAGTTCTTAGAAATCTAAGAAGACCTCTCAGATTTAAGAGGAAACAAGGGTCACTGTGTGACAACTGCTTACAAAGAGGTCATGTCACATAACAGGGCCCTGCATGAAGTTCTTACTGATGAAAGAATGCAGACAAACAGATTGCACCTTTCAGAAATGCTAGAGGAAAGATGAAGATATGTATGACATTAGACCAGCTTGCCCAAGAAAGGGTCACACAGGCAAATGTGGCGAAATAAGAATTGGCTGTTGACTGCAGGGATGAAGGCTTGAGAAGACCTGAAAATCCACATGACAATGCAGAACAGCAGAATATCTCCAAGATGGTAATGTGTGGATGGCAAGCTTGTCCACTTGCTATAATAAAAATGTAGAAATAAATAAGAAAATAGATCATACTTAATTTTTTACAAACAGAACTCAGCAAACACTTGATTTAAATCTGTCCTCAGTACGCAATGTCTTTTGAAGAGATCTCAGCATCTTTAACTCTGCTAATTGACATCTACTTCTGACACCTAATTCTGAAGATGTTCTGAAAAATTCTGAACAATCTGGGATGTTAACATTTTAAATTTAGTTATTTGGTTTTAATTCTTCTGAAGGAATTTAGACAAGCCTTGAAATCAACTCTTTTCTTCCCTTTGTTTAAAAAACAGAGCCCAGAGCCAGGGCTACCAGAACTGATAGAATGAGGAGAGGGGAAATAATAATAATAATAATAATAATAATAATAATAATAATAATAATAATAATAAAAATCTCCCTGTTCTACAGCTGTCAGCACTGGGGAAGCTATTTGTTCCAGTTTGCATTGGTACCTGCAGAAGACTGGCAGGTACCACTCTTTCATTTTATAATTTGTGTTGCATTTTAATTTTTACAAAGTGGTACTCAAGCAACCTGAGAGCTCAGCAATTCCAGCAGGGTTAGCATGAGTTCTCTCCTGGCTTGCTGTGTTACCCAAATCTGATCAAAGGACAAGGACTCCAGAAGCTTGTCCAGCTGTGGTTTTATAATGACACCATTAGGCTTTGCTCTATAATCAAGGTCCCTAAAAGTCTGTGTAGCTTCAGGCTTAATATCTGCGACAAGGTTAACTGAAATCTGCAGCAAGGATAACTACTTTAGCAGATTGTATCAGCAGGAAATATTTAAACACTATTTAAAAGGATTTTAAATAAGCAGATTTTATTTAACACTGCACTAATGCACTGCAATAGAAAATGATACAACAGAGCTGCTACAAATAAACATAATGCTTTTACCCTTACCCCACCGCTCCCCTTCTAAATTCCCTAGATCTGTATTATTAAGTCCAATGAGTGCAGCAGATCTTTCTGTCTGAAGCTGAAATACAGGGATGCCAGACTTTAGACAGCCCATTTGCCCTTTGGTTTTGTGCCTGCTGAATCTGCATTCTGGGTCTGCAGAATTAATTACAGTAGTACCGGTCACTGGCAATGTCAGAGTTGCCAATTCAGGTGTATCAAATGTGCTTTCTCATACACCTACAACTTTTAGAGGAAGGCAGCTTCTTCTGTAAGACTGGTGCGCTCTGCCCTCTAGTGCTAGGTGCACCAATACATGTTTAGTTAAACACATATTTGGGCCAGAATAAAACCTGCAGCTGTAGGTGTTCTTTGTATGTCATCCTGTTCCTATATGCCTTATCACCTGGATATCATATTAAGTCAGATATAAATGATGGGTTTGTAGCAAGAACATGCAAATAAAAGGCACTGTGTCATATCTTATTGGGTCACATGCTAGACATTTCAGGTAACCAATTAAAACTGTTAAAAATTGAAGACTTTTCATTGCCTACAATAGAGTTAAATAAGTCTCTGCTTCACAGATAACTGAGGAATTCTGAAATTCAGAGTTAGAATATGCATAAATCTGTTATCAATATTGCATTGGATAGCAAACCACTCTTTCCAAAACATTCTAGTGAAAGAACAGACATGGTTCACTTGATATATATATTACACTGCAACATAGAAGATGGGAAATAAACTCATGCTAGAGGACTACAGAATTTTTAATTTTTTTGTCCTTCAAGGCAAAAACTGTCTCTTTCAGCTTCGAGTAGGAACAAAGTAGGAACAACCCCTTTCCTTAGGGTTGGAAATTGGTGATTTCAAAGATTGCTGTACCTCTGAACTATTTGAATAGTAACCATGAGAATGACATCTTACCCTAACATAGGAAGTGTTTTCTTCTCAGTGAAACAGATTCTTGAAATTATCCTCTACATATAATTCCAAGAATTTTCTCTTATTCAAATTGCTTTACTTTATAGTTAGTACAACATCGATATTATGACGGATTTTGCTTTTATTATAATGACCTTTCATTTAAAATAAGCAGTAGACATAGGGATAAAAAGTACAAAAAATAATAATTCTTCAATAAAATTTATTAAGTGTGCATGGCTACAGTGGATTACTGTAATTACTACAGGTTTATAGCAACATGAAAAAATACAGGTACTAATTTGGGGTTCTCCCATTTTTCAAGTTCAGATACATTAAGCATGTTTTCACAGTTGTCAAACATCTGCTTCTTCCTCAGAGAAAAACAAAGCTCCCATTTTATCCTGGTTTTGTAGGATCAGCCTTTCAGGTCAAATAATTTGAATAAGCTAAACCTTAGTTTGTGTTCTTAGACTAATTTGTGAAGACTTTTACAAGGCTCACTTTAATATTTTACCCAGAAACCTACAGCTTGTCACAGTAATCAGATTTATTTATTTTTAACTCCTGGGGATGTAATTTAGGGTAACTCTATACAGCTTTAACTCAGCTGAGGATCTGCCCTTGTAGAATATAGGGCCTCTTTCCTGAAATACTGAAAATTCTCTTCTCAGGTTGGCAGAGAAAAATAAGTTTCATACATCAGAGTGTTAAAAGAGTTATGATGAGAACCATTAGAATCTACCAGGAAAATTCTAGTACTGCAAAAAAATGCCAACATCCTCATTTCCAAGTTCTGTGCAAAAACAGATTTTATACATATATTCATAAAGTTATCTACAAAGTAGTTTTCTTTTGTAAACTGGTTAGATAATGCACACTTTTTCTTAGTCTGTCAAATGTGCAACATTTAAGAATAGAGGACCATTTTGACTCATATTTTTTTTCTAAAGTTTGTTAGCAATAATAATTTATATCAATAAAATTAGCCTATATACATATTAGATACCCCTAGCAATATCAAATTATCAAAGTTATTTAGGTCACATCTGGTCACTACTGTCTCTGCTTATATTAAAGCTTTCTTCATTTTAGATGGTATTGGCATGACCAGCTTAGGCCTCTGCCATCTTACTTTTCAGTATAAAACCCACCCTGTTTTCTCTTTCATCTAAGCAGGTAGGAGATTTCTGAGACCAAGTTAAAGAAAAAAGGAAAGAATAAATAATGTCTTGCTTAAATTTAGAAATACTAAAAAAGCATTACATCAAGAAAACTCCACAATTCAAAGTAGAAACTTCAGTTTTGTCTGTAAGTGTTTGGATGGGTCAAAGAAGTATATTTTCCCCTCCACAGGAAAAATAAACTCAAGTTTTTTGTAAAATCAAAAGCTTTTCAAAGATCAGTGTGCATTTATTTAGGGAGTTTTGGAGTTTTGAAGGTAACTCTATAAGTTATTCCATCTCCTCACTGCTGCTAGGTGGTCTCCACAGAACAGGGAGGTACATAGATTTGGAGGGCAGACACTCGCTGCTTTTCCTGGGCTGCATCTGTTGTTTTTGGTTATATTTGGTCTGCACTCTCAGACACAAGAACTGAAAGCATGAAAACAGGGGCCTGGATTCACTAAGCCTATATTCTACCTGGAGATCTCTGGAGGCCGCTACCAACAGGAAATATTAGACTTTACTGGGTTTCAGGATGTGAAATAGCACCCAGATTACATGAGAAAGTGCCACATAAGGCAAAAGCAGAAGAAAACAAACAGTTCACAAAGGAGTTGTGGTACAAGGGCTAGCTAAATTTCAGTGCTTTATTACTCATAACAAAGAAACTGAATTTGTCAATATAGGGAAAATATTTAAATACATTAATGGATGATGGATGCCTAGTGGATGCCCCTTTTCAACATGGTAAAGTGGACATTTGCCATGTGTGCTTTTAAAGGGTTTCCCTTTTAATTATACCTCAACCCCTAGAGAAAACAAACACTTGGATTTCCATGAAAATCAATGAGCATTTCAAGCCCTCAACAGTCAACAGCAGAAACTAAGCTAACAATATATTTGTGATTATGGTTTTGAAAAAAGTTATATCCCTCCTCAAGTTATGGATTAACTAAAATGGGCATAAACTGATTATACTTTCCATGGTCTGAATTGAGACAGAGTGAAGCACTAATTTTTAGACAGAACAGATGGCTTCCCAAAAAGAAAGGACTTAAAACAAATCAAAACATTTCAATAAATACAAGACTTCAAAAAACACTGAGAGAATTTATGACTTTCTGGTATACACAAGAAGTCAGGAACTCATCTGTATATTTATTAAATTAGGAATATCGTTTTGCTGAATGAATAAGAAATGTGTCAGAGACAATGAATTTTGTCTCTCTCTTTAGGGTTGTTAATGTATTATGTTGTGGCAGTAAGTCACTAGCACCACTAGCATAAATGCTGAAAGTCTAAAAATACCAAAAAAGCACTAAGGAGACATGTATAACACTGGAATGTCAAAAGCCCCTATTTTCTACTATAAAGCTGTAGCTCTTGCAGGGAGGAAGAAAAAAAAAAAAAAAAAAAAAGAGAAGAAGAAAAAAAAGCTGTATGGGCTCTATAATGAAGCAAAAGTTCAACTTAAAGATATACACACATCTAGGCAAGATCTTGAATTGACCTGATTCAGAGTGACTGGGATTTCTAGTGACCCACATCCCAGCATGCTGGCTCACTTCTTCCCCCTCAGGCAGTGAGAAACTAGCAGCTAAATAAAATGGATCCAAAAAAATCAGTCTGATCTCTTTGCCATGTTCAGAGTTGGGGATGAGCATGGCTACTGCACAGGGCAATATGACTTGATTCACTAGCCTTCTTTCAAGGGAAACACTGTAAGTCTAGATGAAAAGCTGGGAAGAAGATGGAAAGAAACTGTGCCCTACTGAACACCAGCATACTGGGGGGAAAGCTGGGATTCCAACTTGAAGAGACTTGCCCTTCTTGGAGAGGCTGAAACTGGAACAGGCTGTGTGATGGCCAGTGTAATTGCCTTCACAGGGTCCAATTCTGCCAGACTAGCTCTGTGGGCTTCCAGGACATATCCTGCTGTAACTATGGTTCAGGGATTGAAATTGAGATTGGTTGGAAATAAGCAAGATTCTCTGTGCACTTTATGATTTATGTCTGCCTTAAAAGTTAACTAAAATCAAAGTTATAACTGCTAAATAGGACCAAAACCTTCAAAATTACACTAGAAAAAATATGTCGTTTCCAGATACAAGCAACAAAAGCTCTTCTAGGTAGCTTATGAACCAGATTATTTTTCCATAGAATAGTTTACAGAATTTCACAGAATTTCTAGGTTGGAAGAGACCTCAAGATCATCGAGTCCAACCTCTGACCTAACACTAACAGTTCCCACTAAACCATATCCCTAAGCTTTACATCTAAATGTCTTTTAAAGACCTCCAGGGATGGTGACTCGGCCACTTCCCTGGGCAGCCCGTTCCAATGTCTAACAACCCTTTCGGTAAAGAAGTTCTTCCTAAGATCCAACCTAAAACTCCCCTGGTGCAACTTAAGCCCATTCCCCCTCTTCCTGTCACCAGGCATGTGGGAGAACAGACCAACCCCCACCTCACTACAGCCTCCTTTGAGGTATCTGTAGAGAGCAATAAGGTCACCCCTGAGCCTCCTTTTCTCCAGGTTGAACAATCCCAGCTCCCTCAGCTGCTCCTCATAGGACTTGTTCTCCAGGCCCCTCACCAGCTTCGTCGCCCTTCTCTGGACTCACTCAAGCACCTCCATGTCCTTCTTGTAGCGAGGGGCCCAAAACTGAACACAGTACTCAAGGTGCGGCCTCACCAGAGCCGAGAACAGGGGGACGATCACCTCCCTAGCCCTGCTGGTCACACTGTTTCTTATACAGGCCAGGATGCTGTTGGCCTTCTTGGCCACCTGAGCACACTGCTGGCTCATATTCAGCTGACAATCAACCATCACTCCCAGGTCCTTCTCTGCCTGGCAGCTCTCCAACCACTCATCTCCCAGCCTGTAGCTCTGCTTGGGGTAATTGTGCCCCAGGTGCAGGACCCGACAGTTGGCCTTGTTGAACTTCATGCAGTTGACCTCAGCCCATCGGTGCAGCCTATCCAGATCCTCCTGCAGAGCCTTCCTACCCTCGAGCAGATCGACACACGCACCTAACTTGGTGTCATCTGCAAACTTACTGAGGGTGCACTCAATACCCTCGTCCAGATCATCGATGAAGATATTAAAGAGGACCAGCCCCACCACCGAGCCCTGGGGAACGCCACTAGTGACGGGCCTCCAACTGGATTTGACTCCATTTACCACGACTCTTTGGGCCCGGCTATCCAGCCAGTTTCTAACCCAACGAAGCGTGAGCCAGTCCAAGCCAAGAGCAGCCAGTTTCTTGAGGAGAATGCTGTGGGAAACGGTGTCAAAAGCCTTGCTGAAGTCAAGGTAGACCACATCCACAGCCTTTCCCTCATCCACCCAGCGCGTCACTTTGTCATAGAAGGAGATCAGGTTCGTCAAGCAGGACCTGCCTTTCATAAACCCATGCTGACTGGGCCTGATCGCCTGCTTGCCCTGCAAGTGCTGCGTGATGACTCTCAAGATAATCTGCTCCATGAGCTTCCCTGGCACTGAGGTCAAACTGACAGGCCTGTAGTTTCCCGGGTCAGTCCTCCGGCCCTTCTTGTAGACGTCACGTTTGCTAGCCGCCAGTCAACTGGGATCTCCCCCGATAGCCAGGACTGTTGATAAATGATGGTAAGCGGCTTGGCCAGCTCCTCTGCCAGTTCTCTCAGTACCCTCGGGTGGATCCCATCCGGCCCCATCGACTTGTGCACATCCAAGTGCCGTACCAGGTCACCAACCATTTCTTCATGGATAGTGAGGGCCACATCCTGCTCCCCATCCCCTTCCACCAGTTCAGGGAACTGGGTATCCAGAGAACAACCGGTATTGCCGCTAAAGACTGAGGCGAAGAAGGCATTAAGCACCTCCACCTTTTCCTCATCTCTTGTAACTAAGTTTCCCCCCGCATCCAGTAAAGGATGGAGATTCTCCTTAGTCCTCCTTTTTGTGTTGATGTATTTATTTATAAAAACATTTTTTGTTATCTTTAACGGCAGTAGCCAGATTGAGCTCCAGATGAGCTTTGGCTTTTCTAATTTTGTCCCTGCACAGCCTCGCAACATCCTTATAGTCCTCCCTAGTGGACTGCCCACTTTTCCAAAGATTATAAACCCTCTTTTTTCTCCTAAGCTCAAGCCACAATTCTCTGTTCAGCCAGGCTGGTCTTCTTCCCCGCCAGCTCGTCTTTGAGCACGTGGGGACAGACCGTTCCTGTGCCATTTAGTTGAATATAACCTGCAATAGTTGAAAAATCTCCATGTGATCATTCAAGACTTAGAGGTAAGATATCAGAAATCAGAAATGTAATTCATCCTCTTCAAAATTTTTGAAGGACATCTAGGAAAGTTATTTGAATGTAATTTCTTAATAAGCATTCATTTCAGCTATGGGCCAGAATACAATATGACTAGAATATAAAACCAGCCAAACACCTTGTATTATGATGAGCATTTTCTCAAAAGTTTTACATTCTTTGCCAATTTATAACCAGCTGGGAATTAACACACCAGAAAAACTACCTGTGATGAACATTCAATAATGATTTTAATAAGATTGGAAGTACAACTATTTCCACTTCAAAATTCTTAAGAATAGTGTTAGGGGATGGCCATAAGAGATTAATGGATATCTCGTAAAAAAAAAAAAAAAAAAAAAAAAAAGATAAATTGCACTACTGGAATACCAGAAAACTGGGTGTATGGGGGAGAAATTAATTGAACCTATATTTTTGATAAATATTTATTTTTTTCAGAAGAAAAATGTATACTAGTTTCAGCTGTCATTATGCTAACCTATATCCTATTTTTCATATTATTAGTAATACATAATGTGGTAGTTTATATTCAAAAATAAAACCAGAATGTATATACCTCATGTATTTATCCAGAAATACACTAAGGTTACTATGGTTACGAAAAATCCATTACCTTTGAATACAGAATGAAAAAGTTTGACTTAAACTGTGCGCTATTTATTACAGCGATCATCAACAGCCTTCAGGATGTTCTCTAACTGGATTCATTTTTCAGTGTCAAAACTGACCCACCACACCAGTAGCTTATGGCCTGTGCAAGGCAAAGAAATTTGAACTATATGAATTTTTAAATATGTTTCATACTAACTCAAGATGAAGAAATAGCTTTGAATTTTAAGGCCTTGCATTTAAAAAAGAGTAGGGTCTTGATACCCTTTTTCCCCCCAAGTTGTCCAATATAAAATGTTTTGATTTTACTTGTACTTTTTACCATATTCAACTTCTGACGGGTTCAGAATAGTACTTTGTTTTGCTATGATACTTCCAGTTAAGTTTGTGTGTGTTTGTGCAATATGAATAATCTCAGTCCAAAAAAATAGCTTGGATATTTAATTAGCTATAACAATAACTATTTTAAAATAGGAAGTCAGATGATCACGCTTCACTGTACTGGAAAATAATGGTCATATAGCTTCCATTTAATAGTTTAATAGTACTGATATCACTTAGTCATTGACACACTCTATACCTGTTATTGGTAGACTACTTTGTTTAGGCTTTTAACAAGCAAGTTAAACATGGACAGTTCAGGAAAGCAACATAATGGCTCTCTAATTAAGAACATCCAAGGACAACGAGAAAAAATATTAAATCAGTACATTATTTCTTGTCTCCAAAAGCTCAGAGATAACTTGTTTTGAGAGCTGGATGAGATGAAATGAAACGAGATGAAAAAGTTGTAAAACTACCAAAAACTTTACTAAGGTCCTGTGAAAGAGGGTAACACAGAACAGGATTTAGATAATCCATGACAATATTAATCTTTGAGAGTCCCAGCAGAGAGTTCCATGAAGAATTCTCTAACAAATGGAACCCATTGTGGTTTAAAGTGCATCCAGGTAATTTTTAATTTATTTTGCTTTTTTATCCTAAATGCTTTAATTTCAGCGGGTAATACTTTGCCTGAAGTGCCTCTTGGTCATTTTTTACCAGAAACAACAGAGTTGGTGTTCACAAATGACCTGCAGGGAGGATGAACGTTAGCATGAGAGGCTTTTAACAGGGTCAATATGGGAGCAGAAGAATTGCATAATTTCAACCTAAATGGGAAAATGTATTGACACCAAAGCACTAATGACATCACTACTATCATGCTAGCAGAAATGTCTACTTCACAGTTTGGTCCAAACTACTTAAATTTTCTATCTAGCCTGATTTCTGGCTTCCTCCACAATCAACTGGAATAATAACAATAGACTTTCTGAATAGGGTAACTGAGAGATGGCACACAACTATTTCACATTTTAATTTTGTCTTACTTAAAGTGCAGTTCAGCACAGCTGATTCTAGGCAATATGTTATAAAAACCAGGAGGAAGAGTAATATAGTCATGGATGCAAAATTCGGAAGGGGTCAGCTATACAATTATTCACAGTCACTATGAGACACCCATCTGATATGCTGCCTAGCACAGAACTCACCTTTTACAACATATTTGGTCCCATTTCCAAAATAAATTGGTACTCCATTCATATATAAAATGTATTGTGTTATAATACCATTTGGTGTTTTTGGAGGGCTCCAACTCATCACCAAGAATGTGGGAAAGGATATTGCTGTGGCTGGTTGCACATCTTCAGGGGCTGGTGAAAAAATATACAATTATATATATTATATATCATATCATATCATCATATTGTATCATACATTATATCTTACCATGGGAAGTGAGAAAAAGTGGGAAAGAGAGGGAGTGAGGGAAGGGAGTCTTAGCCATGCTCCTAAGACTTCACAAAGATAATTCATAGAACAGATATAAAATTACTACAGATCTGCTGTATAACAGTATTTTTAGCTTTCCACAAATCATAAATTATTTTAGTGAACCAGAATGATTTTCAGTTGAAATTTCTAGAGATTTTATGCTTTCAAGATATTACCATTTTGAAAACTCTCCTATCACCTGTGAGGTGCCCTTGGAAACAAACTTTTAGAAAAGATAAACTCTACTTTTTAGAAAAAATAATTTTGCCTGTGTATTTTTCCAGATAGATAACTCTAAGCATGGGGAGGGGTACATCATTTTTTTATGGTCCTTTTTTTAAAAAATAATAATAAAAAAAAATCTCTTCATGTTTTTCATTTGTAACTACAGTGATTATTTTTTCTAATCACAAATGCAGATGCATTATTCTTATGCACTACACATTCCTTCAGACTTTTCATACTTCAATACACTTAGTAACACTTGTTTAGCATGGATTTTATGTATATAATATACTGTAAGTTGGCAATGGATAATAATTTAAAAGCTGAGTTCTCTCACCATTTCAATGAGTTATATGCTAGAAGCACAAGCAATCCCACTGAATATCGCAAGAGGAGCAGAACTCGGCCCTTAGTCTGGGAGGAATATCTTGTAATTTACAAGCTCTGTGCTAGCAATTTAAAACAATAACTAGCAGTGGCTGGCAATGTGAAAACAATATAAAGTAATGAATGTTTCAATAGGGAAACAGGGATAGCTGGAGGGTGTGATATGGTGTCTGTCTTCTGTATCATCAATTTATTGTTACTAAGAGCATGCAACAAGAGCATCCAAAAATAGAAACTCCACACATTGACTTTTTGTTCAATTCTTCTGAGGGATAAAACACATGTTCCCCGTGGCTTTATTTGATCACCGGAAAAAAAAAAAAAAAAATTTAAAAATCTATCCTTGCCTAAACCTTCCCAGTATGACAGCACATATGAAAATAGTGATTGTTTTCCGAAACTTATAGAATTCCTGCTTTAGCAAGCACACTCACTAAGCTGAGGACAAGAAGACACAAGCAGTTGTGTTTGTTGTTGTTGTTTTGTTTTGTTTTTAATTACTATGTTACACCAGAAAGAAATATAGAGCACTAAATAAATGTTAACATCACAGGGTCCATTAACTATTTGGCTATCAGAGACTATACGTTTCCTTGGCTAATGCCACCAGATGAACCTGGTCATTTTATTTAGAACTTCCAAGAGGTGGGTGATACTGGGTTTGATTTGAATGGTGCTGCTGGCAGTTTTCAACATGTTCACATCAAAATCATGTTCCAGAGATGTTAGACAGGAATACTCAGGACTGTCCTCATCAGGACAACACCTTCCACAATTCCTGCTCTATCAGCAGTTGAACACTCTACCATTCTTTTGATTATTATGGTTGTAATTCACACAACTTCACCCTAAAATGTTATTTGGTTTATTTGTATATTGTTATTACCTAGTATAAAAGAGAAAATACAGCAAAGAGCCTTGTTAAAAGTTCGGCACTGTGAGAGTTACTAGATAGGACTGTGGAAGGAAAGAAATTTTGAAAACTACTCAACATCATGGAAGATTAAACACTTCCTACAGATACAAATCAAAGTCTTTTACTATTCTACCAGTGCAAATTTGGAGTTACTCGTTTTAACTGGATTAACATGGCTTTAGGATGATGGAACCGAGAGAAGGATCTGACTTGGACTTTATGTTTAATTGAGAATTGAGTTAGGCATGTCACAGATCTTTTGGGAACATTTGCTCCCATAATTGATTTGCATTACGCATCAGGCTAGTTTCTAAGATGGAACTAAAATGTTCTCTCTCTCTTCCTGCTGTAGTTCTCAATGCAGTCTTAGAAAACATTAATTTATAATCACAACCTTTAAGTTTGAGCCCAAAAACATGTAAAAGAGTTAAGGAAAGAGAGAAAAACTGGAAAGTGATTAATAAATAACTCAATCGGCATTTGGACGTTTCATCACACTGCAGTAATTGTTGCCTATTGCTGGTGTTTAGCGGTTAAAAGAAACCATGGAAATCAACCGTTTGATTCTCAATTTCATACTGTGCCATACAATCAATTCTTTTTAGTCAGACTGTCTCTAGATTTACTTCTGAGCCCTAGTAAAATGAGGAAGCTTTCATTAATCTTTCAGATGCTTCATATTAATGACAAGGCTCTTGCATGAACAATGTAACAGCAATTAAAAAGCCCATTAATCTGCATTACAGCTATTAAAGATGCATGTCATTAAAGGGTATGGAGTTTGATTCATTTTCGCACCCCCCCAAAAAATGGAGCAATTATGGTCTGGCAATGCACTTTGTCATCAAATTAGGTTGGGGTTTTCCAGCAAATGGCTTTGCAGCATTTAGCTCTTCTCCTGTTTTATTATTCATGACTGAAATGTGGAAGTCAAGACCTTTGAAATTACTTTACCTTCTTGTGGAGTGGAGATGTTCAATGCATGCAAGCTCTCAGTACAGCCAGCCAAAGTGCAAGCAGTTAGGGTTACAGCATAGTTTGTGAAAGGATGCAAGCCTGTCAATATGCCTGCAACAGAAGAAAGCAAGGTGTTATGCATGTATAGCCTACAGACTGATTACATACATGAAGAGAAGTAAAATATTTTTTTTCTGTTACAGGCATTCACAGCCAGAGGTAGAAGAGAAAAAAAGATTTTAAGGTTTCATTCATATCATGCTACAATGTAAATTTTACAAAATATATTAAGAGAAAATTGTTTTATTTCATTCTTAACACTTACGATGCAAATAAGTTTCTTTACTTATTCTCACTATAACAAACACAACTTCAAGACTGAGCTGCACATTCTAATATAACAATGACAATAAATTCAAGTGTCTTTTTTCTTAGCACCTGGTTCACCAAGTTTTTTTCTCAGTTATTGACTTATTTTCTAAAAATTTTTCAGCCAGCCTCCCAGATTGTTATTTTTTTAATGCTTCCTCTCCAATGTTGCCCCTAACTATTCATCTATAAACTCAAATTTCTTGTTTGTATGAATCCTCCCACTTGTGTTTCTGTACTTCAGTGGAAGAATATAGCCTATATATTTGCTATATGTACACTACAGTAACATATTTCAGGTGACAAAGTACTCAGAGATTTAAAGAAAAAAGTTGTATAAGCTTGTGCTTTTTCAGGTCCTGCTTGTGTTAGTGAAGAGAAGTTGCTGGATTCCCACATATAGATCAGCAACTTGTGGATGAAACAAATCACTCCTTGCCATTTCAGGAAGTTATGCAATATCTTGAACTGAAATATACAGAGGGATTGCATGGGAAAAAAAAAAAAAAAAAAAGAAAGGTTTGTCAGACAGTCATTTTTCAGAAACATCAGCAGTTTTCATTTCAAAGCAGCAGTTTTCATTTCAAAGTAGGTCCTACAATAAAGTAATATTGGAATAAAAAGTAATTAAAAGAGCTACTTCATGACAAGCTTTATTTCAAACCCTGTTCTCACCTCAATTCTAACAGTTTTTGGTAAAATCCGTGGGGTTTTTTAAAAGAAAACAACAACAAAACAGATCATTTTTATGGCACAAATGAGGTTATTTATGAACTGTCCCATATTGGAGTTTTTAAAGCTGTATCATTGCAAAAAACATCTTTGGAAACAGCAATACTTCAGAGAACCATAATTCTTGGCCAAATCTCTCATAGTAGGAGACTAAACCCCTTCAGCATTATGTGCACACTAACAGGTAGAAGAATTTAGTCCTTTTTGCTACTTTTTACTGAGTTACTACAAACAATGCAACACAACTCTGGCTTTTAGTAGAAAGTCTTTGTTCCCATGTACCTTTATACACACACACAAAAAAGTCTGGAGAACCACATGCAGGGAGTTTATGGTTGCAGCATAATCACGTTATTTTCTGAGTGGAATAATCAAAGCAAGTCTATGATTTTTTACACTTTGTTACAACGTGGTCACATTGAAAACTTGAGGTTAACTTTCATTGAATTATCTGTGTTTGTCTCTTTTCTTGTCATTAAAACAAAAACTTCAAAGATTAGCATTGCAAATGAACTTTCCATTTGAGTTTTTGGAGATCCGGTTCTTATAGGCAAAAAGATAATCAGTAGTAGCAAAACTCAGCTCAGAGTAGCTGTGCTAAACTAAAACCAGCTGATCAGAATTGACTATCTCTACTAATAGCTTTGATTTTGGAAATCCATACTTAGCAGAGGAAAAACTGTATAGCCATCTTACTAACTAATGGAAATACAACAGGGAAGAAAAAGAATGTTGTGTCAGCCACTACCCAAGCAAACGTGCCTGTAATCTTCCTGTAACATTTGGCAGAAGACAAGTATTTTTAAAAGCATTCAACAAGCATAACATAGAACATGATGTTTCAAAACGTTACTATCCCACTAAAGCAGGAATACGGAACCTACAGTATATTCCTTCAGTACAGAAACATCATTGGTTTAAGGAAAAAAAAAAAAAAAAAAAAACTGTTTTGCATAAGACAATAGAAAACCCTTATTTTCAGATCACACAGGGTTAAACATGGGAAAGCATAAAAGGTACTTTTGGAATTACCTTCAGCAAACTATCACATGCAGAAACCAAATCCTCTAACTGTGACATTTGCAGGTTTTCGGTTAAGAGGAGCATGCTATTGTGTATATGCTGTCTCTCTATTCACTCTTCTGTGCTTTAGAAAGCTATTTAGTTTTATTTGTACATTTAGCACTTGTAGTATTTTTTTCTTATGAAGCAGTGAATTAATGCTCCTTGCATTTCCTGATGGAAGACATTCTTTGGGGTCGCCAATGGCTTCAGGCATTGAGAGCCACAGTAGCACATAGAAAGCACATCCAGAAAGATGCCTGTAGCTGTAGATGGTTTGGATTGGATTGGGCTGCTTGGCTGTGCTTTTTACTTTTGACAAAGTGGAAAGGTTTTATATGAAGCATCTGCAATGCAATAGAGTGTACATTACTCAGGTAGGTTTGTGAAGGACAGTGAGAATTTGAAAAATAAAACAGATAAACCTTTTTGCAACAGGAGGTACCTGTTGTTAAAAAAAAAAAAAAATAAAAAAAATATTCAGCAAAGGTACCAACTGAAAAAATATTTTGTTTATATCATAATTAACATATTTCCTTCACATGCACACTTATACTATTTTCTCAACAAAGAAACAGATGTGTGGCATAGGTAGGCAATAGAAAGTGCACAGATTTTATTTACATACTTCAGCAAACTACTTTTTTCTCAGCTGCCAACCTATCTGTTTGGCCAGCATCCACTGTAATCTGTTCTCCTTCATTATGTTAATCTGTGGGCGGAAAGATTTCTGTCATCTTCAAATCGCTTGTACAGCAATGGTAAACACCTTGGCCTGTCTGTAATTGGACAGGTGTCTGCATTGGTGTCACCCGGCTTTTAATTCAATTAAAGAACTCGCGGCTCTGCTCTCATTACCCACTCATTTCCTCTGCACTTTGAGTCAGCCAGTGAAATTTACACTCAGTGCCTGACTATCTTAGAGCACAAAGTCAGCAGTCCCATAGCAAAGATCATCACTGATACAATGTGAATTAATTTACAGTATAGCAAAATAATTTTTGCAATAAAAAACAGCCTATAATCCAATGAAGATAGCTGACAGCTTTTAAAAAGTTTTCCAAACTCCTCAACTTGCACACATGCAGATTGGCATCTCCTGTGTATACCCAATAACTGACGATCTGATAAAGAGTCCATCAGGCTTTCCAAAAGTAGATGCTAACAAAGCAAAATTTGGCCACAACTACATTTGCATATATTCTAGCAATGTTAACAGGAGAAAGGTAGATAAATTGTCACTTTGATCAGGAGATAGAATTAGAGGGACCATCAATATTTAAGAAGAGGGTCAGCCTCCCACATTTGGGATAAGAGTCCCATTCATTCCACCTGCCACTACAGAGAGGCTGAATCCATCCAGACTTAAAATTTACACCATAGACTATGTTCCAAGCCTTAAAGTCTACACAGGGAATCAGAGACAGTAAATCATTCTAACACACCACTCCTATCTGCCCACTCAAAGAACCTTTGGAAATAAATTAAAGTTCTAACACAGACATTTTGACACAGTGACCCCATGAAACTGAATAATGTCATTTGTTAAATATGAATGTAAAGTTAACAGTCTAAAAGAGTGATCTGGAATCACACCTAGAACATTAAGCCCACTTTATATGCAAAACTAGTATTTAATTTTCTATACTTTTATTTAAATGATCTTTAATTATTTGCAATATTTAAAGTTGAGGTTTAGAGTTCTGTCAGAGTAGAAACGCTAGGTTCATTCTTGTGGATAAGGGATAAAAATATTGACATGGACAGTAGGAGAGGGTCAACAATGAATTTATGGTAAAAAAGACATTTTGACGAGTCACGATTAGTTGCATCTTTATAACCAATCCATGTATCATCATAATGAATACAGTATATAAGAATAGTAAATATCAAGCTTCTTCCTTTCATTTCTCCATAAAACTGACATTTCTTTTGTTCAGTACATCTAAAAGGGAAGTCTCATATATTTAGACAGTTCTGCCACAACATTCTGGCAGATTTTGAGCAGAAAAAAATAGCTTCTCATCAAGGAGAAAAAAAAATAAAATTACTGTTAAAGTGTAATGGCTAATATTCTGTTCTCAAACACTGAAAAATAGATTCAAAGGCCATTACTGTATTTTAATAATTTTATCATCTAGTTAACAGATCGTTATAAAAGCAGTTGCTTCACTGCCCTGATCTGTCATCCTGCTTTTTCAGAAAGTTACCAGCAGGTCTTCAGAGATGACACACGTTTATGGTAACTTACAGAGCTTTTATTCTGCATAATTTTTTTTTTAAGAAATACAAATTAAGACAAGCTTTTTAAAACACATTTAGTGAAGGAACCTTCCCATAAAACAAAATTAACCCCTCCAACACACCCAACTTACACAAAAACATTATTTAATTTTACAGTTATAGAGTTTTACAGTTGCAACACAAATACTAGAGTTCTCTTCTTTTCATCCATACCATAATAATAAAAAATACATTCAGTTAAAATGGTGGAAGAGGAGCATTTTGAAGTTAGTTTTTTGTTTTGGTTTGTGTTTTTTTTTACAGGGAAATATAGGTAATTTTAATTAAAACCACTTAATAATAATGTAATAATAATATATATTATATATAATAAACAATATAATTATATTTAATTACAAATAGTTAATTTTAATTATAACCACTCACTACTTTCAGATGAAGCCTGAAAAGTCAGCTCTGTTACTGAATATTAAGATTCCCAAAGTCAACCACAGAGCTTACCCACACAAGTTCCATTTGTTTCACACACTCTACTTCAGAAGGACTTATTTTGAAGTACGCATTATGCAAATCAAACAACACGACCTTAGAGATGGATCTTAATGCTTTTTTAAGGTGTTGAAAAAAATAATAATTACCAAATCCCTTCTCCCCAAACCTAAATACTATCTGGCCAACTTGAATGCCTGATGTTGTACAGCATCTGTCTTACAAAGTCACTTGTGTGTCGAGATGCATCATTGCCACAGTACACTTAATCACAGTCCACTGACCAGAAAAGGAAGTCCTCAACTGACTTTGTGTTTTTGACAGATTGTAGCAAAAACTGTTTAAGTACATGTGTCTTCCACATACGCATCTCTGAACTGAAAGCCTGTGCACATCAATCTGTCACATACATCTGCATTTTTAAAGCATCTTCTACCATAATAATAGTCTGAATCATAAAATTCTGAAGAATTATTGAACAAGAGGGCACCTGTTCCAACTCTTTGCCTTATAAGAACAATAAAAGGTTACTGGATTTCTCTGGGTTGGAAGACCAACAGAACAAAACCATAATCAACCAAGCACAAGCTCCACTGGCCTTGAGGATGCAGTTCAGATTGCAACGTCTCAAGGAAGGCTGTTACATTCTTCAAAACACACAGCAACTCTTCAACTCTTTGACTGCTTTAATTTGCACAAAGCCATAGCCCAACATTCCCATTTTGCACCAGACATTACTTAGACACAGAGAAAATTGGTTCTGTAATATCTTATCACTCTGTTACTCTTGATCTCTCCAGATAACTCTGTTGTTATTATTTTTCTACCATATGATTGATTTTAAGAGTTTGCAGAAAAGGGAAGAGTCTTAACTTTTTGCAAAACTGAGTATGTCTATGAAAAAAAGATATTAATAATCTTTTCCTTCCTCACAAACATTAAGTTGATTTCTTGTTTCTTAATAAAAATATTGGTATATAGTTCTGTTGATGTAATTTTGATAAAACGTTCAGGTTTATTTAATCAGATGATTTACATTTCATATGAATAAATTTATACAACAGCATTGGACTGTAAACAAGATTTATTTGGGTCTAAACTCAATCAAGTTAGAACATTTATTAATTCATGTTTTAAAATGCATATATTGAAAAGTATGCTGCTAGTCATAAAAGTAGTGCTAAAGCCTGCTAAATGAAAGGGATAAGAGCTTATACACTGATGCTCTGATTTAAAGTAACTTCACACTGATTTATAGTCACTATGTTCTCAAGCATCATCTAACAATTGACAGGAACCTAACAAGCATCAACAGATCCATTGGATACCCTATGTTACATTGGCTGCAGCAGTCAGAGGGATCTGAGCAACGGCTGAGGTGCAGCTGCCATTATACTCCTTTGGCTCCTTCCATTGAGAGAGATGTGTGTCTGTGGGTAAGACAGATAGGTCAAACTCCTTACACCGCACAGGAACAAAACACACTGGCAACAGGCATCTCATTCCTAGTCATTACAAGGGTCTGGGTACATGGCACCCTTTTTTGTTAGAAGGATGCATGCTGTGTTCCAAATCTGACATACTGTGGCACAGTACCATATCATGCTTACCATCATTCTTCTGGTGGTGGGAAGTATGTAGATGTTTTCTATCAGGTATCCCTGCTTCTGACCAAAAGTTACTTCTACAAAACCATGATAAAGAATTTAGCTGAAAATGACAATCCTTTTGTATTTAAACCTGGTTCAAGCAACTGCAGTATAACATCAGCTCTAGAAAACAATACCTTCAATAAAAAGTTCCAGCTTTTATTACTTTAAATGTAGTGTCAGATTTTAGTTGCAAGTAAATATAAACCAAAGTTAGTACTTGGTGACTCTTTGTGTCTCCCTGAAAAGTTTTATGACATTACAAAATTGAACCTGGAATACAGATTTTGGAATCCTCTTATTACTCTGGCCCTATATGCACTTACATTAGGCAATTTGCAATTCTTTTCTGCAACTTTACAAAAATGTCACTAACTGCAGCATGAGAGCTCTTTGAGTGCAAAATATTTGTGCAAACATTACAAGTAAGTTGAAGTGCATGAAAGCAATATCCAAGTAATTAATTAATGGTTTTGTGTGGTAAACTATATGGTTTTGGTAAATCACTTACAGGCCTGTAGAACCCTGAAGACGAATGCATTCTCCAGAGTCATCAGGCAGCAAACTTTCATTTTAAGCCCACCTAAATAATATTCCAATGTACTGTTTCCAAAAACAAAATTTACAGATATTTATTTTGAAAAACAAAGCAAAACGTGTGTGTATGCAGAGAAGGGACAACCTCCATGAGACCTATGCCAGGGGGCTGTGCAACCTCAGTGTAGCACTATCTGGCCTGTGCTGTGGCTGCTTTGGCTGTTGGTACCCTGTCCCATGCTGTCCCAGGTCTTGTGGTGTGCCTGCCACTGTGGGGTCTGGCCCTGGGGCTGCCCCACACAGCCTCCTGACTTTCAAACCCCACAGGAGGCAGTGGTCAGGGTACAGCCCTGCAGGTGACCCCAAAACCCACTGCCCCAAGCCTCTCAGCAGAGCATAGTGGGGTTTGCTGGGCAGACACGGCTGCTCTCCACTGCTTGCTCAGGCCTGGCAGAGCTCTTCCTCCTCAATTCAGCTAGAAGGAACTCTTCCCTGGCAGTGTTTCTCTGAACAGTATCACTTTCCAGGCTAGCAGGGATCTTTCCTTCACCCTGCTGGCGAGCCCAGGCCTACCAGTCGCTGGCAGGAGGCCTGACTTCCTGTTCTGAGAGTTGACCCAGCAAACCAGGCTAAATAACTATATCAAACAATCAAATTAAATTTTGGGAGATAGTCATCTACTGAACATTAAAGTCTAAAAGTTAAAAAAAAAAAAAAAAGTAAACATAAGCACATGAAAGCACATGTCAGGGAACGGAAAGAAAGGTGACCATGGGCATTCAGAGGGAAAACCGTAAACAACAATTTTCTCATCATCACATGTGCAGCCACAACTTCGTTGCTTGGTTATTGTGGTAATGACACAGGAAAAAAGAACTACAATAGCCATATTAAATTAAAAAAGAAGTCTGTACTGGGAATACAAAATCTCTTTTTTTTTTTTTTTGGGTGGGTGGGTGGGGTTTTTTTGTGTGTGTGTGTGTGTGTGTGTTTTTTTTTCTTTCTGGATGTCTTACTTACTATTTGTAGCTTTCACTATAGTTTTTCATTGGAGAGTGTCCAGAGATGGGCTACAAAGATGGTGAAGGGCCTAGAGGGGAAGATGTATGAGGAGCAGCTGAGGTCACTTGGCCTGTTCAGCCTGGAAAAGAGGAGGCTGAGGGGAGACCTCATCACAACCTACAGCTTCCTCACGAGGGCGAGCGAAGAGGCAGGTGCCAATCTATCTGTTCTCTTAGTGACCAGTGATAGGACCCGCAGGAATGGTGTCAAGCTGCAACAGGGGAGATTCAGGCTGGATATCAGGAAGAGGTTCTTCACCGAGAGGGTTGTTGCGCACTGGAACAGGCTGCCCAGGGATGTGGTCACAACACCAAGCTTGTCAGATTTTAAGAAGAATTTGGACTCTTAGTCACATGGTCTGAATTTTTGGGTAGACCTGTGTGGTGCGAGGAGTTGGACTCGATGATCCTTATGGGTCCCTTCCAACTCAGGATATATATGTATCATGTATGGCACATGATACAGAGCACATGAGGATGCTAATTCAAGCACCGAGAGTCAAGAAGAACTCAAAGTGAAGTTTAGTAGAGTTATTTCTCATGAGCTATTTTCCATGTCACACAGTGGGGTGTTTATGTGTATTTTGAGCATTAATTGATAAGGATGAGAAATGATCACCTTGCTGGATTAATTTTCTGATGGTTAAACTGCTAAGACACACTAGACAAGCCTTAAGGCTGAGCAATAATCCCCTCTTCATTCTCCCCTAGATGTAATGAGACACCTGTGGGAAAGTGGCTGAACAGAAAGCACTCTAAACCTTCCCATGGCTGCAGCCAGTTAGTAACTATCTCACAAAACTAAATGTTTCAATCAGCTTTTGAAAGCTATCTTCTCTGCCTAAACGCAGGAGGCAACTTGCAGCCAGCCATACCAGAAACCACTGAAATAAGGAATCATATTAAAAGGAAGACAAAATCTGTACAGAATCAGTAGGGGGTTTACTTTGACTTAATGATTTTCCTAATTGATATACCAGCCTGTCAGACTTCTTCAATGAGCTGAATAACTTCATGAATGAGGAAGTGGATGTTATCTTGATTTTATGGCTTTTGACCTTGTCTTCCATAACATCCTCATAGACAAGTCAACAAAGTACAGGTAAGTTAACAGTGAAGTGGATTGAAAACTGGTTGGATAGCTGGACCTGTTATGATCAGTGGCATAAAATCCAGTTGGAGGCATGTCAGTTGTGTTCACCAGGGGTTTGATACTGGGACCAAGACTGTTCTATGTCTTCATTAATGACCTTAATGATGGGGAAGAGTGTGCCTTCAGCAAGTTTGCAGACACTAGGATGACTAAGGGACTGGAGCACACCTCTTATGAAGAGAGGCTGAGTGAACTGGGACTGTTCAGTCTAGAAAGGAAAGAGCTCAGGTGTTATTGTGTATAAATACCTGATGAGAGGGAATGAAGGAGGAACCAGCCACTTCTCAGTAATGTTCAATGACAGGACAAGAGTCAATGGGCACACACTGAAACAGAAAACTTCATCTGAATGCAAGAGAACACGAGAACACTTTTTTTTTTTTTTTTTTTCCCCACTTTTGAGGATGGCTGTAGCTGACCCTGCTTCAGCTGGGGGCATGGACTGGATGTACTCAAGAGGTCCTCCTCAAATCCATTGATGGTTCGATGGTTCAAATCCACAATATTCTGGATTCCAAAGAAAATTAGAAGCATAAGCTACCTGTGGTCCACACTGAAATAGTGTGACTAAAGCTGTTTTCATTTGTTTAGATACTGATTCTAATTGATATTCTGAATTTTAATAGCAGCATAGTAATAGCATTTGGAATGTGCTGGAATGCAGAGTAAAGCATCTTTTGGGGTTAAAAAAAAATCTTTTTTGTGATGACCTTGTACTTCTTGTATTACTCTGTTTAGTGTGGCTGGCCATGTCCATAATGTGACAATGCTATTACATGTTTTTTTTCTCAAGGCAAGATGGGCTAGCACAGTATTCCTTGAACACCAAGAATTTACAGTCTAACTTGACAACCTGACTTGAAGCATTCTAGAATATAACTTCTGAACAATGTGTTGAAATATACTGCCTTACACAGTATTTTTGGTTCAACAGTCAGCCCTCATTTCAAGGATTTAAATCTGCTGAATATTCTTTTCTTGAATAAATGTAAATAGTTTGTGATTTTGAAGATGAAAAGGTTTTAAAGGATTTTGGTTCCTGAGGAGTTTTAGGCTTCTTGAGAAACAGGCTTTTGGGATGGTGATACTATGGTCATTTAAAGACCTGCTTTAGTTTAAATATTTAGCTCAGCTTTTCTTCTTGGCAGAAGTACAACAGGTTCTTCTGAATTTGACACACACGGGACAGCCTTCGAGAGAATAGGTAATACTATTAATAATTTTTTGTTACTGAGGTCCCGCTATGTCTCTGAACTCTACAGCACGGAACAGATCATGGTAATGTTCAAAAGAATTTACAGTCTACGTATAAAACAAAATACATCAGATGGTTTCAAACTAAAAGAGGGGAGATTAAGGTTAGAAATTAGGAGGGAATTCTTCACTCAGCGGGTACTGAGGCACTGGAACAGGTTCTCCAGAGAGGATGGATTGCCCAGAAAGGTTGTGGATGCCCCATTCCTGGAGGTGTTCAAGACGAGGTTAGATGAGACTCTGGGCAACCTGATCTAATGGGTGGCATCTGTCTATGGCAGAGGGGTTGAAAACAGATGATCTTTAAGGTCTCTTCCAACCCAAGCCATTCTATGATTCCATGAAATCACAAAAGTACCCAGGAAAGGTCATGCAGGAATTAGGACTTCTCTCCACAAAATGATGGCAGGATCACTAACCCAACTGAAGTACATCTACACCAATGCGCACAAGATAGGCAACAAACAGGAGGAGCTGGAAGCCATTGTGCAGCAGGAAAACTATGACATTATTTGCTATCACCAAAGCATGGTGGGACAGTTCGTATGACTGGAGTGCTGCAACAGATGTCTACAAAGTCTTCAGAAGGGATAGGCTAGGAAAGAGAGGCAGCAGAGTAGCCCTGTATGTTAGGGAGGGTTTGGATTGTCTTGAGATTAATAATGGTGATGATAGGGTTGAATGTTTATGGGTAAGAATAAGGGGGAAGGCCAGTGAGGCAGATGTCCTGGTGGGCCTCTGTTATAGGCTGCCTAACCAGGCTGAAAAGTCAGATGTAATATTCTACAAACAGCTAGAAGTCTCACAATTGCTAGCCCTTTTTTCCTGTGGGAGACTTCAACTTAATGAGATGTCTGATGGAAATACAACACAGCAGAGGGGAAACAGTCTAGGAGCTTTCTAGAGTGTGTAGAAGATAACCTCCTGACAGAGCTGGTGAGGGAGCCATCAAGGAATGGTGTCCTGCTGGACCTTTAGCTTGAAAATAGAGAAGGACTTGTGTGTATTGTGAAGGTTGGAGGCTGTCTCAGGCACAGTGATCATGAATTAATAGAGTTTTCGATTCTTGGAAAAGTAAAGAGGGGGATTAGCAGAACTGCTACCCTGGACTTCCAGAGGGCAGACTTCAACCTGTTAAGGAGACTGGTTGGCAGAGTCCATTGGGACAGTCCTGAAGGGCAAAGGAATCCAGGAAGAAGTCCAGTTCAAGAAAGAAAACCTAAAGGCACAGGAGCAGGCCATTCACACATGCCGAAAGATGAGCTGTCATGGACAAGACCACCCTGGCTGAACAGAGAGCTGAAGCTAGAGCTCAGGAAGGAAAAGAGGGTTTTTGACCTTTGGAAGAAGGAGCAGGCCACTCAGGAGGACTACAAAGATGCCATGAGGCTGTGCAGGGACAAACGTAGAAGGGCCAAAGCTGAACTTGAGCTTAATCGGGCTACTGCCGTTTAAAACAATAAAAATGTTTTTATAAATACAAAAACAAGTAAAGGGAGACTAAGGAGAATCTCCATCCTTTATTGGATGTGAGGGAAACATAGTAACAAGAGATGAGGAAAAGTCTACAGTACTTAATGCCTTCTTTGCCTCAGTCTTCAGCAGTAAGACCAGTTGTCCTGCCAGTACACATCCCTCTGAGCTGGTACATAGGGACAGGGAGCAGAACGAAACTCTCATAATCCATGAAGAAATGGTTAGCAACGTGCTACTCCACTTAGATGTACGCAAGTCTATGGGACTCCCCCTTGGCTATCAGGGGAGGTCCCAGTCAACTGGCAGCTAGCAAACATGACGCCCATATACAAGACCCAGTCAGCATGGGTTTATCAAAGACAGGTCCTGCTTGACTAACCTGATCTCCTACGACAAGATGACATACGCAGTGGATGAGGAAAAGGCAGTGGATGTGGTCTACCTAGACTTCAGTAAGGTTTGTCAAGATAATGCTGATTTTTACTTCTCATTTCTTCTTAAATTTACATCACATCCATGGATTAAACAAAAATATTTGCAAATATATATTTTGCATAGCAGGAATGCATGCCACATCAAGACATAGTGAAATTTACATTTATGGCTATATATCATCTCTTATTCTTTGTTACCAGAAGCAAAACTGCAACTGACACATTTATGCCACATGAAAAGAAGCATTCTTTACTGTCCCACCACCACCCTTTATTACTATATGGTTGCTCTCCAGATTACATCCAGGTATGCCTGGCAGCAAACAAACTGGCCTAGTGTGCTTAGGCAAACAAGTTCCCTGACAATCCATCAGGTATCCTTTTGCTAGCCCTCAGCTTGCATTTAAGTGAACTTGCATGCTAATTATCTACACACTGTGAATCTACTCTTGGGGGCAAAATTTGACTTGTCATCAAGTCAGTGTTAGTTCAGGCTGCACTGAAATCAACAGGCAGAAGGTCAAATCACATCAAGATCAATGATTTAACAGAAATATATTTTCATTTGTCTCAGCTCTGACCTCAGCATGAAGACCTGAATTACGTATTTCATATAACACCAAAACTGGGAAATACGTAACTAAACTATTGGGCAGCAGTTATAACAAAAGGAAGTACCTCTTCCACACAGACAAAACTGAATTTGAAAACTTACTGCCATAGCAAATTACAGAAGGCAAAAGCATAAATGGATAAAAAAAAAAAAAAAAGGACAATACTACCACAAATGATTCAGCGTGATGGTGCAGATGCAACTTTCAGCTCAGGCCTTCCACGAACTACCAGCTAAAGTTGTATTAACAGGAAGACTGACTTTATGTGTTACATTGTCTTCCTAAGCATCTACAATCTGACATTGTCAGAGAGAACAATGGGTGAGCACAGTTGGTTTTAAGTTCTTAGGGTCACTCAATTTTGCAGTACTCAGCAGCTATCTGCTATAATACACTAAAAAATTGGATCAATTTACTACCTCAATTTAATATAAACAGAAATCTTATCCTTCTGCCTTCTGAAATCTGCATACAGATACCTCTTACCTGTCCAGACCAGTGTAAACTTTCTCATAACCCTAACACACAATCATGGCATAATACCAACAAGAATTAAACTAAATTTAAGTTTCAAACATCAAAGTTTACAAACCATCTAATTCATGTGCTTAGAATATACAACATAGATAAAGAGCATTCAAACAAGAAGTTAATCAAACAAATCAGAATATGCCCATGCAGTTTTGGTATTGTAGCACATTACTCACAAATAGTCAAAAGAGCTTTCAAACTGAAGAAGATAAAATATTTGCATGCTTGCTCTTGAAAATTTATATCTACATTATAGCAGAGAAACAACACAAAACATACATATTTATGTAAAAACACTAAGCACATATTACCTGGGCTTCAGGAAAATAGCAGTAATATACTGCCAGAGGGTTAAGGCACTTTTTGCAGTTGTTTTATTGCCTGAGGCCAAGCCACAACAAAGCATCAGCTTTGAGTATTATGTCATTAGCACATTTTTAATTTTCATAAATTATATAATTAATTTTAGAGAATATATATAGTGAAAGTAAGTGTAAATAAGAAAATAAGATTGTTCCAACAGGAAGAAATGTCCCAAAATGTTCTCTTTGTAGTGGGCAAAGAGTCTACTGTTTCTAAAAATGTCTGCCTCCTACAGGTAAAAAAAACGACACCAGAAAGCACACCTCATGTGCAGTGGTTCATAGAGCTTCTGTTCACAACCTACAGCTCAACAGTGACCACATCCAATAAACCCAAAGACAAATTCCTTCATTCCATAATAACCTACCTTTACTTCCCAGTATTAGCAAGCAAAGCATCTGATTAACATAAATGCATGCTAGTTCCCACTGAAATCAGTTAGGTTGACATGGTCAAATTTAGGCAAG
Organism: Stictonetta naevosa; assembly: GCA_011074415.1. NCBI lineage: Eukaryota > Metazoa > Chordata > Aves > Anseriformes > Anatidae > Stictonetta > Stictonetta naevosa. The sequence continues at coordinate 19,021,677 of CM021699.1, forward strand.
TATATCAAGTGCTTTGGTCTATCAGGTCAAATAGAATCTTATGGGATGCAGGTTTAAAGTTCACAGAGGTGAACTGGATGTAAAAACGGGAGAAAGAAACATCATGTATAGTAAGTAAAAACAAACAATAAGCATTCCCCTCCAAAAACATCACTGAGCTGGGAAAAAATAGCTTAAATATTTTTTAGTGCTTGAGATGTATCTTAATTTCTATTGTTCCTTGAAATCAGTACATTGCTATGTATGTGGATGCTGACAACACATACCTCCCATCCAAATATTATATATAATGTGTATACACAAAAATAGACAAGTAATACTTCATAGCTCAACAAAAGGAGGTATAAGCATGCCGTGTTATTAGATGTGCCTAGAAAGTGGTACTTAACAACATTTACCTGTGAGCATACTAGTGTCAGCAAGCTCAGCACTAGTGATGGGTATATTGGGACCAGCCTCTTCATATGCTTTCAAAATGTACTTCTCAATTACACCTATGACCTCAGCAGGTTTGTCCCAGGTGACCTCAATGCTGTACCCATTTATACTGTGAACTCTTGAGGGAGTTGGCACATTTTCTGGAACTGTGGAAGAATAAAATAGAAAATAGAGAAAATGGCAGTTCTAAGGAGACTATTGCCCCTATTCTTCACTTTTAATGGCTGCAGTAAATCAGATTCAACCATTAGCATAAATACAATTTATTAGAGTTGTAACTTTTCAGCATTGATTTAATATGACTGCACATCTTGAGCTATTCAGTTTAAGCTATATTTCAAAACCATCAAAACTCCATCTACAAAGCATTCCTTCTCATCTTGTTAAGACTTTTCAAAAACATTTAATGTATCAAATATATTTAAGCGTCAGTCAAAAAAGAGGATGTGGATTGTATATAGCTAACAAATTCAGGTTTTATAATCATGCAACTGAATGAAGCAAGACGTTACTGCAACACAGAAGGGTTTGACTTTTATCTGTTGTGTATCTAAGCCACAGAATGCCACAAATATGAAACATCTCTAAAACTGTGCATCCTCATTTATAGAAGTGCTTCAAAAATTTAAACTTATTTTCATGTTTCCAAAGTGCTAGACAAATGTCTCAGAGCAAAGCAGAGACTAGTTAGGCCTTTTTGCAAAACCCTTTGCTTCTGATCATTCCATAGGATTGGGGGGTGTCAGTGGGGAGCAAAAAAAAAAAAAAAAAAACAGAAGATGTTCAGAAGAACTGGAAAGCCAAACTCATGTATGCATGTTACTAATGAAAAAAAAAAGGCAAGAAAAAAAAAAATCCCATTTCCCATAACCTTTAACTATTTATTAGATATTGCTATACCAAGTAAAGGTCTGGCCAGTAACAACTTCATCACAGATGACTGCACAAAGGATGCAGAGGAAAGGCCCAAGGAACACTATGGCAGGATGATGGATGATGAGTTTGCTGTAAATGCATGTGGCCTCCCTAGCCCTGCTGATGTTCATTTGCTTTTTTCAGCATCAAATAACCACTTTTTTGTGCTTTTATTGTTTAGTTTCATTAAATATAAATACAGGCATTGTTTGCTGTTTTTTCTGTTTGTTTTTTTTTTATTTGATTGTTTTTGATAAGAAAGGTACTAGAATGCAAAGTATAAAAAAATACTTGGACGTGGTAATGCTTGTGTAAAGAAGGAATGTGATAGTCTAGGAAAGTTTCAGTTACTACAGAATTATATTGATTTTATTAGTTCTGAAATGTATTATAGAGCAAGGTAAGGTACGGTATAGCAGATGTTCTTCTCATGAGGGACATCTCAAAAACAACTCAAAAATAATTAAATAGTGCAATTATTCTCAAACCCTGGGGAACGTGTAGTTGCTTAATGCTGTGGTCAGCTTGCAAACAAATTTATGGGAAAACCTACTGTGGTCACACACTTGATATGAAAATATGTATACATCTTCTTTCTTCTGGGTGGTACACAAAATAATGATGCTAAGTTATGTAAGAGTGCATTGCAAGTCAAATATTAACAAATAACAAATATTAACTTTTTCTTTTTTTTAAGATCATACATTGAATATCTTGCATCAAAAGAATTCTCTGCATTAATGGAATGCAGTTAAGGCTTCAATTTATGGAAGAGGAAAAGTTGAGTAAATAAAAAATGCAGAACTGTAGATCTTAAAACTTGCTGACTCAATAAAGTTTGCAAAAAACACTGAACAGAAAAGGGACTGTCCTTTAAATTCTCTTCATGAAATGTAAGACAAATGTGATCTTTAAGGCTCAGCAGGAATTCTGTTCCTTTGAAACCCTTTCCACAAGGCACATGCTGCTTTTCTGTTAAATATTACTGTATTTTCACACACAATGTACAGGTTACTTATAAAAAGAATCCTTCCCCCACTCTCATCATTCAACAGCAATGAGCAGCATAGCCATATGCAGGCAATGTAAATAAAAGCTTGTACTAGACCCTCTTCTCACTAACTACATGGCCTCTCATCCTCCACAGCTTGCTCCTGCTATCCTGCTATCTCCTTTCTCTGCACTTGATTTTGAATCACTTGGTTATACATAGGAAAAATAGAAAATTTACTTCCTCTAACAGACTTCGATAATGTGAGTTTAGATATGCACATATCAATGTGCCTAGATGCATGTCTGTCCTTGTTCATTTAATGCAATTTAATTATTTCACATTCCTTGCTCTCATACAATTGCATAATATAATATGAATTTGGAAAAGACTTGGAATTATATGTGGAAAATTTTTGCCTGAACACATAGCTGAAATAATACAGTAACTTGCTACCTATCCAAAGCATCAAGCAGTTTCGGTCCCTTTAGAAATACTATGCAACTTAGACTGCTCAGAATTGTTGTCATGTGCTTTCCTCTACCTAACATTAGATAGATTAGGTAGCATATGGAATAAAAAAAAAAAAAAAAAAAAAAAAAAAAAAAAGGTATAAGTAAGCCTTAAATCTGTATTTACCTGATTCTCTTGTACGAACACGGGTCCATACACTAGATACTGATCCTCCTTCATTTGAGGCAACCACCCTATAAAGGTATTCTTCAAAGAAAAGAGAGAAACATAAAAGGGGAGAAAAAAAAAAAAAAGAAAAAGACTGAACATGGTAATACATTAATGCAGAACAAAATAATAATGTTGTATTTTGTTTAAGAAACCAATCTGTTACCTGTAAATGGTTGTAGACCATTCTCATAAACACTCTGCTCTTTTCCTCGGTATACTAGGATGGAGTCATTTCCCCTGCAGTTAACAGCACTGTCAGTTGATAGGCATCCGTCCAGATTGACTCTGACAGCACTGCTGGACACAGATGCCAAGTTAACGACAGCACCTCGTGTAAATTTAACATCCTTCATGCAACCACCGAAACCTAGCAAATAGTAAGGGATTAGTATCACATAAAGAGCCTCAGTCATTAATTAAGAGTCATTTTTGTTCCTTTCAAATCTATGTCTTCAGCATTAAAGACTGTAATGTGAAAATGTTAACTTCCAACATGAGAATTCTGTCCCTCCTGTCAAGACACAATGCTAGTAAAAATCACTGGTATTCTAGTGTGGAATGCCTGCCTTACTGAACTATACTTTCATTGTTATCAATTCCATCCCATGAAAAAATATTTATTTTCTGCTCCATCCCTTCTGCTTTTAAAATTATTACCATAAAAGTGATTCTGAATTTGAAAATCAGGTTTCTGTTGCTTGCTGATGTTTTGTTGATACATTCTCCTCAAACTGAGGATATGTAGATTTAAAACATACCAAAGCGATGACAGAGGTATATCAGATTATTGTAATACAGGTATATCTGGTATACTACTTGCAAACATATTCTGAAAACATAACCCCTAAACTGTTGGTTTACTTGAAAAAATTAAGTAACTTTTATATTTATCTGTATATAGGTGTACATTTACGTTTCATTGTGTGTGTTACATTTTTACCAATATTATAAATATGTTGAATTAGTTATTTGCAAAACCAAAATCACAACATTTCAGATGCAGTTCTTCAAGTTTCATTATATTTCTATAACTTATAAAGAAATTAATACATTGATGTAAAATAGTTCTCAGATCTGGATAAAGTTCAGCAGTCAGTGGTTAATGTAAAACCAATGGAAACAGTAACCAAACTGAAGACTTCCATTCATTTTAGTATTAACTTTGCCAATTAAAAATCAGTCTCTCACAGATCAGTGCCCTTTTTCAGCTTTGTGCAAGCATTATATTTATATCTTATGTACTTTTATGGCCTTTATTTCTACAGGATGGAAGATGAAAGCAGCATTCTCACTTAGCCACCTGCGTTAAGAATCCAATATTCATGCATAGTTCATGGAAAAAAGAAGTGGCATTGAAGGGGGATACCTATTTTGAATAATCCTATAAAACACCTTCCCTCTCCGCCATGCTGGGAATTTAGAGATACTGCTCTTTTAAATAGACATCTTAATTTAAGCTCAACTCTGCAGAGATTTGGTTGGTTTCTCAGAGTCTGTGGCAGAGGAAAGAATTATTCCCAGTCTCCACAAGCATCTTGATAATTAGACAAAATGAACCATTGCTTTATTTGTGATTGGGATAGATACCATATAACCTTTTTTTTTTTTTTAATATCATTGTAGATGCATTTATCACTATTTATAGACTTCTGACTGATGTCAGCCAAGTAGGTTTTTTGTTTTTTTTTTTTTTTTTTATGCTCGGGAAGCTGCAGACTAAATCACAGTACAAATTCTCACAAACTTTCCTGCCAGCTTCCCTCCACAGTGACTTCTCAGGACTACATGTAATGTGTAATGCAAAGGCCCACAGCCTCTAGCTGAAATTTCTTAAAGTAAGGGACATAGAGGTGGGGAGGGGGGGAAGAGTATATTTATGCCTTGCTTGAGGTGAAGAAAACAACATTATTTTATTCAAAATTTACTACCAAGCAGCCATTAATTGAGAAAAACTTTGGTAAATATTTATTAACCTGGGAAAGTCTCCATATTCCATTTATCATACCAATAAATCACTATATTCCTAAATAAAAGTACTTTTCAAAACTCTATGTTTTAGGGAGTTGTATAAAGCAAAAATGAAATAAAAAGGATTAAGTAAAAAGTATAGGAAGTATGTAGTGTTGATAGCATGTTTTCTACTAATTATAATTAAAACAGTCTAGTAACACAAGCTTATTTCAAATTGACATTAGAGGAAAGCAAAACACAGATGACAATACTTTCTGGACTGTGTGCCCTAACATCCTGAGGACCTATGTCCTGTTTCAACCTTACCTCCTTTCTTTTTACTCAGTATTGCCATTACCAATATCATTCTGATTGGTCACACTGATAGAAACTGACAGGCTATATTTGAGAGCATAATAGGGTCAGACATAAGTTAAAAATATGCACTTAAGCCAAAATTTTAATATGTGGATGCCTAATCTTGCTCATCTTAATCTTCATTTAGGAACACAAAAATATTTTGGTCGTCAGAAGTTCTAAAACCAAATTCACTGCTGCCATCTTATTTTGCAGTGTGCTGGGCAGGCATGGTGAAAAAAGTAATGTTAATCGATGTGCCTGAATATTCACTTCAGGCATTTACTTTAGATGTTGTTTTGTCCTAGATTCTTTGTTCACAGATCTCTTTGCTGCAGGAACTGAGAATGCATTCACTGAGAAGGCCATACCATCTGCTATGAGGCAACATTGTCAGGCTATGACTTGGTAGCTCTTTTTGGCCATAAAAATTGTACATATGGAACCTGGAGGAAGATTATAAAGTGTGTGATACCTACAGCTGGAAGAATATTTAAAACAATATTTTTGAGGTCTGAACGTTAGTGCTTTGATTTGATTCAACCCTTTCTGTAGCTGTGAATTCACAAGGCTTCTACGAAGCTCTGCAGAGCTTATTTGAATGCATGCATTTAATGTGTAAAGTTACTTAATAGATTCCCCACTAAACACTCACTGACTGCAACTTGTTTGCCCATTGTATCCGAAAAATACACCAGGACTGATGAATAACATCACAAGTAACAAAAATCCACACCCAAACAGTCAACAGGGGTAATTTTTAGACAGCTTTTTGACTACATTTCATACAATCAGTCCTTAGGTGCAGACTATAAATAATGCTTTTCTCTTTTTCCTATGAATGTGACCTATCCCATAGCAAAAGGGTCACAGTGGATGTCTCTCTTCTTCTTGGTAATTGGATGGTAATTGGAAAAAGATCACCAGGTAACATAGCCAAAATCCAAATTCAGGATTTTATGCTATTTTTTTTAGATCATAATCAGTATTGTCTGCAAAAGAACTAAAAAGCCCTTACTGTTTGCTACATGTGCCAGCATCCAGCCTCATTACAGTGATTTAAGCTATTTTTACTCTGTTCCGTTGGTTTTGTATTCCAGATCTGTGACTAACATGACAAGTTGATCAAGTGAAACAAGTTGATTGGAACTAGGTTTCTCTGAGGGTGATCTGAGCTCCTCTGGTTGGGTATCTCAGATAACCATTTGCTACTCTCCCATTTCTTCTCTCTTATGACTTGGATTGCTCCACATAACACTAGCTTGGAAAGATTTGATAGCATTACGGAAGGATCAGGAGTAAATTAAGCTGAATGTGTATGGCTAACTGACAGTTAAAAGAGCAATGGATGGGAGGATGAATTACTTCTCTGCTAAAGTTGATAAATGTTATATATTAATTTATACTTCGAGCAGCGTAGTGTCCACCAACAACCTTGTGCATGGTGCTAGTTTTTGAAAAACATAAATTGCTCTTAGTGTCACCTTACCTTGTTCTGGCCCCAGCTCTTTATAAAAACTCTGAATCTCAGGGGGGACACCTCCTATGTAGATAGGTGAGTTTACTTTTAGTTGCTGAACATGGGGTTCCAGAGTTTGCTCTCTCAGGTCATCCATACTTGCTGAAACTACAGAGCCCTCCTTGTTCACAGTTACTTTCTTCCACTTTCCATCACAATAAGACAGTCCTAACCAGAGATCCACTTGTGTAAAGACAGTGCCCGTTTTTAACAAGACATTTAATATTCCACTTTTCAGTTCAATCTATATATTTTAAAACAGAGAAAAGAGTTTGAAAAAGACATCACATAGAGAACAATAACAGAGGAGTACATTGCAGATATTTAAAAAATAAATCAGGTTTAAAAATAATAATGATATTTTTATCTTCAGGATAGCAGAAATTCAAGTAAAATTGTTTGCACAAACCATGCTAAATATAGTACATCAGTTAAATTCAAAATGTAGGAACACATATTCTATGTTGGTTTTTTTGTTTGTTTGTGTTGTTTTTTTTTTTTTGACAACAGATTTGGCACTAATGTAGCTAAGTAAAAAGAAAAGACAATGAATCAGGACTGATTTCCCTTTGTTGTTGTTGTTATTGTTGTTGTTTTGTTTTGTTTTTTTGAGAATGAGAAAAAAGTATTTTATCTATCAATTCATTTTTTTGGAAGAATGTAAGAAGATAATAGGGAAATGAAATGTCAGACCTGATTAAGCTCTTTTTAATTGGCTGGTGAACTCAATTTCAAATTGCTCTAGCATGTACATTGATTCTGTGTTTCATCCTCATTCTCCTAAATCTTATAAGATAATAATTGTTTTTGTATGTGCTTTTTGAGACTAACATGCGAGTTTTCTAATAGAAACACATTTTACTTAAATTTTTACTGCAGAAGTTTCTAAATGCTTTACTGCAAAACTCTTTATCTGAACTGAATTGAACGCAAGTGGGGTGAGAGTGTAAATTGGCAGGTGTAGAGCACTAAACATTTTGATGATGAACTTGTGGTTGAAAAATATGGATAAGCTCACAAAAAGGCATTTCTTCTTTCATGAAGAAGTCTTAAATAAAAACTAAAAGGTTAATATAAATGCTTATTACCAGTATTGACAAGCTGACATATTTAGGTTCCTGGTAACATTAATATTGCAGTATTCATAATCAGATTGTATTTTCTTAACAGGTAATATTTATCCTGTTCCAAATTGCACACTGACTGCTTGCTCACAAGACTTTTGTGAAGTCAAGGGTTTTGCCTGTCTATTTGCTTCTTTGGGACCACAGCTTTTCCCATTTCTGTGAGTAAACAGCCCTTCACAGCTTAGGTTGCTAAAATACAGGTGAAAGATAGATTATGGCATCAGTATTGATACTATAGCTTGTAAAAGCAGTCCATTGGACAAGTTGTCATTTTTTTTTCATTGATGGGAAGAAAGCGTTTCAGCTGCATGACTACAGCAGTACACCAACAAGTCTGCCAGACCTAGCGGCTGGAGAGAAGACATGGTGATCAACATGGGGTGATTGACTCCGTACATCCCCTCTTCCAATTTCCTCAGTTTGATATTGTCTGAAAGCAGGCAGCGATTGATGCTTGTGCTTTTTGTAATGACCTGGATTGACATTTAGAGTGCCCAAGAACAGCTAGAAGACCACTGTTCAATTTGAACTATTCTACATGATGAACATTTTTTTTTTTTTAAAAAAAAGGAAAAGAAAAAAAAAAGAAAAAAAAAAAAAAAGTCTTGCATACATCCGGCATTTACAAGTCCTCTCTGGTCCTGAGCAAAGGTTTAGAAAAATATCTCACAAACTGTTTGTTTTTGATAAAATTCTGGGACCACTTTAACAACGCTTGATTGTTAATTTATCCTATGGATATACATTGTGATGTTAAACCATAAATACATGAAGATCATCTTATTCTCCTGCCAGACACATTAGTTACCAGTTAGTTCTCTCACCAGAGACAAGTTAAGATCATTCTAAGAGCATTACACCAAATCCCCAAACCTAAACAGGTTCTCAGTTCAATGGTTAAAAGCATACTTCTTAGAATTCGGAATGTAGATATTAAGCATCACTGTAACTTGAAATGATACTGTTCCTCTACACACAATTCTTATCTTGAGCATGCAGTGTTGGAATCAGGAAAGCCAAAGCCCAGCCAGGATGTGGAAAAGGACGAAGTGCAAGAAGAATTTCCACAGGCATGCTGGCATGTTCAGCAAGCAGCTGGTTACTTGTGCCATCTCTCAGGTATTGATACTGGGAGACCAATTCTGTTTAAAAATCTATTAATGACATGGGAAATTGAATGAATGTACTCTTAGGAAGTTTGCAGGTGATAGTAAAGAGGCTACAGCTGATATTTTTGGCAATAAAAAGCAGCTTTGAAGAAAATGTCTTGGAGGGTCCAGGTTGATTACAAATTAGCAGTGAAACCCTTGAAATGATGAAGATCAACCAGGCACTGGACTGTATTAGAAAGACAGTAGGCAGTGGGTGCAAGGAAGATATATTGACACACTGGAGTAAATTGAGTGGAAGGGCACTGAGTTGCTCAGGGTTGGAGTACATGACATAGGGAAAGAGGCTGAGAGAAACAGATTTATTCAGTCTTAAGGGTAGGTGTGATGAGAACTTTCAACTTTGTTCATCTACCGTGTGGAAGGATATAGAGAAGACAAACCCAGATTCTTCCCAGATGTGCATAGTGAAAGGATGAGAGGCAAAAAAAAAGTTGTAACAAGAAAAATATCACAGTTAGATATCAGAGTTTTGTTGTTTTTTTTCTTGTTTGCACAGGGAGACACATGCCAGAGCAAGAGCGAGCAATTCATACTACTTTATCTGTTCATAGTTTGCTCAAAATTATTATGTCTGGATCCAAAGAGAATCAGATTGACCTCTCTAACTTCAGTGAATTATCTCAGGGCTTGGAACTTGTGGAAGAAATGACCTTTACACTGAGCACCTTTCTAGGACATAATTTTGTCTTGGCTAGAAGACAAGAGAGACTCTTGGGCAGTTTGGTAGCAGGCAGCCATGTGTCTAGCTACAGTCATTCCAAAACTATAAAGCTAATAAGAGAGCTGTGATCTATGCAAAGGGATGGGTCAGGGAATACCATCAAACGTTGTGCTCAGGATAAGTGGTATAGCTTCTAATCTGTTTTGCAGTGCAAGTGTCTCCTGACCAAAGCTCCTAACAAAGACATCGTAGCTCATGCGCAACATGCTACACACCTCATTTTCACTTTCTATTAACCTTTTTTTGTGAGCTCAAGTGTACGGAAAAACCTTCTGTCATCATTATGTATGTGCAGAACACAAAGCTGCAAGGGTTGGAAAAGCATGCATATACTCATCCTCTCTAAAATTCCTCATCGCAAGGTTATGGAGATGTCCCAGTCAGGTGTAAAGGGAGATTAAAAATTTTTTACTTGGTTTAGAAAAAATACTATGAAAACTAACCACAATTTTTGGTGTTAATATAAATATAAAACTGGCAAAAATCTGGCAGTATGAGTACAAAACAAAAGAGTTTTGTCTACATTGTGTTTTTGACTACACTTTCAATTTACTAAGTCCCCTCTCTCTTTTATAGCCAGAGCTTTTCTCATATTTCTGTTAGTCTTTCACAGAACAAGAGAAAGGAAACAAGGACCACATGCCACAAAAATCTCCAGAAGAACCCAAGCCCCACATTTGTCCCTGTGAATACTGTTCAAGTAAATAATGCCCCCATACCATGAATTACATACATACTAGTCTTTTTAGTGTGGGACAATAGTGTATATAGCATCTTATACTACTAGCCCATGACTCTGGTCATTACTTGAGAACAAACTAAAGCAATAGCATGTAATTAGGAAGACTTGCTATTGCAACTCATTATAATTTCTGAACCAAGGCTGATTGAAAAGGAGGAAGCAATCAGGTCTAGGAGAATTCAAAATCCAGGAAAAAACCATCTGCTGAAAAAGTAGTATAAAAAGTAAATACAGAGTAAGTTATAGCTGACCTGAAAAGGAGAAAAATATATTTATATGCTTTATGTCAGAAGTTTAAAAGAAAGAGCACATTAGATATAATGCCATACAATAAAACAGGCTTTGACATGACAAGCCATTAGCAGAACAGCTGCAAAGTAATAAATAAACAAATAAAATACAATAGAAATGGAAAGGGCAGGTCAGGTTATAAAGAATAACAATAGACTCAAAAAACTCTATATGTAAATGATTGCTTCTTGGATCTACTAAAAAGAAATATTGCTTTAAATGTAATCCTCTGTAATAGCTACTAGTTGGTGCAAGTAATAACTATTGTTGACCCACTATGCAGTGGTGACCACAGTCTAATTATATTCAAAAGCCTTGGAAGAAGAAAAATATGAAAACAGAACCATGTAGTCAATACAAAGAGTTTGAAAAACTGCAACAAACATATTCAACCTTAACCAAAGTCCTAAGCATAAAACAGTCTTACTTAACAGACAAAAAAATGAAAGCTCATAGGCATCCCTCACAAATTTGCCTAATACAGGACTTTTGTAGCTTCCTCAACAGTTTTGAAACAACAGTGAAAGAGATGAGACGGGATTAAACTGGACCGCTAATTTAAGTCTGTATGGCAATTCTCATATTTTAAATCAAAATGAATAAATCTTATTGATTATAAATGAACCAAGAATGAAGAGAACTCTTTATACAAGTCTTTTATCCTACTTTTTAGTGACTTCTAGCCCAGCAAAGAGAATAATTCTGCTTTTTCATATACTGATATTTTTTCTTATTATAAATAACATGGGTAACATATCTGCTGGGTGTATCTTAGTAAGCAGAACTCAATGATCATACCTGAATACAGTTATTTGTACTGATTTCTAAACTTACTGCAAGATAATCTGGGCCATCTTTATTGTAAACAAACAAAAGCAATCCATTCAGTTGATCTGTTCTGAATTTGAAGGAGATCTCAAATTCCTGTCCGCCACTGAAAACATCTGAATTCAATTCTAGGAAGCCTTGAAAGAAAGTAAATACATGAATAAGTTAATCAAATACAGAAATAATAGGCTCAAGAAACCAAAAGCAGAAATCTAGATGCTACTTTCTGCTTGGACATGAAGATCTCAGAGGTTTCAAGACTAAGGTTTATAGCTTTCACTCAGCTTTGTAAATGACACTTCTCCATAATTTATTGTAACAAACCAAACTGGTGCAATGTCCTAACATCTTGCTACAATGTGAGACCTGGCATTTTTTGATATATTAGGGACACTTGACTTTCTAAAAAAAATAATAATAAAATCTACCTGCAACTAGAGCAGCATCACCTCTCCATGAAAGCAAGTTTAAAACATTTAAAAATAATCCTATATAACTAAAACTGCTTTGAAAATCAGATCACTGTAATACTTTCGATATGACTCCCTTTAAGAACTCCCTGCAAGAACATATATGGCTAGTACACAGTACAGTAAATTACCTTTGCCAAGAAAATGTGCTCCTTCTGAGAGGACAATGGGGCACCCTTCCCAAATATGATAGACATTGTTTTGCTCTTTAGCATCCTGCCAGTTCAAAGATTCCCAGCTTTCATAGGGCGTATGCATTTTTTTCAAAAAGAAGTCACTGAGACACCCCACAAATCCTTTCTGGATTATCATCTTCATCCCTGAAGAAAAGGAAAATCATTTATTAAAGCCAATCACCTGCAACTAAGCATGGGGATGAATACACGTTTTATACACATTCACCCTATCACATATGTGCATGTGTGAATTGATAACCACTATCATCAACTTCATAAATCTGTCTCCAAACTAAATTCAGATTTATGAATGCATCTAGTCACTAAGGACGGCAGCTACTACCACATAGCTAGAAAATTTTAAACTTGTTGAGTTATTGCATACAGGTGACTTCAACTCAACAGAATATAACTACTCCATGAAGATTCCAAGGAAATATTTTAGGCTTATTCTGTCTCTCACAAAAAAAAAAAAAAAAAAAAAAAAAAAAAAGCACTTTAGCAATGCATCTGCTAAATAGGAAAAAGCAATGTTGCAAAAGCTTTGACAGGTGAATACACTTCAAGAAAATCCATCAGGAGGTTCTTATTTCCCTGTTTCGATTAAAAAACAAAACAAAACAAAAAAACCTCATGCATGACTTCTGTCTCTTTTTCTTTAGTGAAGACAAAAGTATAAATCTGGTTTTGTAGATAGTATTCTCTTGCATGATATTTAATCTCATTTTTATTATTTAGCTGAGGTTTTTGAGGAAGACATCCTCAATAATTTTATGAACTAAAGTTTTTAGAAGAACACATGCACATATTTGTGGGTTTAGTAAGCTGAAGAAGGCAAAGAGGAAGCTGTATTATAGTGTACCTCAGTGCAAGCCATCAATTAAATTTCATGTCTTTATCACTGTTGGGAATGCAAACTTAATGAACAGTTTGGCTTTCAGTTTTATACGAAAAAATGTAAATCTGGATATGAATCCACTGAGAACAACTGATTGTATCCTGCTTTTTTTATGAACTAAAAAGTACCAATTATCTGTTGGTAGACTATGCTCTTGGCATATAGGCCAAGTTTATATATGAAGGCATATGTCTATTGATTCTGTGGAAGCCAGCTATGATCTGGCACATGATATGACACAAATACAGCTGTAGAATACAGATATATTCATACACCACTAAGTACGATGCAACAGTCCCTGAAGGATCCTAACCCACTCTAAAAAAGGCTAGTACATTCTGTTTCTGCAACCAGGTGGGATGCACAAACTTGTGTTTAAGCTAGTAAAAACAATTTTCATGCATTTTTGGAAAAGAACTTTGGAATCTAGAACATAAAACACACACATAAGCTTCACTTACACAACAACTTGCTTGCAGATATAGTTCTATAATTCTGTAGTTATGTAATTCATTAAAATGTACACAGACCTTATTAGATGTAATATTGCTTTACTGCTGATTAAAACACATATACAGATATTTCAGTCTATCCCAAAAATACAGAATTAAACAAACTGCATAGGCTTATTTTTAACCAAATAGTTATGTAAATAATTACACAAATTAAGTATGGTCCTCATGTTCCTGGCACAACATCAATACAGCCCACACTGTTGCAAAGGCAGTTAAGTCAGTGCCACTGTCTAGGATTCCAGGTACACTGTATTATATAGACCACAGTCATACTCACCTACATCCCTTCTTACAATAGAATAACTCTGTGGAATTCCTCCGACAAAAACTCCAGTGTTTTCTCCAATAATGGTACTGCCACTAGCAGCTAAGGAAGAACCTAAACAAAACAGGTCATTACTCCTGTGTTCAATACTTTCAACAGATTTTCAGCTCAATGGAATATTGATATGGGATAAAAGATGCTAATGTAGAACATTTCATAATATTTCCCCATACATATCCTGGAAATATTTACAATTCTATTTTACAAAAGAGCATCAACACAATCATACATTCACAAGCATGAAAAGCAGACTTCTCATTCCTAGTGTTACATTATCAGATTCACAGCAGACACATACTTCAGATGCATTGACAAAAGAGTAGCTGTTTTGTCAGAAAATGGAGTGAATTTTTTGTTGTATGGATGAACACGAGAAGTGAGAAAGTAAGCAAGTGAGCAACAACCTGAGTAGTACCAAAATAATGAAGCAAATCTGGATTGATTACCTGTGTACTGCCCATCCACTGTGATGTTTCCCAGAGCTTGAAGTCTTGTAGCAATTACTTGGTGCCAACTATTATCATTGTACTCTTTTCCACCATCATTAGTTGGTGTGACTGCTACTGCAGATCCCTTTTTATTAACAGAAGAATCCAAGTTAGAACAGGAAGAAGGTAAGATTTAGAATTATATCTTAACTCTTCATACCACTGTGGTATATTAACATCCTGGTATATTAACATCCAGAAAATAAAAAACAAAAATCCTCTGTATAGCTTCTTTTGGAATACTGAATGATGTTTATAACTGATTTCCCCACTGAAAAAATCTTCTCAAATACATAAGGAATGAAGGATCCAGTCCAGTTTCAATCAAAAACAGAAAACCCTGTTCCCATGTTAAAAACAAGGATGAGTCACAAATATTGAGGGTAATGTCATACAGATTTCTGATTTTTTCTTTAATGAAGTTTCGATTTAACTACTTCATGGATTGCTATGGTTGTAAAGTTTGATGGGTATGATTCAATGTGCTGTTCAGAGAAAGCACCTTCACATTAGGATTGTTGACTGCAGAGCCTGTCTATTGGAAGTGACTCAGAATAGAGGAGCATTCGTACAGATGCATGAAGAAGCGTGTCATTTCCCTGATAACCTGGTATCAAAAGGAACTGAAGTTTTAGGTGAGAAGGTATAGTACATTTATGAAGAAAAAGGTCCATGAGATTCAGAAAAAAAAATACAAAAGGTAATTAATGAGGATGCTTTTACAGTACAAGCTTGTACAAGGACAGACTGTAAAAGTTTTAATTTTTTCCCTGGTTTTATGAAAACAAAAAATATATATAATGACATGAGGGGGTGAATATAGAGATGACCATGACAAAACACAGAAAAATATTTTCTGAATTCCTGAGAAAGAGGAAAATAACAGATGCAGATGTCAAATCAAATCTCAAGGCTGTAAGCCATCAAAACAATGCATATTTTTTTAAAATCAATATTTGAATTTATTTTATTTCAAGAATTTTCCAGGGATTCACATCCAAAATGTGTCCAATCTTCCCAGTAATCCCAGTAATATTGTTTCAGAACTTTATATCATACATTAACCACATGGTAACTTAGTTGAATTCACAAAATAAAATTGTTCTACGTACCAGGTGATGAGTGAAAAGCATTATGTTGCACAGGTACTATATGATATTAAAGACTTGCAATCTTTGTTAAGCTAGTTAAGCTATAAAATAACTACAAAAACAATTTCTAAAATTTTCCAAATCTTTTTCCAAATAAAACAGCTCAGGTTTTTTTGTTTGTTTGTTTTCAGATCATCTAGTACTCTTTCTGGCACAAGGACTTTAGAGTTATGCATATGAAGAAAACCTGTGAATAAAAATAATCACTGATTGTATTAATACATTAAAGGCATTGTTGAAATACAGTATTATGCCTTTGAGTGATGTGCATCTAAGAGAAATTGCTTATCATATACATTTATAAATACTGCATATATTTTATGGTACATTTTTAATCATGAACTCACCATGTATCCTATTTATGAAAATATATATATGTACATATGTGCAGTATTACAGAAAAAATTATTTCCCATGAACATTTGCAGCATGTTTCCCATTCCATTCAGCCAATGTCTTGGTATTGAGACAGTTTGTACAGCAGTCCTCCACCCCATGATAATAATACAAAGTTATATATACTTACATTCTAATATGCACTCTTTCATGTACTATTTTTTATTGTCTTCTCTTCTATTTCACCATTTTAATATTTTACAAACACACATTTCATTATCGTAGTTTAATAATTAAAACCAGAACTGGTGTCATGCCCAATTAATGTGCCCTGGTAGCATGCCCATTAGTTTTTCCATTAGTGAATTCAACAATACTAATGGGATTACTAGCATGGGATGCTAATTGGGCGTGACATAAGAAACTGGCTTACTTCTTAGCATACCCTTGCTAATGATGAAATTAATGAGCATTTTATTAAATGCTGTCTCATCAAAGTGTACTTAGTTAGCGTTAAAATTGTTACAAACGATGCTGCATTCTAAAGATCAGGTGCCTGAATAAGTAGTTCTTCATATTACGTTTGGCAACAGTCTAGAGCATTAATAGTTTTATACATTAGAAACCACATTTATCTGTGATCATTTCAATCTGGGACCACACAACCATATGTGCTAACCTGTGCTTAATTTCAGGAAGAAAAAAAAAAAAAAGGAAGAAAAAAGACTAAAAAGACTGTGTTCAGGATTCAGAATGCACTGCACTAAAGGTCTCTGTATGACATTTTACTGAGAACCACCTGAGTGATTCTGCGATTATACTCAAATAGCCTGTTGTGAAATGGCTTGTTATGCATTTTGGCACACATAGGGAACCAAATCTAGAGTATTTTGCTAAGCCATACAGTAAGTCTTAATTTTTAGCAGCTCTCAGTAGTATATAAATAAATTGGAATATCTGTGGCTCTTCATGCTGATGTTTACATTCATGAAAACATGTACAAAGATCACAAATATGGATTCTCAAAAATACTGGCTAGGTGGCAAAGTCGTAATGTAAAAATTCTGCCAGTCGGGTTTTTTCAATGGTCAAATTCCTACCAGGTAGAAAGTGAATGAGTACTGAAGTTTTGCCAGTGCCAAGCAGCAATGCACAGTTAGGTTTCATAGCTAGGTATTCTCGATCTTCCTTTTTTTCCTGGAATAACAGGTCACCCTCAGACTCCATCTACTACTTTGGACTAGAAATAAAAGAAACTCATATTCCTCTTTTTGCTGGCAAGTTTAGTAAATAGATCATCTTCTAAAAGAAGATCTGGATTAAATTCCCTCCATACTGGGAGAGGAATCCTGATACACTCTCTTCAGAAGACTGTCCTAAGTCACTAGGAAAACATATTTCAGATTAGCATTAAATTTCTACTGTTAGTATTTTCACTTTGTATAACATATTCAATGCTTCCCTGGGGAAGAAAAAAAAAATGGAACAAATTACCTGCAGCTTGTGAAACACAACTATAAATTCAGTGGTAGATTTAAAGAAATTATGATGAGAAGAAACTCCACAGACAGCTGAAGGTGTGCAGAAGTACCAAGCTTAGAGGAAGGTCTGTGGAACAACGTAACTATGCAGACAAGACCAAGGAAGGGATCAGTTAGAAAAGAAATTCATGCCTCCTGGAAAATGAGTAGAGGCCAGCAAAGAATGACAACAAAGGAATAAGAAAGGAGAAGAGCAGACAGACAACATAAAGGAAAGACAAAACAGATGGTCAGACTAGATGAATGATAGTGTACATAAAGTGTAGAGAAGTATGAATGGACAGGACAAATATTTGAAATTCACACTTAGAGAAGAACAAGTTAGGCTTTTGAAAATTCTCCACTAAGAAGAGTTGGCAGGACTATCTTCAGAGCACATACAGTGAAAAGAGAATGCACTGCTTACCATGAGCAGATACATACAAGAATGCTGAAAGGGACTAGGGGTAAAGATAATTAACCTGTGACAGGACACAGCTGTAATGGATCACAGAGTATTACACCAAGTTGCTATAGATAAAAAGCAGCAGACATGGCTGCCATCAAAAGAATTTTTGCACTTTTTAATAGAAGTGTACAAAGGTAAGGCCATAAATGTTTATCACATATGTCATGACTGTAATTAGAGAAAATGACGCATATAACCTGGTTAGGAAACCTCATGATATCAATAAGAAGCAATTAAAACATCTGCATTCTAATGCAAATAGCGATTCAATAAGAAGCAATTAAAACATCTGCATTCTAATGCAAACAGCTATACACAAATGAAGGAATGAGAATTGCTATAGAACATGGTATCTGACATTATAGGATAGGAATAGCAAATAATAGTAAGCAGTTACTTACATTCAAGAAGCTACAGAAGTTTGTTGCATGGACAGGAAGATGGCAGAAGAGATGACAACAGTCAGTTATATTGAAAAAGGAACAACTGAGTTGGAGGAAGGTTATTTAATAAAATTCACAAGGTTCGATCACTATTATTTCCTAGAGGGTTGCAGCTCAAAAAGCAGGGTTATCCCATGAAACTTGCAGAGGACACAAACTTAGAAGGCTTCATTAATATGTAGGACAATTTGAATACCCTTGCAACAAGAATGTTAAGGGCTGGCACACTGAAACAGAATTAGGTGTAATAATACAAAACATGAACAAGAATTTTCACTGCTACCTAGGAGCCCATTAGTTGTCACTGACAGAGAAAACGTTGGTTGCATTAATTGGCCATAGGATTGGCCAATTGACACTACAAGGTGTCAATTTGATGCAGTCACAGAAAAGACTACACCATGATGTGTTCAGTAGCATTAGGAATGCACTAGTATCTTTGAACAAGGCACTCATGGCATTCTTGCTGAACATTGCACAGATTCAGTGGAGAGGGAGAATCAAGCATCAGAAAGCCAGGGACCTTTATGTATTCTTCTCTTCAGTATATATGAACTACCATAACTTTAGGGAAAAGGTCTTTCTTGGCTATATCTGGGTTTGTAACTATAAATCCAAGTAGAGAAAGAGGCTAAAGAACTGAGACAAAGTTATGACATTACCAAGATTTAAGTGTTTAAATGTCCTTTGTGAAACTAGTTTGAATCCTCAAGCATAGAAATTCCTTGTCTTTTCTCTCAGTATTTGCCACCGCAAATGAGGAGAAAGAACTCCTTATTGCAGATCTTCCTGGAACTGTTAGAGACCAGACTTGTTCATGTACTGTGGAAAGACCCCATGTGGCTAATTATAACTGTCATTTCCAGAAGGCTGTAAAGCAACCATTTTGGGACCTAAATGCATGAGAATAAAGTTCGATGTATTTGTGCTCCTACAACACCAATTATAATTCAATCCTAATCCAAAAAGAAACCTTTGGACACTACCACATTAATACATGACAAAATTACAGTACTAAAACTCCAGTACGAATATGTCAGCAAAAGACTGACCTCTACAGTCCTTTTGAAAAGACCTTGGAAATGAGCTCCCTCCCTCTGTCTCTTCGTCTGTTTCAAAGGAAAGGCTTCAAAGGACATCTCTGTCTCATGTCCATGAAGAATACATGTTTTAACTGTTCCCCAAGAGGATGGTACAAAAACAAATCTGGAAGCAGTAGAGGCATTAGCAGTGATTCCCCCTTACATAAAAACAGGAAGCTCTGGGAAGTAGCTCATCTCAAGTGACAAATCAGCTACAGGCTGAGCTCAGCAAACCATAGAAGCAGCTTGAATTGGTGTCAGAAATGCTGAAACTCAGAATTGTCAGAGAAGGGAAGACAGCACTGGCCCAAAAACCAGTTTTGTGAGAAAACATTTTCAGAGAAATTAGAAGTAAGAGCAGAAAGCAAACAAGATAACAAGACAAGACAACAAAAATTCAGATCCAATTCTAAGCTCCTCTGTGGGGAAAAAAGGCAGCCCCAAGTGCTTCCTCCACCCCTTGCCAATCCCAGCACTGGAGACCATAGCACCATCAGTCTATCCTTCCCAGTGAGTAGGAAGAAGTAAACCAGCAAGACAGAAGGCAGTCACATAGAAAGGAGAACAGGACAAAAAAAGGAGATATGCTCTAGAAGACGGATAGACATAAGAAACTAAAAATTCAGCTCTGATCATCACTCTCAAACCAGAACTAAGTATTCTGCATAAAGCCATTGCCCAATAGTTTTAGTTCTATCTTTCTTTCATTCTTAATGTTATAGCCACTAGAAAAACCATGCTTAAAAATATGAAAGATGAATACAGATTTAGTTTTAGGACTTCTCCAATCCATTGGCTCCCTGACATGACATCCATCTAACACTAGCCTTTGGGCAGCACCATGCCTCCTCTACAAATTGTCCATTTTTGAAGAAAAGATTTATTGCTGCACACCGCTTCTGCATGTTCATGGAGCACCAATGCCTGTTCCATGTCAGAGCTCAGGAAGCAAAGTGGATTGTAACATCTCTAAATCCACAACTTTTTATACTCTTAAACATTTCTATTCAACTCCTGGAGCAACAGACACAATGCCAACCACATAATTAGGCACGACTGAAGATGTGGGTGATAACGTGACCCAGCCCTCCAGCAACTCTGGAGCAGCTGTGACTCTACAGAAATGGCGCATGTAAATGGATACATATGATACCAAATTCCGTCAGTATAATTAGAAAAATCTCATAATTGCTCACAGATTCTGTGATTTATGAAAAATAACCAAATTTGTAATTATTCATGAGAAGATCCACTTCTGTAGTGCACAGAAAACAGAATATATCCAATTAGAAATGCAAGGAATGTGATCTTATTTTTAATTTTTGTAGAATTTATTTGATATTTCCCTGATTTCTTTTGTCTTTGCTCTAGTCATTATTGCTGGAAGTCGGAGACTACTTCCATCACACTGATAGCAAAAAGATGTCAGTAGGGAAAGACAGTCTCAGGATCGGAGGCTTAGGAGTGAATGACTAAAAAATATAAAACCTTTATTTACTAATTCCAAAACTAGTTCTTTCTAGCTGTTTGATATATTGCTACTTTAAGTTGTAGTGGTGTTTGATGGTACTGACTGAAAAAAAAAAAGGCAAAAATAAAGCTGTGAATTGTGGCAAATGTAACAAAAAAGGAGAAAGGCTTTAGTATTGCAACGTTTCTTTCCCCAAAATCTCCAGTTAACTAAGGACTCTGAAGAGCTAGTTAACTTGAACCATTTTAAATAAATAGATAAGTAGGTAAAGAATCTTGTTTTTGGTGTACCTGTGGATCAAAGAGGAAGTAAGGACGCCCACTCCTCAGCTGTAGTGCAATATATTCCTCTTGATTCCCAGGTGATGCAGAGAAAAAAATTAAACCATCAGGTTCCTGGGTTCTAAATTTCACTTTAATACCTGGTTAGAAAAAGCAAGCAGACAGTTAATACCAAAAATGATTCTTACGTGTTATACCAGTGTAATTACAAACAAAAAGATGATTTAAAAACAGCAGCAAAATGGCAAACTAAAAGTTTGGTGTGGAAGTTTTATCTTCCTAAAACTCCTGTTAGTCATTGTAGGAGAAATTCTTGTAACCCAGACTGAGTCAATCTTTGAGAGAAATTTCAATGGTTTCAGAGCCCTTACTCATTGATAAAAAAAAATAAAAAGATATATAACCTTTCTTAAGAAAACATAATTCAAATATTAGAATCTTATTCTAAATATTAGAATATTATTCTAATATTTGAAGAACAGGAAATTTTACATGTTGATTTCAACATGCACCCTAACATTTCTATCAGTAAGGAAGGAATGAGGTTACTAAACTGAAGTGTTTCTAAGAATAAAGATTTTTGGTTCCAAGATACGTGTATCTATGCATTTCTCTGTACATTTATACATGATGGCACCTAAATGTATAAATAACACCTGGAAAAGAACAAACTCTATCAAAAATTGGGAATATCCCAAGGTATAATTGATGAACTATGCTTAATTAAGAACTTTCCAGATCATTATTAATAGACTCTATTTGACTCCTGATAAAATGTTGCCTCAGCACGTGAAATGTCATTCAAATGGCACAGAATAAAACATTTATTCTTTTTTTTTTCTTCCTACAAATAAAATACCAAAAAAAAACACTAACTAAACAGCTCATACATATTGCTGTCCACAGTATAAACTTTCTCAGTAACAATCTAAGGACACATTAATGAAAGAACTCATAAATGATGTATCCCATTTTGAAAAGTACAACTATGAATAAACAAGTTTTGGATAGCCACCAACCTTTTATGACTATAATGCCTTTCTTTTTAAGCTATCTCCTAGAAAATCATCTGACAGAAACAAATCAGAAAACTACAAAACCATAGGAACATTGTGGCGCAATTTTTCTAATGTACAAAACAGTACAGTGTACGGTGGATCTGTGCTTTTACCTGACTAATTTTTTTTGCATAGGGAAACAAAAAGGCAGCAATAGCTTTTTGTCTCAACTTCTAAAGTATAATACGGAACATACATTCTACGTTTAAAGAAACACTGGAATAATTCCTTTAGTGAATACTGGGTGATATATTTTCTGCATTACATTACAGTTTTATCTCACAATCCATATATATTCTTATAAATAAACAACAATTTTGAACAGCAAATCTGACTATAGATTCCAAATGCAATTAGGCAGATGATCAGCCTGTGATGCAGCACAGTATTTAGCAGAAATATTTAGCAAAATTTAAGATCCACCCCTTTACTGAACAGAGAAGAAAATAACCAAGAGTTGCTACAAATCAGATGAGTACTGTAAAGAGTCTGCTAACTCCCTGGAGTTAGCATTAACACAAAGACATCTTACAGAACCATTTTTTATCTGACAAGATCAAAATACAGCATGTACCATTATATAAAAATGGTTCTACACGTATCATCGTCATGTTATATCTTTATTTATCCACCTGGTCCATTTATTACCATATCTCTCTTTCATCACTTTACACAAACTTCCTATCCCCCCTTTTTTTTTCACCCCTCATCCCACAGTCATGTCACAATATCAACATCTCCAGAACAGAGTGGAAGCAAATGTTTCTCAAATTCCCAATCAAATCCATCCTGCTGGAGTGTGATTCCTCTCTCTCCTTCCATTTCAGCAAGGGATAGGTGGAAAAAGATGGAGCAAAATTTTAGTGCTTGTTCATGGTAAAAAGAAAATATTCTTGTAAAATCATGAAGTTGTTGGGTGACTTGGAAGAAAGCAGTGAAAGGGCTAGTGAGGGGAGGAAAAAAAAAAAAAACAAAAAAACAAAAAACAAAAAACACATCTCTACTATATCCAGAAGTTTTCCAGTAATGCTACTTCATTCATAAACTATACACTTCCATGACATTTCTGTGTAAAATGCTTTTTGCTGAACAGCGTAGTCTATTGGCAGTTACTGAACTATCATACTACTTGGTCTTTTCACACACATTTCACCATTTTTGACAGGCAGAAAATAGCAAATAATGATATTTTTTTTTTCTTATAGACAACATCAATTACAAATATATATATATAAATGTATATACATAATTCTGATGCACATTCATAGTAGATCATGCTTGTTAATTATCTATACCTATAAAAAATATCCTTTGACCCTATTTCTTAATCACATAAATGTTTTTTATGTAATACAATATCATGCACACAGAATCACAGAATGATTGATGTTGAAGGGACCTCTGAAAATTGTCTAGTCCAACCCCCCTGCCGAGCAGGATCACCTAGAGCACATTGCACAGGATGGCGTCCAGGAGGGTTTTGAGTATCTCCAGAGAAGGAGACTCCACAACCTCTCTGGGCAACCCATTCCAGTGCTGTCACCCTCACAATAAAGAAGTGCCTTCTCACACACATGAAACATTCTCTCTTAGAAAATGAAAATCAGTCAGGCTATTAAAATGCCTACAAGATCAATTGTGTGTAACTAACACCAAGCAAATTAAATAATAATAATAAAATAAATAAATAAACAGTATCCATACATAAGGAAAAGAGAGGGAGTGTAGCTTTGCCTGCCTCAGAAATCACTACTGCTGTTCTTTGGGGTTCCATCAGTATCGGCATCTGTTGTAGGGGCTGACTGATGGCCAGCCTAAAATCCCAAACTGGAAAACACAGCTAATTTAACAAACTGCCACTATTTGTCAATCTGCCAAAAGACATTTCTGAAGACCAAAGGATGCTTCCTTACACTTAATTCAGAAGGACATCTACAAAGGACATAATTGAGTTTCCATAAAAACACCAATATTTTATAATATTGAGTGTTAGAAAAAATAAATCATATGGTTCATAACAGTAAAGTTGCAGTAGTTCTTGAAGTTTTTAAATGATATACAGGAGTGTTTTTTCTGCTTTGGATATTGAAGAATAGACTTACAAAACCTTAATTCTTGCCTATAGAACTGCCATTGTTTCTTATAAAGTTTTGATAAGTCAGAAATCTTCATTTTCATTCACATAAAGCAAATTCTTCTAACTTTGTCACCTATTGCAGAATTCAGAAATTTTACTCCTTGAAATTCAGGTACCTATGGAGTTTCTCATGAGATAAGGAAGTTCATATAATCTCTAAGTACTTCTATGCCTCAGTATTAGTACTTTCCTCTGTTTCTACAAGTGAGTAAAATGGAAGCTGATGTCTCACTGACTAAATTCTGCAAAATTTGCAGACCCATGGTTTGAGGAAAAAAATATGCCAGCTGTAAAAAACACCACAGCACATAAGAAATTGAAGAAATGTATCTTAAACATGATTGGATTATTTTAAAGCCTGTTTTTCAATGGAATATAAAAATTTTTTGAAATCAATACTTTTATCAGGAGTAAAAAAAAGGTCAAAAGGTCTGAAAACATTTCTTCAGTCCAGGTTGTTTCACTTTGAGTGTGAAGTCCAAAGCTGGAAATCCTGTTCAAGACTCATAATAACTAAGGGTATGCCAGTATGTCATTCAGTTTCAGTAATTTTTCCACCTTATTGACACTGAGCATTGAATATTGGTCTTCCTTAACCTGACCACAGAAGGCTTTCATTTGAAAATGTGAAGTTCCAAAGAACTTGAAAACCACAATGGATCATCAGTAAAACTTCCCATTATTTTGGGGGATAGATTTTGCAAGAAAGTTTCTCAAAGACTTGTCTTCAGTATGCATTTCTAAAGCCCTAATTGTAATGTTTAATATAATAGATAAATATAAACATAATTGAAATTAAATGAAACAATGGTATTACAATTACTTCTGTAATTTGTCACATACAGAAACTGCATCTCAGCCTCGGTATTAAATAGTGGGTGTAAAACATGACCAGCTGTGGGGCACAGTATTTTTAATCAACTGAATCTTGAATTGCAACTGAAGAATTCACCTAATATGCCTCTTTACGCAACAAAAATGACTGGTTCACAAGATGCTGTTACCATTTCTGGGGTTACAAAACAAAAACAAAAACAAAAAAACTGGAAATTTCACTAGAACAAGTTAAACATCCATGTACATCATTCAAATAAAATCTTAAATGCATTTGATATTACAGTCACAACTAGAGAAGCTGTCAGAATATCTTTAGTTATAATTAAATCCATTTCTGTAATTAAATTAAAACAGTATTGCACAAAATGCAATACAAGCATTGTACAAAGTGAACAAAAAAGACAAAAGTAAGAATACACACTAATAAAAGGACAAGTAGTAAATTACTACCTCATTATTAATTTTTCATAGTATTCCAAAGCATCTTAGGGCAGAGTCTCTCCTTCTGTCAGGATATTCTGTCCTAGTTTCACAGATGACACATCCAAGTTAGCAGAGGAATGAGGTTTAAGTGACCAAACTGGGGCATTTTAAAGGCATGAAGCTGAGAAGTAACACCAGCATGCTATTCTGTGAGTACACATGGTTTTAAGAATTCCTTTTAATAACAGGCTAAAATTAAATATATATATATATATATGTGTATATATATATACACTACTACTATAATATCAGATGAGCCAGAACCCAGCTCTTTGTCTAACACAGAAAACACATATAAAATGATTTTAACACCATCTCTTTGCATCCTTTGTGTAAGTTTAGCATGTTTGAGAACTTCAGCAGTAGTTTGAGACTCAGATTCACAGCCGGGTTCAGATTCTCCCACTGCAACTCAATGCAGCTTGCAAGGTCTTCATAAAAATATTTAACAGGCATTATTTTGAGTTGAGAAGAGCCAGTTGTTAGTGAGGGGAAAACAATGAATAAACTAGAGCATCTCCCAGATTAGAACATCATATACTAACAATCTATAATTACTACAGCAATAAATTCACCTTAAACATTCTTTCTTGCAAAATAATAAGTTATAGGGTTTTTTTTTACTAGAAACTTTATTCACACAAGCTAATGAGGTTTTGCTTCCTGTGAAACATCTTTCAAAATCAACAGAATTGAAGTTTAAAAAAAAAAAAAAAAAAAAAACATCATATAAAAAAAGCAAAAAAAAAAAATCACAGTATTCAAAAAGTGTATTTTGACTTTTTAAAATTTTGAGTGGGAGAGTAAAGGTAGAGGCACAGGTAATTGAAGGTAGGTAACTGAAGACATCTACAACAATATCTGAGAGATTTTCAGAGAAGTGAGTCTAAGATGAATCTTAAGTGTCCTATGTACGCAGCTAAAGCACTTGTAATGTACCTTTCTCTACAACTGGATGTTTGGAGTCCAGCTCAAAAGAGCCAATATATACAAGTTCTTAGATGCAACAAATACTTAGAAGCTGCTACAAGGCCCAACAGTCCCATGCCTCTTTATAGAAACCTATATAAAAATGCATAACCAAACCTGTCCAAAACTGTCAAGAACAGCCATATAGACAGAGAACTTACTTACAGCAGCCTTCTGATATTTAAAGGGGGCCTACAGATAAGCTGAGGTAGAACTCTTTATCAGAGAGTATAGTGACAGGACACGGAGTAATGGCTTTAAACTAAGAGGGTAGATTTAGATTAGACATTAGGAAGAAATTATTTACTATGGGGGTGGTGAGGCACTGGAATGGGTTGCCCAGAGCAGCTGTGGATCCCTGGAAGTGTTTCAAAGGCTAGGATGGATGGGACTTTGGGCAGCCTGGTCTGGACGGAGGTGTCCCTGCAATGGCAGGGGGTTGGAACTGGATGGTCTTTAAGATCCCTTCCAATCGAAACCATTCTATGATTCTACAAAATATATGTCCAACCTTGAAGCTGTCAACAAGAATACTGTTAGGTAACTTTTCATAGATCTATCAAATCCCAACCCAAATGTATAAGATTAATAAGTAATAATAATAATTAATACCCTAGAGTATTATGGATATTTTCTTTGAGGACCTAAGAAATTATAAAAGGAAAACAATTTACATTGCTGTTAAAAAAAAAAAAAAAAAAAAAAAGTATTTGGAAAATCACAAACCATTATTAGAAATGAATTTTGCATCATCTGTGAAACATGTATTTTCAGTGCAATTTCTCCAAGAAACCCTATTTGTGTTTCCATTCTGCTCATATTGTTAAATGGAATGGTATAAATAATTAAATAATAGTACATTCCAAAAATATGAACAGAAAGTTTTGGCAAATAAAGTGATTCATGTTTATTACAGCCCTTGTTTGCACACAATGACACCTAAAATTAATAGAAATTGTATATAAAATGTTTGACTGCAGCAGTAGGCTCTCACCACTCCTTCAGGATGACAAACTTTAAGCACTTCCTTAACACTAAGACTGCATAGTAATGCTTTTGCTTAATCAAAGTAAATTTTCCCACAGAACTTGTAAAACAATTCCTTTTTAACTGGAGAGGCGATAGATGAGTAAAACGCTCAGCTAACTGGAAATTAGTTCAATAAATTGTTCGATTCTGGTTTCAGTTAGAGCATATATAATGAAACCATACCACCTTTTATGCTACTATACACTTCCATTGAATTAACATTTAGTCGTTATTCATTCTTTGTAAGAGATTCTGCATGATACATATTACTATAGCTAAAATACATTTTAAAAAATAAAAATATATTTGCATCAGAAATTACAACTTGCAAAAAAAATAAGGCCATACAAAAATGGAAAACCTATTTTCACATAACAGACGAGAGAATTGGAGGAGATGAAAGAGCTCAGCGGACACATTCCTAGACATGATCATGAAAAACCTCTGCTGAAGGTAGGGAGTTTACCAAAATATATGATGGCCTATAGGTTTCTGTATTTTATTCAGAAAAGGTGGAAAGTAATCTTCCAAATCTGTCCATCTTTTGTTGTCCTGAGTACAGGAACAGGCTCCATATTCTACCATTATCTTAATGTATTTGAAAATATTTTTGAAGTTCATCATCACAAACATTAAACTGATTTACTAGTTTTATCAGTCAAGTAAATGCTGTCCATTTTTAAGTTGCTTTGTTTTTTGTAGAAATTTAAAATACATACTTAGAAGTCATACGCATAGACATATGCATATGCACACACATATATGTACATGCAAACACACACAAAACAAAATCTCAAAGTTTTTCCAAACTATAACTGAGTGTCCAGCAGACCCTTTTCTTTTGTAATGATAGTAAAAAAAGAAGCTAGAAATCAGTTGTTTTTAAAATTCTTTCCAAAGAAAAGTAATATTTTGCAAAAGTTTAAGTTGAAGAACGACACAATTTGAAGACTTGTTCTTTTATACGTACTCTTAATACCTCAAATTGCCAAAAAACTAAGTCAAACTCAAAGGTTAAACAAGTATAAACACAGAATATGATGAATGAAAGGGGGAAATTGGTTGCACTTCTTGTGGAAACCTACTATCAGGCAAAACCCTAAATCCTCTTGATGAGAAATGAGCATCTCTTTTACACTAAAAGGACTAATTTGATACCCGTTTTTTCTTATTTTGCTTGCTACCCCATTATACCCACTACTGGTAAAACAAACAGGACATTTTAGCTTTAATCTTCTTACTACATAACCCAAATAACTTCAGTCATGTTTGCATTAATGCTGCATTAATCATGTTGTTGCGTATTAATGAGTTTTCAGGCTATGCTAATTACTGTCATAGATTCTGCAGCAGCCCATTAAATATACAAATTACAGAATTAAAGAGCCAGAGCTCTTCATGATTAATCTTTAAATGGAGAAAAACTAATGATGTCTGTACAAAGTTTCTCTCCACTTTTGGCTGACTGAGCCCAATGAACAATCAATTAGAGTATTCCAAGAATAAGAATACTGCACATACTAAAAGATTTTTTATGCTGTTATTCTGTGCAGAAGACACATTCGTTTATAAGTTTCTATTGTATGAACTCCTACTAACATATTCTAGTCTTTAAGGTCTTCTGAAGTATTACACAGAAGTAAAAGCCACTGGATTCTAATTCATTATTACATACTCATAAGACTCTGCTGGTTCCATATAAATACAGTAAATCAGTCTTCTCCTTTTTGCAAGGACACCAGTCTTTCTGCTGCCTAGCAAGAAAGATTTACAGCAAACCTTGGTGAAAAGAAAGCCAAGATAAGTTTAAAGTCATTTGATAAGATTTGATGTATTAGTTGCACTTTCTCCTCTCACTCATGGAGTGATGTTTTCTTCTTTCAGGTGTAGCATACCTAATAGTTAAATCACAAGATTCAAAATCAGGGGACCTTGAGTCTGTACCTACGCATTAACTGACCTATGTGACCCAAGAGCCATCATTTAACTCCCCCACCTACACGTTCCTTCCTGAAGAATGGTGGCCAATATCCCTTGCATAAGGTTCTGTAATGTTTGAAAATTTCATTACTGATTTGTTCTCCATACACTTGAATAAATATTATATTAGCAAAATGTCCATATATATTCAGAAAAATTACCTAAACATTAGGCATTTAACTTCATTTGAGAAAAACTAATATACCCACCTTCTCTAAATGCTACATATTATGCATAACATTACAAGATTCCCTAAAGAGCAGATTCTCAGTCTATATTACTATTAATCTGCACATCAATAGCTGTAAACAGTTTAGAACTAACTGGGCTATTACAGACTTATCCAGCCAGTCCTTTACACCCCAAATATATATATATATATATATATATATATAAACAAGCCATTCTTAATGCATTTAAGATTTTATATTTATCCAAAGAAGTTTAAAATTATAAGTCTGCTCAGAGCAAGATTGACCGTGGCATGAAAATACTCTCATATGAAGACACAATGAAAAAGAATGGATTACTGCATTTAGTAAGCAGGGAAGAGAACGCAATACAAGAATAGGAGAAGACTCTAGGAAAAACAAATAGGGAGAGGGGAAGCTTCTCAACATGTTATAAATAAACAAGACAGCATTCAAAGAAATTAAAATGGAAGAAGTCACAAATTTTCACAGACACTTCACCATTTTCCTAGTAAAAAGATAAATAAAATTACGATGATTTTCAAAACATTGATATAAGAATTACCTGAGAGCTTAGCAACACACAAAAGGCACTGGACACTGACTTCCCAGATTTGTCTAAATAAATAAATGAGGACCTCAGGAAAACATACAAGAGATCAGGGTGAAACCTGAGATGTAGATGATACCATTACCTGTTAGCATTCCCCTGCCATTAGAGCCAACACCCAGTTGTTTACAAACAAGTTTAAAGCAATACAATCGTTAAAGAAATTAGTGCCCTGAAATAAATTCATTAAGCAAGTCTAGGAACAGAATTCAGAAATGTCTTCCATGTGTGCATGGCAATGGTATACTACAAGCATACAACCAAACAGTATTATTTTTTCGGAGTGTAGCTACCGGAGTAGAAAAAAATAACTGTGAGCCTGAAATTCCAAGAATCAAGTACTGCTTGGGGTACAGATCAGCTAAAGGTTTCTGTGTTGCTTTTATTGAAATGAAATATATGCAAAGAAGAATCATCAGCCCAATTTTCAGCTAATGCTTTAATTGATATAATCATCCAACAAAATTTGAGAAAACTTTACTCAAAACGGGGTCTCTCTCAAATAATACCTGTAATCCTTACCTTTATTTATTTTTTTACCTTTGCATAGGCTGAAACAAAGCTCAACAGACTCAGAGTTTTGTTAGAAAATAGTTTCTAAGACTGAGTCTTCTATGAGAAATTTCCTGTCTTCAAACTCAGGTATTAAAAGTATGGAAATATAGGCAAGCATTCATCTTCATTTTAGGATAAATTCTTTAGAGAAAGGACTGTTTTCTGTTACCCGTATGTGAATTACTGCATAAAAAAGGTCATCTTATGCAACAAGGGTAAGGTGGGAGAGGCTTCTAGGTGTTAATGCAATGCAAATCATAATTACTAGAAATATGATGACAAGAAGAATCGCTTCAAAGATTTACAACTGCACAATCTATAAAAGGTCAACATCACAGAGAAATCAGAAAAGAGCTGGAGGTCAGTAGTTGTAAATAGCACTTCAATTATAAGCCTTTAGTTAGTATTTCCAGCAGTAGTACAAATGTAGCACTGCACAGAGAGTAATTTAACTGATCAAGGGAAAAGAGTATGACTAGAACTGAGTAAAATGCAAATACATCAAAATTAAAGTCCGTGTAATGATCTGAAACACTGAAAATTTAGACAACAGTGCACTAGCCAAGGCAGAATCCAATCACACAGCATCATAGAAGCTGGAAGCACAATAAGATGTACATCCTGCAGCAAGTGAGGAAGCTTATTGATTAGAGTGCATATGGAACAAACAAACAAAAAAATTAAATAAGCTAATGAGTGTCTCGGGTAATACTACAGGATGAAAATGAAAATGTGACAGGGAAGAAAAAACTTTTAGAAACAAGTACAACACCACAAAGCCAACAGCAGAAAGCAATTTCAAGTTACAAACTCAGCAACAAATACTAACCATGGCAGAAATGGGAAAGAAAAAAAAAAAAAAAGGTAAAAACATATCCAAGTTAATGCTAAGTTTTACGCTATATCAATGAACTACAATAAAATTACCAAATGGTAACATTTTAAATAATGAAGAACTAACTGAAATGAATATATAACATTTTCACCTAGTAATATTTGCAGCAGTATTTCTCCTAACTATTCTTGACATAATGACTTCTCCAAGAAGAATCCTAAAAATGTTTTTATTTGCAGGAACTAAATCTAGAGAAGGTTTGAATGGAATAATTAGCTGCAAGATTTATATATAAACAAACTCACTTTTTTCACATCTACATTGTGTTAGAACAATCATAACATACCAGCTGACAGTGAACACCCTTAATCTCCATCAGTTTAGGTTATTGTTGCGCCTCATTCATTGCTTTCAAAGATATTTGCCACCCAATGGAAATACACCTTAAATGCACAGCTGATCCCACTACAAAATAGTAATATGCCACTATGTTTTGTCATGCTATCCATGTGCCTTTGCACTTAGGAACTGCAGATTCTGTAAAGTAAAGTTCTTAAGGGAGTTTGGCATAAAATGCTCATTGAAAGCATCAAAACACTTTGTAGTGCTTGCACAGGCTATTTTACTTAAATAATGATCCTCAGGCACTGAAACACCACCTAACACTTGCTTCAACACCTCACTTTCAGCTTCAGTGAAAAAAACCATTGCCCTTATAGATCAGAACAGAATGGAAAGGGAAAAGTTCAGTCCACCCTCTCTTGCACTGTAGGTAGTTAGCCATAATCCTGAAAGACAGCCTTGGCCTTGCTCTCTTTACATGTGATTAGAGTCATGAAAGGCAACAGTATGAAGCTAACATGGTAGCTCTGTTTGGTACTGTAAAAGTAAACAACTACCCACAATCTAAAATATGCAGAAGACGGAAAGAAGGACTGCATGGGAATCAATGAAATCTGCCAATTTTATCTTAGAAATAACTTTTGCAGATGTATGACCCCTGCTTACTGTCACTAATGTTTCCCAAGGAAGAATTTATCATGTATATAGCAGTCACAGTGTGCTTTTGAAAACAGAACTGGGGCAGTACTGCTACAGGTAAAACCACCTGTAGCAGTTGTTCAGCATCAGCTGTTATCATTTCTTTTTGCTGTCATGGTGTATCACCATAGGTATGTGGCCCAATAATCAAAGAGTGGATTTCTTGTTCGTAATCATACATTAGGTCATATTCACTGAATTCACAACCCTTCTCTGCCTAGCTTCTGTAAAGAATGTGTCACAGATAACATGACCCAGTGGAGTAAACCAGCTGTGGAGGTTGCTTCATCAATTTGCAGCCTGGATTATTCCCAAGAATCAAAATGCTGCACTCAATATAAGAGTTAAGCACAATGCAAGAAAGAAGCATAAAACAAAATTAGTGTGGTATCAAAATACCATTTATAAATCAGCTGAATAATCACTAACTAGGAAACACCTTGATAAATACAACTCAGTCCTCCCACCTGCCACTGTTTTTTAGGAGAGTAATACAGCAACACTCAGAACATGAAAAAAAAAAAAAACACTCTTGTACTACAGCCAGTAATACAACTAATGTGACAAATACGCCTCATAGGAGATAGATACAGCCAGGCTTATACTTGGTCCTTCTTGCGCCACATACCTGGGCACCTGGGATGGTACAAAATAATGTACACTAGTGGAAATCAGAGGTAATGTCTTCCTCCTACCCAGGAGCTGAGATTTTCCCTGTGTGTCAGCATGCACATGAAAATGTAACAGGCCACCAGATACACAAAATTGAATCTGATGGTGTTTCACTGTTTTTCCACAAGTGTTAAGGAGTTCATTATTTTCTCATGAATCTCATCAAGACTCCAATAATATTATATCTCCAAATAAGCTACTCTGAACTACATTGGCATAGTCAGTAGAAATGGTGATCCAGGAAAAAGCATGAATAAAGACAGTTCAATGGTATAAACAGGCATACAACTCAACCTATGAGGGCTTAAATAAAGGATACAATGTACACAAAGATTCAACTTGAGGTAAATGAGAAAGTGAGCAATATAAAAAGCTTATAATGACAGGAAATTAACTGATATAGTGCACATTTTCTAAATACTATCATAATTCTGTTTGCCCAATGTAAGTTAATTTGCAACACTAAACAAGGAATAAATTAAACTGCTGAGGCACTGGGATTAAAAGAGTAACATTCATAAAATATCCTTTCACTGCTTTCTACATATCTGTAATCGATCCTGTCTTACATTTGGACCGTAAACTCTTTAGGGCAGACACTATAAACTTTGTCTTCCTAATGCAAAAGAGAGATGTAAAGATTAATATTCAACCAATTTTATTAATATAAGCAAAGAAATAAGGACAATAATGAAAATACTTCCCTTAACAATTTCTTTGCAATAGCATGACAGCATTTAGCCTCAATATATTGTGGTGTTTTCAGGCAGTTATTGATTGATCTTATGTCATCTTTCAGAATTTTAATTCTTTAAGAGATTTTTGAATTACAGACCACTTTGCTGTAGCCGGCCTTTGTGTTGATTTTTGCATTATTGCTTAAAACATGAGTGATTACAGAATACATGACTAATTCTAAATGATGATAACAAGGAAATATCTCTTCTGCTGCTGTTGAATTCATTGATTTATTTCTGTCTCCCATTCTCCCAAGAAAAGAGAGTTTCTGCAACACAGAAAATCATAATTAAAATATTGTAACACATTAAAAAAATAGGTGATTGGGCATACAAAATCACTGAGAAGTATGATGAACTATATTCCTCTTTCATTCAAATGAGAGCCAACTTACCTTACTCCCACTGATTATCCTGAAGTTTAGCTTGTGAAGCTAGGGCAGTGTATGGGAAAATGGAAGCAAAAAAAAAAAAAAATTGCCTCATCCTTACCAGTAGAAGTCTATTAACTAAACCTTATTATTAGATAGATGCAGTTAAAAACACTGAAAAAAATTAACAATAAAAAACACTGTAAATAATAATAAAATAAAATGAAAAACGAAACTGTATTTTGGTAGTAAAAGGGTGAAATGGTGTGATTGTAGCTGCAAGACATTCTAGTGTAAAATGGCCTAGCCTTAGAGGAAAGCTGGCCAAGGGTTCTTGCACAGCATGTGACTCTCAGCTACTTCAGTGCAAGAATGCTGCTGTTGCCTTAAGCAGCTGATAGTGTGGCTTTTGGGCACAGGGACCCTGATTAATCTGAATCCCGGGCTGCTGTAGAAAGGAAGGATCGGACTACCAAGTCTGACTACAGAGTAGCCCAAAGCTTTGGGCACCCATCTTAGCCCTGTCCCATAGTAAGAACTCTGGGGAGGGACTGCTTGTGAACTATTAGCACATTTCACAGAATCACAGAATAGTCTAGGTTGGAAGAGACCTCCAAGATCACCGAGTCCAACCTCTGACCTAATGTTAACAGTCCTCCACTAAACCATATCCCTAAGCTCTACATCTAAATGTCTTTTCAAGACCTCCAGGGATGGTGACGCAACCACTTCCCTGGGCAGCCTATTCCAGTGACTAACAACCCTTTCGGTAAAGAAGTTCTTCCTAATATCCAACCTAAACCTCCCCTGGCTCAATTTTAGCCCATTCCCCCTCGTCCCGTCACCAGGCACGTGGGAGAACAGACCAACCCCCACTTTACTACAGCCTCCTTTGAGGTACCTGTAGAGTGCAATAAGGTCGCCCCTGAGCCTCCTCTTCTCCAGGCTAAATAGTCCCAGCTCCCTCAGCCACTCCTCTTAAGACTTGTTCTCCAGACCCTTCACCAGCTTCATAGCCCTTCTCTGGACTCGCTCAAGCACCTCCATGTCCTTCTTGTAGCGAGGGGCCCAAAACTGAATACAGTACTCGAGGTGCGGCCTCACCAGAGCTGAATACAGGGGGACAATCACTTCCCTGGACCTGCTGGCCACGCTGTTTCTTATACAAGCCAGGATGCTGTTGGCCTTCTTGGCTGCCTGAGCACACTGCGGGCTCATATTCAGCCGACTATCATTTCCTCCCATAATACCCAGTAGGTACACTGAGGCTCTTCAGAAAATTTCAGTCCATGGCTTATAAAGCCAGGAACACTGTACATTTCTATCTCAAAGCAACCTCGAGTGTTGGCCATTTCTGGGTCTGGCTGCAGTTGGCGGTCACTTTGCAATCTGCAGGGGAACTGTGCTGCCCTAATTTCCACTTCTGACATTTCCCTGGTCCTTCTCTGCCTATGTGAAAGGCAGAAGGTCTGGCATAAAAACAATTATGCAGTCTTTGCTTCACTCATTTTTTGCTTTCCATGCTGATCATTCCCCTCCCCCCCCCCATCCCCCCAGCATATACAGCTCAGTAGCACAACCAAAGTTCTAAGTTCATATAGGCATATCTTAAGTTTTTGAAAATTAATGATGCTAATTTGATCATCTAATATGGGTTTGGGATAAGTGGGTCAAATCAGAATATATTGATCACTGAATTGGAGCAATTTGGGACAGAAAAATATAAAACAGCAGGAAAAAGAATCCTAAAAAGAATCCTAAAAGAATCCTAAATGGAAAGAATCCTAAATGTGGGAAAATAATAGAGGGAGAAACAAACACCTATATTTGAAAGCCAGAGTGCAGAAGCAATGTTGTTATAGTACATTTCATGCTTTAAAAATACTGAATAAAACCTCCAAAATATTACAATTACATGTGTAAATTCTTTGTACATGGCTTCACTCTGAATAGTGCCAAAACTTTCACGGAAATGTTGACTTTCATCCCAAAATAAAATTCTCCTTTCCTTCTACAATGCCATAGGTCTTCCCAATGGTAGGCTTTTTCAAATACACTTATCCTCCACCACCTCCCTTAATCTTCCCAACAAACTTCTCTCAGTTTCACAATTCACTTCATTTGTTTCTGACTCAAAAGATATTACCTGGGATAGCTGTACCTGCCAGTCTAAAATTCGTTTTGTTCATCCAGTTCTGAATGTTGATGGGAACAAAGACTGCAATTTGTGTAGATTCTCCTCTCCCTCCATGTCTCAGCAGAAAGTCACTGAATGAGTTGAAAATGTAAAAAATAAAATCCCTTAAGGGCTAAAACTCCACTACACCAAAATTCCCACCACTTACTGTAGTGGGTTTGCATGGCAAGGTTTTTGTAGCAAGGGGCCATAGGAGTGTCTTTTGTGAGAAGAATCTAGAAGCTGCCCCATGTTTGGTAAGGGCCCTACCGCAGACCAGAGCTGAGCCAATAAGCGATGTTGTTTGCACCTCTGTGAGAGCATATTTAAGACAGGGGAAAAAAAAACACTGCCTCACAGCAGCTGGGAGAGTGAGAGGAGTGAGAAACAGCCTTGCAGGCACCAAGGTCAGTGAAGAAGGAGGGAGAGAGGTGCTCCAGGTGATGGAGCAGAAGTCCCCTATGGCCTGTGGTGAAGACCATGGTGAAGCAGACTGTCCCCCTGCAGCCCATGGAGTACCACGGTGGAGCAGGGTTCCACACTGCAGCCCATGGAAGAGACCACGGTGAAGCAGGTGGACCTGCACTGACAGAGGCTGTGGCCTGTGGAGGACGCCCCAGAGCAGGCCCGGGCTGGAGCTGCAGCCCGTGGAGAGGAGCACACACGCAGGAGAAGGGGGTCTGTGGGGAGCTGCTGCCCATGGGGGACCCATGCTGGAGCAGTTTGCTCCTGAGGGATGGACCTTGTGGTATGGAGCCATATCTGGAGCAGTTCTTGAAGAACTGCCTGTGGGAAGCCCGCACAGGATCAGTACAGGAAGGGCTGCATCCCGTGGGAGGGACCCCACAGCACAGGGGACGAAAGTGACCAAGAAGGAGTGGCGGAGACAAAGCACTATAGACTGACCACAACCCCTATTCCCCCGTTCCCCTGCGCTGCTCAGGGGGAGGGGGTGGAAGCGGGCAGATGGAGGGAAGGCGTTTTTTGTTTCTTTCCTTTGTTCCTCACTCCTCACTTCTCTAGCTTGTTAGTAATAGGCAATAAATCTTGCTATCTCCCTATGCTGAGTTTGTTTTGCCTGTCATAATTGTTGAGCTATCTCCCCATCCTTATCTCAACCCTTGAGCCCTTTGCATCCTGTTTTCTCCCTCTTCCCCTTTGAGGAAGGGGAGTGAGAGAGCTGCTGTGGTGGAACTCAGCTGCCCATCTGAGTAAAACCACCACACTTACTACAGAAGAAGGAAATGCATTCCGTTGGCTCCTCTGATGGGGAAGTTTCAGTTTTAGTAAATCAAAAAGCTTTTATAGTACATCAGAATAAAATAACACCAACTGTGGGGAAAAAAAAAAAAAAGGCTTATAAAAGATATGATACTACTTATTCTTTAACCAATTTTTGCTTTCCTCAGGGGAAATAGGAGGTTATATTCCATTCTAACCACCTGTTATTACAACTCTAACTACCCTAGAACAATAACACTAATCCCAATTATGTCCACATTTAGTATGGTTAGAACAAAGAATTTTGATCGAACCAACTTACATATGAAGTATCAGGTAACATTTGGATTATTTCCTCTTTTATTTTTCTCCCTGAAGAAGATAGTGTGTTCCTTTCTGAATTCTCAAAGAATACCATTCTATATAGCACTAAGAAGTATCATTAGTGTAAGTAACAATGACTTGCTGAATTAATGAATAAAACAGCAGTGTATTTCCACAGATGTCTCCCACTTAATCTAGGACTATTTTATGCTACAATTACTTGTTTGCACAGTGTTGCATGGATTTTCTCAGATAGCAGATACCTTACAAAACATTCAGAAATCTGAAGACATAACCCCAGAAAGCCTTTTTCCCAGAAATAGAAATAAAAAATACCCCACAAGAATACAACTGAAAAAGAAAAATGTCTTC
This sequence comes from Stictonetta naevosa, assembly GCA_011074415.1. NCBI lineage: Eukaryota > Metazoa > Chordata > Aves > Anseriformes > Anatidae > Stictonetta > Stictonetta naevosa. The sequence goes on from CM021699.1 coordinate 19,060,635, forward strand.
TGGAATCACAATAATAAGCACAATATAGTTTGCAGAAAGCACTGAATGAATTTTAAATTGGACACACAGACTACTAAAATAATGGTGGAATTGCATAGCAGAAATTTTAGAAAACAGGAGTTCTTGTAGCCAACATATTTTCAGGAAATAGCCTTGTTTTATAATCTAAATCATAATCGTGACCCCAGTGAGCCAATAATCACTTTTTAACAGGATAAAGATAGGACTTTGGCAGCAGCATAGGTAACAAGTGGGTTTAATAAATAAGATAGCACAAAACTATAGAGTGCTTTGTAAGTAATGACCAATGTTTAAAATCAATGCTCTTGCAAATTGAAGCCAATGCAAAGGGGCTAGCACCAGAGTAAGATGATCCGGTTGATGTATTTTGGATCTGCTGAAATAAATCCATTTAAAAGAGCATTTGCAGGATGACTAAGTTAAAAGAGCACTGCAACAGTCAGGCCTGGCAAAGGGAACGCCTCCTCCTACTGTCAATATTTCAAACTGATAAAGAGCTGACCAAGTGCAATCAGTTCTGTGATGAATAAAAGAAAGCTTGGGACCATTAACATTAATGGGACTTGTGTGGCTAAATGCTCATATATTGTACTGAAAATTTGCCTGATGGACCAAGAGATATTTTTTTTTTTTTTTTGCCTGTGCTTCCCCTTTTCCCTGTACATTCTATACAATCAATTTAAAAATATTTGCAGTGTAATATAAACTTTTAAAATAACTTCATATTATTAATATCCCATGAGTCTCCAAAAAAGATAAAAATAAAATAAAAAAATTACAGAACACATTCTTGCTACCTGGAAGACCTGAAAAAATAGAAATGTTAGTTTTATAAACACAGATAAAATTGGCTGCCCTGATATCTTCATGCAGAGTGCCTTAGCCTTGGGGCACAATGACAAAGACTCTACCACCTGCCATATACAATGTGTATTAGGGAATGACTCATAAACTGTTCCCATATGACACCTGGGCGAAATTTTGTGGGAAGACAAATTCAGATCAGCAAGTATAGTTCTAAGAACATATATATCCAAGATATGACCTGGTTCAACAGTTTTCGTTTGAAACGTGGCAGCCTGTTTTTCTTATAATTGATTAAATACCTGCTATATATCCAATACTGTACTGAAATCAGATGACATGGCTATAATCTCAAACTGCTCCTGCAACCTATCTTGACAAAAAACACAGGGTACAATGGGGAGCAGTGTAGCAGATTTAAGGTTGTTCAGGGTAATGTGTTTTTTAATGTTGGTATTTATTTTAGCATAATTTGATGAAACAAATCAAAATTTTGCCCATATGGCCATTTAATACATTATTATTTATTTTTTTTTTTTTAAGAAAGGATCTGATCTAAACAACATGTACAATTATATGAAACATTAGTGTGAAGTTACTGCAATGAGAAAAATATTTAAAGCCCTTATATTTTCTACCTAAGCTAAAAGAGTACTCCGATAGAAGATGTAACAGTACAGACTGAAGATGTTGAGCAGGAAACAAAATTCTCCTGATAAGGAAAGAGATCTCTTTCTTGCAGTTCCCCCAGAGCATGGAGGGGGGAAAAAACTGAGTAGCAGCACAAAAGATAAAATTCCATTATGAGTTCCAGGCTATAACAGTTCCAATGAATTTTTCCTTGTTTGTTTTGTTTGTTTTTTCCTCCAAAAAAGAGCATAAAAGCACATGATTTTACCCACTATAAGATTATCTGTCCCAATGTTCAGTCTTTTTTTTTCTTGCACCTATTAGCAATATGAAACATTTAAAAAAATAGAGTGGTGACTAAGAATAATTTTGAAATTGCAAACAAATAACGGGACATAGACCCCAAATAGAGCAAATGGGAAATGAAAGAATGAAATGCCTTGCCAATAGACAGAAGAAGAAAGAATAAATAAAAAATAATAAATGATTTCAAAATAACAGTCTTAAAGGTCTTACAGGTAATAGGATCACAAAATGTTGAGACTGGAAAGAATATTACCCTACTTAACTGGTAGTTTGACTGTATTATCAGCTTCTTCATGAACACAGTCCCAAACAGCAGTTTTCAGTCATTTCAGCACTGAAATGACTACAGAGATAGAATCAATTAAAGCCTGCCTTTTTCTACCTATGATTAGCAAGGACATTATACCAGAACTTCTTAGACATGCACCTGGTCAGATTAACTCACACTATCTTGACCTTAAGCAAGAACCAAGTGCAATATATTTTAGCTTACTAAAATAAATAAATAAATAAATAATCCAGAATACAGTTGCTTTACTCTCTGTACTCCCTGTACTCTCTGCCATGAGCACATCATTCTACTTGCTTGGCACACTACACAGTCTCCACAGAATATTAGGTCAAATGTAAGGTCCCTATATTAATCTTCATGGCTATCCATGGAAGTGGTTTAAGATATCTCAAGAGCGCCCTTCTCATTATGTCGGTGACCTCTCTGAACAACTGCTGTTGGTTTCAAGGCTCACCAGTGCAAGACTGAAGTCCCTCTGCAAGAAGGATAAATGCTCTGGAACTCATTAGAGGAGCTGATCAAAATAATCACAAATTTCACAGCCTTCTAAAGACAGTTTAAATCCACATATACTCAGGCATATAAGTCATTGGTTAAAACAGAATAGAGAAAAGCAGAGCCAAATCTGTCCAGAGAAGAAAGTCAAGGAACAACAACAACAACAACAAAAAAAAAGAAACAAAAAAAAAGAAGGTACATGAGGATATGAGGAGTGAATAAAAATGGGAGAACATATTAGTGGTATGACTGTGCTTTGGAAAATACTTAGGTACCATTTACAAACTATGATAAAGTTCCAATATTTCGATTATTATTCTTATTTAGTGCACTGAAGTGACTATTGGCTAAAAAAGTTGCACAAAATGCATGTGCAAAATATGCAAATTGGTTTAAAAAAAAGGTAAGAAGAATAAGACTTTCAGACCAGTTTCTACTGATTCTACTCAGAATATAAATTTAATTTAATAAAAACAAATTTTTGTCATCAAAGATAAGTAATTCCATCTACATCCACATATAGAAGGCCCAAGTTTACAATTCCAAATCCTCAGTATAAAACAGACTTCAAAAAAGACCAAGGAACCATGCCTTCCTCCCCAAAATGTCCAAAGCGGGGAGCAAATAAACAAATAAGGGAAATTCAGGTTTTTCCATCATGTAAACTGATCATAAAGGACCATCTGATGGATTGGACTAGATGATCTTTAAAGGTCCCTTCCTATCCCTAGAATTCTGTGATTCTGTGATCTGCTTCATTTTAAAAAGTTGCAGAACAAACATTACAAGCTAAAAATTATCATGTATTGTATAAAATTATCTGTTTTCAATTTCTAATGAAAATTATGAAATAAAATCTTATGGATTTTCAAAGAATATTGATTTTGCTTGCAACATTTTAATAAAATTCTCAATTCTGCATGTTTTAAAACCAAATAACTGTAATAATATCCAATGTAGTTAAGGCCAGCCTAGATAGCAATAGTTGGTGATTACCAGATCAAAGGCCTTACTTAAATCAATAAAGATAGCTCCTGTACATTGATTACCATCCAACACTATAAAAATATAATTGCTTACCTCAAGAGGAGCAGTACAAGTGAAATGAAAAGGTCATAATAGGTCAATAATTATTTAAATTAAACTTACATCTTCCTTCGTCTGATGGACCAACTCTAACACACACCGAAATGGTGGTGATTTACCAGTTTAGAGACATATTAACATGTCAGCAAAGGGCTCAGCAGTAATTGGGTCAGCAATTTCAAGAAGTCAAGGTTCCAGGTTGTCAGCTTCTCCACTTATGCTCCCAATTAATCTTAAGGTATTATAGATCTTAAGTCAGTAAGCACAGATCTAACTATTTTCAATCAAACCTCATCTGGGTATATACAGAGATAGTTACTTTTTGAGATTTTTCTACAATGCAGTATACCATTTTCTAGAATCTTTTTAAATTAAAAAGAAAGTAATGCAACAATTCATTATTGAGATATTCATTATTCTCCAGTAATTTAGTATAGGGCATTTCTGTCACCCAAATTAAATCGTCCTCATACCAGAACAACATTACTTGTCAGGCTTACGTTTTCATTCTAATAATTACACCAGCAGTTGATTTCTGAATTCTCAGTCACTATACTGCACCTCTCTTTAAGGTAATAATTTTGTCCATCTGTATTTGCATTAGAGACAATCTATCAATTCCACTACATTTCATAAATAGTATGAATAGCTTGAGAAAAGTTAGGAACTCTGGAAATGTGTAATTCCATCTCGTTCTGCAAAAGTATTTTGAAAAATAATTGGGTTTATAGATACTTGTTTTCAGAGTTGAAAGGCAGTCCTGTCAATGCTTATAAATACCTGAAATGTGGGAGACGGAGGGATTTGGCCAACCTCTTTTCAGTGGATTGTGGGGACAGGACAAGGGGTAATGACCACAAGATGGAGCACAGCAAGTTCTGCACCAACATGAGAAAGAAATTCTTCACAGTGAGGGTGACGGAGCACTGGAACAGGCTGCCCAGGGAGGTTGTGGAGTCTCCATCTCCGGAGATATTCAAGGCCCGTCTGGACACCTACCTGGGCAGCCTGCTCTGAAGAACCTACTTTGACAGGGGGGTTGGACCTGATAATCTTTTGAGGTCCCTTCCAACCCCTACAATTCTGTGATTCTGTGATTTTATAGCACCAAAAGCAATGAATTGGATTACACTTCAGAATTCAAGTTAACAAAGTACCTCATAAAATACGTTATGCCCTTTAGTTTCCCCCTGTTTGTTTTTGTTTGTTTTGTTTTGTTTTCAATATACGCTTACTAAAGAAAATGACTAGCAAGTAATTTGGCACTGGAACGACATGCTTTCTCACAAAAGCATGGGTATGTTGTTTCCCGATGATCCCATCCAGTGACAAAACTTACTACAATATTTGGATAATGTGTATACCTAAGATAACTAACAAAGACTTAGTCAAATTAAAAGCTGCAACTTCAGCACAGTCTTCAAGTCATCATATTTATTAAAGAAATTACCAGCACTCAGATACAGAATATACTCCCCACTGGCTACAAATTGGAATGGCAGCAATACTTACTGCTGAATTTACCTCCCAGGTCCCTAACAACAGTGTTGCACAGATTTTTTTCTAAAATATATTATTTTAAGAAAAGAAAATATTTTATAACCATATTTGCTTCATGACAAATACTCTTTCATTACCACTTCGAAGAATTAATTTAAATCAGTCTTTCAATTTTAAGCAACAAATGTTTTTAAGTGTTTTTTTTTGTTGTTGTTTTGTTTCTTTATTTATTTGTTTTGGCTCCATTTTGTGAATCAGAAATGAATTCATCTTAGACAGACAGGGGCTAAGAAGGTTCTTTCATGAACTTGGTCCTAGCCACCAAATACTGGTGGTGTGCTAGGTACTAGAAAGAAAGGTGAAGAGTCATGCTCTTGGGCTATTAATTTTCTCCCATTTAGTGTCTGCAAGTACAAAGAAAAGGATGACAACACCTTGAAGAACACAGAAGGAAGAAGATCAAAGACATTACAATGGTCGAACCAGGAAACAGGAAAAAAAAAAAAAAAGGAAAAAAAGGAAAAAAAGGAAAGAAACAAATCATGGATAATGTCAAAACATGAAAAGGATGGGGGTAAAAAAAAAAAAAAAGAGAAACTGAAAAGCAATAGGGAAAAGGAACAGAAAAACAGGAGGACTTATAATTACTAGTAAAATCTCTCTTTATAAATACAGTTGAAAAAATATGTTGCTTGTATCCACAGAATACAGTGAAAAAGTATGCAATCTATCCTTTGTATTGATGACTTCACATACAGATCTTCTAATGCAGCCATCAGTGTCTCTAGTAGTTCAAATCAGAAAAAGATTTCATGAATATTAAAGATTTTTACCCTGTGACATCTGTGATAATCAGCAATGTTCTAAATGATGGATATGTCCGTGATTCTCCTGTGTCACTATTTTTTTATTATTACTCAGAGTAACTATTTAGAAAACATTGGGATTGTAAAAGTAAACCCACAAAATTTACAAAATAAAAGAAAACTAAAATTGTCTGAAAAAAAATAATGCTCGCAGATAGAGGATGAATAATGACATAGTCTACAATTATACAAACACACATTTCCCATAAGATATCTGCCTCAAGGATTTTATGATGTTCACTAACTAAAACAGAATTCATGTAGCAAATAAGGATTTTGTGCACAGAAGCCTGTCTTATTTGATGTAGTGCTCTGAGGATGTTTAATGAAAGAGGAAGGGGAATATAAAAAGTGAACGGACAGTTTCATAGCTAGTGCAGTTCAATGTCACTCTGGAGAAATCTGTCCCCACCTCTGCCACGAAGTTCTTATGCAACACAAGGTAAGTCACTTAAGCCAAACTTTTCAGTTATTAATTTGTTATGCACTCTTCCATGGCATTGAGTAACCTGATCTAGTGGAAGATATCCCTGCCCTTGGCAGGGGGTTGGAACTAGATCATCTTAAAGGCTCCTTCCAACTCAAACCATTCTGTGAATCTATGATTCTTCAACTCTTTGAGTGTTTGCATTTAAACACCCTACAGAGATCTGTGGAAGCTTAAAGTGTTCCTAACTGAACAGAGGTTAATAGAAACTACTCCAAAATCTTGGGTCCTATCTGTGTAAAGCTGAGCACACAAAATTAGCAAGGATCCTCTGACACATTGTCCTCCCAAGTCCCCACTCGTAATACAAAACTAATGTTGCTGTGAACCTGAATATCAATGAATACAAAGTACTCAAAACGCACCAGTGAAAATGGAACAATAAAAACTTTAAATTCCGCACTTACTAATTAGATATGCGCAGTTGGACAGATATCAAACTATATACAGACCAGTAAGAATTTTTAAAAAGAAATATCTTGTCAAAACCATACACAAAACCTATGGAAGAACTAGTTTATAACCAAATGATTACATGCAATCATAACACAAAAATAAAAAGGCTGAATTAAGTTTGTGCAGCGTATTTAAACTACATTTCCTAAGTTCTAGGTGCTTCATTTCACGATCCTATTTTTTCATATATGTACTAATGCAGACATATTTTTTTTCCTCCAAATTACTATAGTTGAATCCTGAATGATACTTTTGTCATAATGGCATTACTCAGTCTATGATCTGATTGATATTAGGCCTTAAGTACTGAATCTTAACACACGTAAATTTTTAATCCTTTAATTTCTCTATTCTGCCAGTAATTGATAAGGACAGTCATGCTTAGAGGAGATCTTAGTTTAATCACCCTGGAAATCAATTAGAAGGTGAAAAACTTCCTTATATTGTTATTATGAAAATTTCCCGATCAAATCTGCAATGCAATCATAATCAATGCACAACTTTTCACACACGTTTAGTCAATACATAATTCAGTAGCTGCTTCTTCACCATTTAAAAACAGGAAAGAATTCACATTTTAAAAGCAGGCATAATTTAAAAGCTTAATATCAGTCAAATGCAATGTCTCAAGTCATCAGATGAAATAATGCTTTACAGAAATAAACTAATAAAGGCCAAACATGGACCAGAAAGCATTCATTTCACATGAATTACCTCACCAGCCTATATAGCACTAGACCTCTCCTTGCTTCACCCTTGTTGAATACTTCCCATAGAATTCAAGAATAGGAAGAGCAGATAATATTCTTCCTGTGCCTGTCAACAAAGAAGTCCTTAAAAATAAATAACCCAATACATACAAGAGGTTGTTATACTGCATCCCTTCACATCACTCTGAGTATCCTCCTGTAAGTTAGGGCCCTTTTATCTGTATACAGGAGCCCTTCTTAAAATTGCTAAGAAACATTTTCTTAAATCTTATTGCACATTAAAGGATGAGGAAAAAATTGGAAAAGATTTATCTATCACTTGGAATTATAGAACTTTGAAGAGAGAGACACCTCTCTCTTCAAAATAGAATTCCTGCCATCCCACCTTGGACTAGGCTATATTTTCCAAACAGATGTACTATAACTGTACCACTAAAAACACAAGATAAACAGGATTTATCATTATTATCTAGACTAAAATCTTGACCAAGTGTCATTACTGCCTTCTGAACCTACCACAAACAAAACCATAAGACTTCATAAATAAAATACATCAGAAATTTGATTCTTGTTTAACATTTAAGATCAAGAATATTTATCAAGTCCCCTTTTTAAAAATAATTTGGATTACAAATCCAATTATAATAGCATATAAGTATCCCACAAAAATATTACAAAGTATTGAAGCAGTAGTGTGGAAAACCTGCAATTGCACTAGTGAATGAAAAGCATTGGAAATACTCAGTTTTCTTTTGCCTGTCTCTATTCTATCAGATATTTGAGATGAAGAATTTCCAGAAGCTTTTATGTATTTGCTGTAAATGATGAACATCCACTGTATTGCCATTTTCTATATTCAAGACAGCTTCAAGTTCCTTCTTTGATCTGTACAGTTTCAGTCCTTGCTTTAACTATATAGTCCTAGCTAAATGACATGACTGTCCATTTAACACGTTGTACATGAATCTCTCACATTCAAAACTTACAGGAGATGTGTGGTACTTTTTAATAAAATTACTGCATTTGTGCTGTTCCTACCTCCTAGCTTTCTCTTTACATTTGTTATTTTCAGGAACATTTATTTTCCCAAATCTTTCTCTCAACAAGCTCCTCCATCTTGCACCATTTCTTAGAAGCACGCTGCACAGAGGACACAAAAGGGATCCCAGAAGATGTTATGCCTGAAGCAAAACACAGCACTTCCATAATTGTTTATTTTCAGAGACATATGTGAAGACACCCACGATCTGTGCTGCACATAGAGGAGGCAGAAAGAATGAAAAGTCTCCTTGAACTCTCTCCTCCCCTTTTTTGCCTTTGTAAACACAGAATATAATCCCACTTTTGACTTCTGCAAAGTGATCCAATGTATAAGAACTCCATTCTTACTGCATAAAGGGAGACTAGATGCTAAAACAAACAAACAAAAAAAAATTCCAGAGTATTCTTTGTGCAGACACCTATATTTGATGTTCCTACATCAAATAGTATCGGTATTTTGTTTGGAAATGAACAAGAAAAAGAAACACCAAATATACAGATTTCCTTCACGTGTGGAAATTAATCTTGTATAACATAGCTTGGTATATAAATAGTAACATTCACACATTATCTTATAAAAAAAATACAAACTTGGTAACTGTTCTTATTACTATTGACTAAACATATGTGCTTTGAAATAATTGATAAAAAGCTTTTCTTATGCTAATTCTTAAATTTGTCACCTGCAGAGAGAAGGACCACTACATCACAAAATAGCAAATCATGTTTGCACACAATGAACAGAAACATAACTAGAGTTGTGACAAAAGGGGAAGAACTGCTCTTTTATGGAGTATAGGCCATGTGACATGTTTAGGATAATCAAAAAAGACCCAATTCTGTAACTGATTTTGTACAAAGAGCTGAAACAATGATCTAGTCTGGCAAAGTGTTTTTTCCTCAGGAAATTCAATATAAGAGCAGAAAATTCTGCTTTTACAACTTCTATAGTTGGGACTACTACATGCCCTTAAAGTTCATGCACACAAGCAGAAAAATCTGTTTTTAACCACACAGTGCAGAACGTCACACAACACCAGCAAAAACATGCTTTAGCACTAAAGCCTAAAAGATGAAAAAAAAAAAAAAAAAAAAAGAAAGAAAAATGAAGTTCTACGCCAAAGCTTGTTCTGCATAGCTGATCTGTTACACTGCAAAAAGTAAATATGAGAAATCATACAAATCATACAACAGGGGACATTTTTTTCTCTAGTGGCTATAGTAAGTCTTTTTTACAATAAAAAGATGGAAAAAGCAGATACTTGATACTGATGGAAAGTATGTCCATGCTAACAAAACCAGTTCATCTAAGTGAAAATATTACACCTGTGACACTGGCAAGGTCAGCATCAGCTTAGCTTATTTGCTGCCTGAGTCCCTGTTGTGCACATCAGAAAATGTTGTAAGATGTTTTGTTCATAAAGCAGCACAGTTCCCTTGTTGTGCTGGATCACCCCTTTTTCTCCAGATGCAGCTCTTCTTTCTCCCTATCTTCAGGCTTCTTGGGATGCAGAAGGAAGGAAGAAAGGAATGTTTTTCAAGATGAAGCTGTGAATTCACATGAAGTACTAGGACTAAATCCTAGATAAAATGTCTTTGCAAACAGTTCTCAGGCAGAAATAAAATAAAATAAAATAAAAAAAAAAAAAAAAGAAAATGGCTCCCCTTCTAACTGAAGCCAGCCACTTCATGGTTATATAGATCTTTATCTTACTTTCTTTTGCTGAAGATGAAGACATGGGTTCAAACTGTCCTTTTGGACAAGGGGAGAAAATGTAAGAATGTGGCATAAAAATTAAAAGAAGGTCTAAGGAGAAGTCCTGGGGCACCAACCTAGACAAAAAGAAAGCAGTAAAATTCTTGTTCCAAGAGCTCTTTAGAGCATTATTTAATAAAACAGTCTGAAAAATGAGAGGCGTTATCAAAAGTTCCTTGAGATATAAAGTGTGTTCCCCAAGCCAGCTAACACAGTGTTCTCTATACTTTCTGTCTCAGTATGTGACAGCTTGGTATAAGAATTTCTTTTGTAATAGTGTTCCCCTCAGAAAATCTTGTTTACTTTCTTCAGTTCAATGTAATGAAATAAAAAAGGATGTTTTTTAAAAGGCTTACTATGTAAGCAAAAAATGCCAGCAGAGAAACAAAGAATACACAAAGCCAAACTAAGCAAAAGGTCAATTTCTCTCTTTCTTTTCTAGTCCTCTTCATTTTTTTTAGGGTAAGACTGAATCAAACAAATTTAATAGCATTTTCTGCAAAGTTGTGCCTACAGATTTGGGAAACTGCAGGGTTTCCCAAAAAAAAAAAAAGCCAACAATTTACAGGACAAATTTTGCCTGAGCAGCCTGATTGCCTTCTGTGATGAAAGGACTGGCTCAGTAGCCAAAGGGGAGAGCACACCTCGGTTTTAGCAAGGTTTTCAACATGGTTTCTCACAGTATCCTTGCCCTCAGACTGGAGAAATAAATGGATTATAGGTGGAATATAAATGTGGGAAAAAAAAAAAAAAAAATACCACCACCACACAGGCTGAAGAGCAGGACTCAAAGGCCTGTGACTAATAGCACAAAGTCCAAAGTGCAGCATTTCTGAGAGAGTGGCCCTGGGACCACTATTCTGTTAAACAGCTTTATTTGCTAAAAAGGAAGCCTGGGGAATGGGAAGGACTGTACTCTCAAAAGAGTTTGCACATGACAAAAAATTGGGGGCTACAGCTGACACGATGCAAATAAGAGGAATCCTGACAGGCTGGAGAAATGGCTGGTAGGAATTGTGAAATTCAACATCATTCACAGTTTCACTGGGTTGATCTGAGTTTGCAATATGATATAGGTAGGAAAAACATTCTTAGAGGTCACAAAATGAGCCCATTTACTCCAAAGCAGAATATTACCTACATTATTCCTGGGAGATACTCATCCAACTATTCATTAAAATCTCCCATACCAGAGGTTGCTTGCCTTTTTTTTTTTTTTCTCTCACAACAATCTATTCCTTTACCTCACTAGCCCAAATTTTTTGGAAAAAAAAAAAAAAATGTTTTGAGAAAACAATACTCTCTTGCTATATTTTAAGTGTCTTATGAGTACATTGCTCCTTTACTCACATTAGACAGGGAGAAAAGTTCATTCTCTTCTTTTAACTACAAATTTTTATATCCTTTAAGACCACTATTATGTCTCCTTTTAGTCTTTAGTCTTTATTTTTCTAAACTTTAATTTATTTAGCCTTTCCTCTTATATTGTTCTTAGACATCCAATCATGTTCATTTTCTTGGTCTTCAGTCATAACGCGTTCCATAGGCTGCTTTTCAGATGCTGGAAAAGGCCTGCTTATTTAGCTTCATATGCTAATGAAAATATCTGGGTCTTCCACTAACTGTGACATGTTTGCTCAAGATTATATGGAGTGGAATTCATTTTACATTACTGGAAAGAGTTCACTAATGAAGAGCTACATGGAGACCAAACACTGAATGACCACAGCCATTCTCAACACTTTTGCTCAGATCAAATGTAAACGATGCTTATGCAATGTTACATGGCAATGAGTATTAAGAAACACTGTTTCTAGAAAGATTCTCCACTCTGAGGAATGTGTATATATCTGACTTAGAAACTGGCAGTAAAAACACTAGCACAGGTGTATTAAAAATTAAAAAAATAAAAAAATAAATTAAGGCGACTTCAAGACACTAAAAATGTCATTGTAAAAGGTTCTACTTGTAATGCTGAATACATGAACATCTTACCTCATAGTTATTCCTAATCATTAGAGCTGAATTTGCATCACATCGAAGTTGGCAAAGAATTCATATAGCAGGCAAGACACAAAGTTTTTTTAAATATAGTATCCTAGTTCAGAAAACTTGGATTCAAAGCAAGGCCCAACACAAAGGTTCTTCAGAGTGGACTGCATTTTGATTAATATTATGTGAATAACTTCATTTTTGTTGAAGTAGCATACAAGAGAAACAATGTTAAAATAATGCTAGCTGATTCAAGAGTTTTTAAAAAGCACAATGAATCATTCACCCACCAAGAAAAGAAAAAAAAAAGAATTATTTTATCACTAAATAAATGATGCACAAAGATGTATAATTATAACTCCTGAAATCAAGCTGATTATATTTTAAGCAATGCACGAAGTATGCTTGGAGGATTTGTTTTGTTCCACTTCTTAGAAAGAATATGCAGTATTATTTACAAAATCCACTACAATGCCACAGAATTGTCAATTTATGTTCAATGTTATATTTGAAATGTAGCCTGATTTTGAGAGGTCAGGATGAACATAGCCTTCCACACATCAATCTTTCTGCTCTGTGATTTCTGTAGACAGTGTCATCCACAGCTTGTAGCTGCACATCACAGCTCAAATACAAACTTGGTTGTTCAGTTATTGATTGCTACTGAGCAGAATTTACATGTGATTTTTGAGCCAAATCAGAATCCAACTGGGAGGATACTGTATTATATCTTTCATCAAATTATACAGGTGCACATGGGGATATGATGAGTATTTAGTGGACAGTATCATGAGCACAGAGATATGGGCACAAGTACTGGCGTATTTCTCACTAATAAATAATTTCCAATTGTTCACAGGCTTGGGCCTGAAACCAAAGGATCTCATTTAACTTCCCATATTCTCTTGTTCTGTCTAGTTTATTTCCTGCAGATGACACTAAGCCCTACCTACGAGATCTTAAACTGCATTCCTCTACTGAAATTCCTAAGCTTTTTCCTTCAGAAGAAAATTTAAACACTCATAAGGCTGAAACCATGTACAATTTGTAAATCCTCCTTGTTCCAAAAGAAATAAACAGAACTAATAGTCTTTTTAAAAGGAAATAATTCCAAAATACAGAAGGTACTTCTTTATTTCGTAGCAACTGAGTCACTCTTAACAGAGTGATGAGACTTCACATACAAACCACAAATGCATTGAGTTTGTCTTCAAGGAGCCCAACTACTTCTGTAGCATGGATTCCAAGGAGCTTTCTCAGTCATGTGTCCAACTGTTAGCAATTTCCATCCTTTCTAACTAAAATAGGCCCTATTCCATCAGTTCTGCCACAGACTTTCTCCCATGGAAAGGTTCAATCAGAGGAAACATTCAAAAAGAGCTACATGCAATCCATGGTTGTACTTTAGACAACTAAGTTGTAGTCCTGAAATTCCTAGCTCAGATGTTGTTTGAGCCCAGAATATCTGGGATACATTTGCAACATTGAGTTGCTTTTTGGGCACGGAAATTACATGGCTTTGAAACAACTAAGCAGTCTGTCATCTATTTGCTCAATAAATTCTGGAAACTAAATGTTCTTCCTTTTAATCTGTACTTGGGAGCTTAATCTAGTATACTTGCTAAAGTATACTAGTATACTGGTATACTACTGCAGCTTTTTTGACAGGATGATCTATGAAATTTGAAAAAACAGTGGCACTGTTTCTGTAAGAATGCAAAGTATATGCCAATGTATTCAATAGGTTGCACACGTGCTTTCTCAAGGGGTCACAGTTTCAAAGTAAAATGAAAACCCCCTGATGCCCATTAAACAAAAAGGTGAAGTTGCATACTCTCTAGGAGATATTTATGGGTTATGAAGCCTGAACAAGAAGGTAGTGCCTCAAATTAGAACCAATGATCCTACATAGGACTTATTTACAAAGGTCATCTTTCATACACTCTTCATGTTTGTTTTTTTATTTGCTCCATTCATGTACCTCCAGTCCTGACCCTCAACCAAAGAACAAAAGGCAATTGAGAACAGCTCTTTTCATAGGTATACCTGTTGGCTAGTTGCCGATATTCACAGAGACATACGTACTTCAGCAGTTCCGCATACTGCTTTACATGAATTGTATTTGATGATCTCAACAGATCTTACTGTGAACCTTGGTACACCTCCACCTGGCAGCTGATGAAGACCCTAACTTTCCTACACAGAAAACTATTCTACAACTCATCCAATTTTTAGCAAAGAAACCTAGGTTAACAAAACACCACGCTTATTACCTTCATCCTCAGGCTTTTCTGGACCTATACATTAGGTTCAGTCATTAAAGGAGTAATACAAGTGTAATTTGAATTTAAACAATAATCAATCTACTTTTTACAGTTCTTTCAGATACCTTTCTACACCATGTATAAAATATAGAGTGCTTCCCTTTCCCATTAGAGAACCAGTGAGACAAACAGAGCAATGCTCCTACAGCATTTATAAAGCCACATCATACTAGCTGTGCTGCTAAAACAAGCCACACAAAATAAAGTTGTAGAACCTTCTAGCCATTTCTAAAGGGCTTTTAAAGTATAAAGTCTGGCATTAAATAGAAAGTGAACTTCTTAGCATGTAAATGGACTTTGTTTACCCTTCTGAAAATGAAGCCTAAAGGAATAACCCAAATAAGAGTTCCTCCAGCAAAGTGTTTTGAAAGTGTAATCCTTTCATTTTAGCCAACTTCTAAATGCTGAGAGTGAAGTCAGGTTTCCTTTTTTGTGTGTTATTATATTGAATTTAAACAAAAGGTTCAGATTTCAGAATTGGTGGAATTCTTCAGATGAAGCATACATGTTAATCATGTTGCTTCCAGCAAACTTACATTGGAGATAAAAAAAAAAAAAAAAAAAAAACAAAAAACAAGCATCTACAATTTCCTCTTTCACAAAGAGAAATAAAACTGTGTTAATACAGAGATATGGTATTCTCACAGACACAGAATTAATATATTTTTTCCTCCCATTTTGTCCTTCTTGTATGTGATCTGGCAGACAAAAAATGCAAGACACTCTATTAATCACTATTAATCACTGATGATTAAATAACTTTGGCTGAAAGGGAAGCAGGTCCCATGTTTAGGGCACAAACTAAAGCTTTTGGAAACCTTGATTTAAATCTCTTTTCCACTATGGACTTCCTGCAGGCCCTGAGTGGTCCACTTGGGCCCATATTCAGAAAGTCAATTAAGCATCAAGCTTCAATTAAAAGCAATGGATTGTAGTTCACAACTATGCACTGGGATCTGGGCCTTGCTCTGCACACTTCAGGTCCTCATCTATTAAATCTGAATGATAGCACTTTGCTGTCTCATGGGGAAGATACAAAGATAACACCTGAATACCCCAGTCTTTAGAGTGATGGGGGACAAATGAGCTCCTTAGCTAAAATGAGAATGATAACAGTTCCTTTGTCCGGTGGCATTTTGCTAGATCAATGAGTGCTGCTGTCTCTAAGAACTTCAAATAATACAAATAAGTATGAAAGTCTTCATCTACAGTGAAATGACATTACAGATGGCTAAAATTTCTTTACAGTTTGAAGAACAATGAAGTTGCATGTGGATGGTCCTGGCAAAAGCAAACCTTTTTTTTTTTTTACCTGAGTTCCTCTCATGCAATGCATACTCAAAGCACATCTTCCTGTGCAGCTGGAGGCTTTGTTACAAAGAGAAAGATCTGCTTAGCATAGCCAATGTTTACTGCCTAACTTTTTTTTTAAAAAAAAAAAAACAAAAAAAAAACAAACAAAAAAAACAATATATGAATTTGGAGTAATTCCCAGATAATACATCTGCACCTATTACTTGCACCTTGGAGTGCAAGACCAGCTGGGAAGGTACTGAGGACAACCGCATTTATCAGCGCTGAATAAACTGATCTATCTTTTTCTGGATTAGCAGTGGGTGATCACACACGGACGAAGAAGTATCTATCTGCTGACTGACATACACAAGCTGGCACACTTTTGTGTCAAAAATGTACACAGCTGCATGCACACTAAATCCATTCCATCTATAAAGTACAATTGCCAACTGCCTGTCCTCAGTAAAGAGAGAGGGCCTTGACAACAAAACAAGTGCAGAGAACATTTTTCATTCCTGTAAGTGTCTTTCATTCCAAACCCTTCTGTTGTGTTTTTTTGTTTGTTTGTTTCTTTTGTTTGTTTTTACAGTTTTCCCTCCATGTTTTGGAAGGACTAGTGACTACTTAGAAAAAAAAAAAAAAAGATTTTCATTTCTCATAAACTTTGAGTTCTCAAGCATATAAATTACACATTTCTAGGTACCGTACCAAACACACTGATTTAACTTGATTGTCAGTCATTACCAGCAGATGTCTGGACAAATTGCCTAGCTTCTTTCTGTTCTAGCTCGTCTCCGGATACCCTGTCTAATAGCTGATCTAATAGAAAGATCACAATCCAAAGAGATAAAAAATTGTATTTATTCATACAGTATTATCAGCCATCATGCACCAATATGAAGGAAGCTTTATTCTAACATCTTCTTTGAACCCATCTGTCCGAACTCTCTCAAATCACCATTTCAAGAAACCTTGTTTGCAGTCTGTTTGTACAATATAACAGAAGACCAGACTGAACCATGCTCGAGTAGTTCGTGTTTGGGCTTTTCTGATCACAAACAAACAGGCATGTTAACAATCCAAATAGTGCATCACCCTCTTCCACAGCACTCACAGACTTCTGATGAGAAGCAGGAAATTTTGTGATACCCATATTGCAGTGAGGGGGCTGACCGGAGCTCCACTGAGAAAAATTGCAGCTTAGTTGATGCTTAGATCACCACAAATGATAACAGGCAACCCACCCCCCTTGCGC
>CM021699.1:19078054-19089583 GCA_011074415.1 Stictonetta naevosa
AAAGGTTGCAAACTTTGATGTCAGGAAAGCTATTGAGTGATTTGGTTGAGGAAGGAAGCCCAGCAGTTTTTTCTACAGATTCCTGCACAGACAAGTTTTGCAAGTCAACACGGTGTCAATATTTAACTAACATATTATCATTTGCTCATATTGCTTCACTATGAATCAAGTAAGCACCTAGCAAGAAAAAAAAAAAAAAAAAAAAGAAAGGAAGTGATCAACTCTTTTTTTTTTTTTTTAACATCAGATTCAATGGGTGATCATAGAGAGATGGAGAAGTTGATTTGTGTTTTAAATAAAAACTGAATTCTCACACACAAACACACATGTAAGCAGCAAGATGTGTACTCAAATATTCTTGCTGTGGTGCCCCAGAAGACAAGACACATCAGCTACTGAGTCCTCTTCAAACCTTTAGGCTTCGTTCAAGTGTCAACAACACTGCATGTTTTTTGCAGCCTTAACTCTTAACAAAAAAGGCTCTCAGTACGAGGTTAAATTGCATCACAGTGTACCGTGTCCTTTGCACCATCAGCATGCCATCTAACACTTGCTATCACTCATACCTAGATTCCTTTCATATTTTCCATTGCTGCTGTAAGTTTGATGAGTTGATGTGTGTATATATATACATACATATACATCTTCTACACGTCTTTTTTTATCTTCAGCTGATTTCTTCTTGTACTTTTAAGAGCTCATGTTCTTTTACACCTATGTAATATTTCACCGACAGACCTCTGTAACATCTCATACATGCAACTAGGTTCACCTAGATATTTTCCCAAAACCTATATTATCTATATCTTTGCTTTATCCTCAACATTAAGACATCAGCAAAATCTGAGAATCACAGAATATAGGTATGCTTAGATCTGAAAAACTCCCAGCTCCGAACTAAGTACATAATCAAAAAGAGAAGTGATAATACCCAGCATACTTCTGTCAGCCTTTTGCAGCCTTTTTTCTCTCTCTGACAAAGCTATTAGAACAACACAAATGCTCTGAACATGGACAAGAGCACTTTCTGAATACTCATGCAATCTCAAGAACTCTCAAAAAGATATCAAAGAAAACATGCCGTAGTATTCACAAAAAAATTCATTGAAAAGTTTATATCCCAGAGGAATAAATAAAATCCATCTTATGTTTACCACTAGGAAACGAGTCAAATATGTAGTAACATTCACCTTTTTGTACATCTGTATGCCCAAAGCCAAGGGAACAGAAACTCCACGTCCAATAAAGTTTTCCATAGGCTTTTTTATGTGAGAATCAAAATAGGCCATATATCAGTAACAATCACAATTTGCTCACAAATTAAAACCCACAGATTTTACCATGAAAATAATGTGGAATATGATACCAAATGGTTAAAAAATTCTAGAGTATAACTGGTATATTTTGTAAGTCGTTCAAATTCATTTACCTGTAAAGTAAGTATTGGTGGGAAGAGTGGAACTAGCAAATCTGTAATATCCATTTCCTGGGAAACGGATTCCTTTTGTTACTTCTGCACTCAGTGTAGCTAAAGATGAATCCATCCTTTCCACCTGGTAGATGGGAGAAGGCCCATTAAGTTCTTCGGGTTCACTCCAGATTATCTTTACCATTGTGCTGTTTATTCCTTCAACATGAGGGGCAGCAAGTTTTCTTGGAGCTGTGCATTAAAAAATATATATATATATTTAGGAATTACGGTGCATACTCGGGAAATTATTCATTATGCATAACATACCACTTCAATTCCTGGCCCTTTTAAGAATTAACCAATATCCACAGAAGCTTCAGAAAAGGAAGGTAGGAAGGCAGGCATTTTTGTATTCCTTACTGGATAAGTCTCTCATGCCATACTCAACTGTAACTTGTATGACTTTCAGTATTGGATTTAAATTAAAAAAAAAAAAAAAAAAAAAAAAGGAGAATCTGAGTAGTTGATTAACTCTTACTACAACTCAGCAGTACAGTACATGACAGCACAAGTCTTTTATCAGCAGATAAACACATCCTAGTTAACAAGAGCAGAGCAGCTATCTATCCACAATACTGAAGGCCCACCAGGACATTTCCCTCATGGAACACACAGAACCTAATACGATAATATCATATGTTCAGAAAATTATTCAGTTCAAGAAAGTGCTCCCCTCTAACTTTTCTCCACCATCACTGGTACACAGTAAGACTTGACAAGATTGTTTCTGTGAATGTATCAACAACAGACAGCTTTATATTATTACAGTGATCCTCCTACTGATAAAACTGATGTGCTGATATTCCATTAAACTTTCTGATAAGAGCTGGTCACTCTATAGACGTATTATGAACAGAACCTTTTTTTTTCTTTTTTTTTTTCTTTTCTTTTTTTGTTCCTAATACTGTACAGCAAGCCACTGGAGGGCAGTAAGACCTGTTTGGTTAATGGCACAATGGCCATACAGGTGGAAAAGGAATGGACAACCACTGAAACAGTAAAAGGCATTGTCTGGAGAAGAACAAGAACACTTTACTATTTATAGAAGCTATATCCATCTTATCTTGCCTTTTTGCTTCCCCTTCTCTCTGTGATAAAGAAAAGGATTTAACAACAGAAACTTCATTTGTACCCAGGAAGTGAAATACAATGACAACTTGTAAAAATTACTTGTTCCCATAATGACATAGTAACGAGCAATAAACGCCTCTCAAGAACAATAAAACCTGAATTAAAATATGGGTCTTCGAAGTCTGACATTACTTCACAGCACAGCATTGTATATAGGATGAGCTCTTTAGAGAAAAAAGAGATTGCTTCATTTACAATGAATTAATAACATCCTTTTAAACATTAGCACATTTTCAAGATCATTAACATATTTTTCATTTTTCCTATTTGCCTGTAGCATGTTGCTACCTTTTTTCTTTCTTTTCCCTCCTTTCCCCCCCAACTTGAAAAATATTCTTCTTGGAGAAAGCAGGGAGTGGAGGAACTGGGAAGCTGCCAATGACACTATGTGCTGTAAATTCCTGCTTAGGCATCATTTATGACTTCACAATCTAATTAGTATCTCATGCTATGTAGAAATTCACAATGTCAAAATTGAAGTAATGCAGCATGAGGTCATAAGCTTTCCTGCATAAGTAGGGCACAGCACTAATGAATTGTGGTATTAATGCACAAGTTTAAATAGAAAACATGGCTTAACAATCAAAACTTCACCTTCGGAGGGAACTGGTGTACGTCAGCATTTTAAATGTGAACATAAGAGGTTGTGCCCTCCAGTTCAGCTTACTGATGGCAAAACGGAAATGATAAAATTCATTATTTCTAAAATGCATACAGCTAACACTCATGACAATACTATATCTTCCTTTAAAGTCTAGCATTAATAAACGGCAGTTACTTGGACCATAATTATGGCATCTCTGGTACCCAAACCTGAAGCTTTTATAGGGCTTATGCAATTAACTACTTAAATGCATCGTAACACTTGCTTCTCTGACAGGGAAGTATTGATTTTTTAATCATTTTCAAGTCTCCTCTAGCACAAATAAATGTACTACAGTTACAGTTAATGCACTGTGTACACGCATTAAACACTGGCATGACACAATTTATTATTTTGTGATATATAGAACAGAAACCTATGCTTTTACAAAATAACATCCATGCTATAACATTAGTATTTAAACTACAGCCTCATTAATGTTTGAGAATTCTTGTGCATCAAGACAATGGAATACTATACATAATACTTTACATAAGCTCAGAAGGAAAAACACCAGAAAACCCAAACTCTTCACAGGAATAGACAGTGCTGAAAATAAATCCTAGCACTAACCCAGCATGGTACTAAATGCTGAAATTAAAAATACTCAAGACTAAAAGATACACTATATATTTTCCTAAAGGTGTCACTGTGGTACCTGTAGCTACTTTCTGAAAGATGAATCGACTATAATTTTACTTATTCAATTTTTTTAGTCACGTTCTGTTAAGACACATCTGTCAAAATAATGAGCGCAATATATTTTGGTGGATTCAAAGTCACATTTTGTATATTTTAATTATGTAGTTTTAATGTCTTGCTATATAATACATATTTAATATATTATAAAGCTAAAACAGTATTTAAAAGCCTATGATTGCTGCATGCCATTGTATAGCAGAGGGCACAAAAAAGACCAATAAAGACAGATGGTCTATACAGCTTACGTTGAAGCCATATATCTAAATATAGATGTTGCTACACAGGTCATTACAAATAAGCCTTTCCCATGTGTGCATGCACACACATGTACACAAAAATGAAGTTGGTAAGTAAAGAGCAGTTAATTTTGTTTTGTTTGAAATAATATCATTTTAGTTTTAGATTCCAAGACAGATGCCAGCATTTCTCTCTGAACAGATGGTAATTCCATCTAATAGTGCATCTCTGTATTAGTAAGGTCTGTTGTGTATACAAACAGTAATAAACACTAGGTAAGGATCAAAATAAATTTTAATTGTTGACATTAAATTCTGGCAGCTGCGGTTCTAAAGATACAATACTCCTTTCTCAAGTCTGTCAGGTTTACTAATACAACTGCTAAAGCTTTTCCATACTCTGCCAGATTCTTGTCCCAGAAATAACATATTTACCATGTGGCTAAATTTAACAGGCTTACTTGTGTTTGAATAAGTACTACTCAGCATCCTGTAGGTAGATATTTGTTTACCTTTCCACAGAAGTCCTTAATCAGCCATTCTGAATAGCTCAGAAAGGGAATGGTAACAAAAAGTATACAATTTTTACTTATTGTGCATTTGAATTCAAAATGAACATACAAATTAAAACAAATGTTCAGCAAATTTGAGGGCAAAACCAAATAAAGTCTTTTTTTTTTTTTTTTCATCTTGGAGTTTTCCTTGTAAGTAAAATTACATACCTAGCTAGTGCTCATCCATCTCATTTTTGCTACAAGTTCAGAGGACCCGGACCCTGAGATTGCCATAGCATTTCTGGTATGATCTCCCCTCCTTCCATCCCCCCGCATCCCCCCGCACTTCAAAATAGCACCAGTCATCTCAATAGTAAAGGAGTTAAGAAATAATCCTTATGTATCCTGACAATATTTTATTTTTTTAGAAAAGTAATTAGAGTCTATTTTGGAACTCTTCACACACACACACAAAAAAAAAAAAAAGAAAAAGAAAAAAAGGAAAAAAGGAAAGAAAGAAAAGTGAAGAAACCCACCCCTAATGGGATTCAAAAGAAAGTTTAATAACACAAATATGCTACACTCATATTTCTTTAAAAATAGATGTAATACACAATATTTTTAAAAATCATGAAAAATATATTGCTTCCACCATATGGGACAACCAACGACTCACCAACCGATTTAAGATGCAGCATATTGAGCTGACCATATGTTACAGTGCTGTTGAATGGCTGAGTGATTCATGCCCGTCACATTCTAGTATATCAATTAAAGCTCCTTGAAGTCTGCATGATTTGTGTCTCTGTTATTAAACCCTGCTAATTCATCCCACTTACACATCTGTTATAAATCTCTAGGAGTGCTGCATGATTCATGGCAATCTGTGAGCATGGTACAGCAAATTCTTCTCCTTGTAATTAACAGTAAATTGTTTTACTGCCATGCAATGAATTTTTCAGTTATATTGCAAATGAACTCCTAAATGCACGGTTCTTTCCTAAGAACTGACTTATATCATTAGGCAATTAAAAAGTATTGCTTTGAACCAAAAGCTTTTAATCAAGAGAAGTACAACTTAAACATAGCTTAAAAACCTCGTGAATTCAACACAGAGGGAAAAGAAACTAAGCTATTTATGAAGCATAATATGTGTTTAGTAGGAGAGAAGAAACAAATAACTTTCCAGTCCTTGCTGTTTTCCTGAAACTCGAAGAGCAATTTAACTACAGCTTGAACACTTGGCAAGACAATTTTGAGCAGATACTATTTATCTCAGAAGTTACCTAAGTCATCTGTTATTACCAAATTTCTCAGATTACTTTACACTTTTCTAATTGTAAAACAGTGCCTTTATTCTTGAAATAAATAATTGTATAATTAGCCAAGCTGAATCATCAGAGGATTCCAATGCTGTTCAAGTGTTCTTGTCAAAGGTGAAGCAAATTCATTTCAGCTTTGCCTCTGCAGCTTTCTGAAGAGGCTTTGATTTTTTTTTCCTGCTACATTCTTGGCAGCAGCCTCAAATTCATGAGTCCATACATCAAGTCAGTAGTTTAACAACAAATGAAATTAAATTCAAAGAAGGGAAACTAATTGAAGGACAGCAACAAAAGTGTTTGGTAATGTGCTTTTTAATATGGCATGCCACATTTGCATGATAATTTTTCCTTTTTAGCATGGAGCAGAAAGTGACTAGCTTAATGAGGGATTATTCAAGACAGGAATGAACAAAATGCATTCATAACTAAGAACAAAGATTGTATTATGAAACAGAAACAGGCAACTGCCGAGAAGTAACTGGATGATTGGTTTATGCATTATGAATAAAAAGGTAGAAAAATATTTATATTAGTATTCACTAATGACTATATATACAAGATTGTTGTAATTAAAATTATAAATTAACATATTAAGAGTGCTTGTTTAATCACTTTGGGTCCTACTCACAATGAAGAGACTTATGTACATGCATGCAAAACAATCTGTGTTTTCAGGCCAGCAGCAAATAGCCCTCATATTTCTGTTCTGCAACAAAGGAAAATATACATTACTAATTACCTGTTTAATGGGTATTTGTGATTTTAAAATTGAGGCATGCATTTTGTACAAAAACAGTCTGTGACAGGCATAAAGAAATGCTGTATTTCCATGTCAAATGGGTTGAGGCTTTGGAAAATGGCTTGCTCTGGACCTTATTCATGAATGGAAAAAATGGACAAATTACTCAGATTAAAGGGTAATCAAAAAGAAAACATCAAGGAGCATAAGACAGCCCAGAAAGCCCATCAGCATCATTACCCCAGCAAACCCAGAGGCAAGTCCAAAGCCACCAATACAACAGCTTGAGAAGTCTGCCAAGAAGCCAGATGCAGCTGGTGCTGGAAGAATATCTTCTACAAATTAGCTTCTGAACCCTGTAATTGCCATCAAAAGCAAAGGATCACTAATACAATGTGCAACGTGCTGGGGTAAATGGTAGAAATCACAAAGCCATACTTCGGTGTCTCTTAAAAAAAAAAAAAAAAAAAAAAAAGGCTTTTTAAATTAATTTGAAAAAAAAAATGAAGAAGGGCAAAGGAAAGACGAACTTAATTACAAGAAATAAGCTCAGTCACACAGTGGTTAATGAAACATAGCTGTATAGATTGTTTAAGGCACACTTTGACTGATACTGAGGATAAGCAGTTCTACTAGTCCAAGCTATCACATGGCTAATTCCATCCTGTTGAAACAGCATAAACTGGTGGGAATAAAAAGGTGTTTCTCTGCCTGACTGAAAATTTTGGAAAATATGCATTTTGTGTTGGTAGATGCTGCAAAGACTAATGCATGTAATTAATAACTTAACACAAACACATTGTCAATAAATAAATAAATAAATAAATAAGCGACCAGGTCTTCTACTAGTACTAGCTGGTGTAGGTCTATTGATTTCAAGGTTTCAAGGTACCAGCTCAGAATCTTACATGAGATAAAAGCAGAGAACAAAAAGTGCTTTTGAAAATAAAGAATACTCTAGGACATAACAAGAACATGCTGAATGCCATTTTTCAAAAATAAACAGGAATATGAACTAAGAACTTGGAGAAAGGAACAAAATAAAATTTGTCTCTAGGTGTTAGATTAAAAATGTATAATTGCAGTCTAGTACTGCTTTCAGTTATATATACGTAGTTCAACTTGACATTCTCATGGTAGCAAATACAAAAATGAAGCTCAAATAAGATTCTAAATTTACCAACAAAGTATTAGAAATAACCTCTTTCTTATCTATCAGCCAAGGCTTTCAATAGTATCTGCAAAATACTGCAGCACATAAAGAGTATTTAAAATAACACAAGAACTATGGAATTTGAATTCTCTTAATTTAACATTTAAATTACTGATCAAGAAAGTACAAGTATGATTTGAGGCTTTAAAAGCCAATTATTTGTGTATTCATACTTGAACATACCAAAAAGAGGTTCTCTTTCTGTCCAGTCACCCTCTCTGTGAGTAACAGGGACAGGTTAATTCTTTTCTTCCATTATCTTGACATACTTGCTTTAATCTTTCATCCTAATACTGCACTACCATGCAACATTGACCTTCCAACACTGTTTACAATCTTGGGAGCTTGTAATGAATCAGGTATACCCATGAAAGTTCTTTTATCCATCACATTTTGTTCCCATTCCTTTTCCTGATTTCATATGCATTTGTGACATCTTCCACTCAGCTTTATGATAAAATAATTTGTTTCTTATGAATTCTGTTTTGTTTGCTTATTCTCTGCCTCTCCTCACACTCTTCAGATTCAAATGTCATCTTTTACCATCTTTTACAAATACCGTGGATGCACATATTGGTGAGGAATTTTTTTTGTCAGTCTGACAGAAACAGGGATGTATGGCTGATATTCAACCCCCTCCTGCAAAGCTATTCATGAGATATACCTGGCACAGACACCTGTACTGAACCAGATTAGAAGGGAACTACTTTGCTAAAATAATCTAGAATCAAACATAACCAATTTTACTCAAAAAGACTTTTCACTGAAAAATCATCATACTTTTGCTGATGCTTCTGCTCTCTTCAGTCTTAGCCCTACATTCTGCTCCAGACTGCAGAAGTCTCTTTCGTCTTCTACATCCTCTCTCAAAACCTCTAGAAACAAAAATGTTGAGCCAAAGTAAAGATTTAATGCCATTGTTTCTGCCATCATTTTTATCCTGTGCTATGCCATATAAAAAGCATGTTGCCAGAGAAAAAGAAGAATGCTAGATTTTGAAGGCTGTCTTTTTGCATAGCTAGTCTTCAAATTAACCTAATGGATATGAACAAAGCTTAAGAAGTACTTGAAAATTCTAGGCATTGGCAGTTCTAAAAGCAAGCCCCGTGCTAATATACCTCACTCTGACATGTCAAAATTACAGCCATCAAGGCACCCAGTGATATAAACGCTCCATATGATAAATCAGAATACTCCACACATGGAAGGGTTAGAGATGGTTTTCCATTCTTCTCCTCAACATCAGAGAAAAAATAGTATAATTTAGTATAACCTCTAGCCCAACTTGGAACACAATTCAAAGTCCCTGGATTGTTAAGGTGCAAGGGGACCATTATGCTGGAGCACATTTCTGTCGAGACTTCCTCCAAAAAGTTCCCTGTGCCAGGGCATGGAGGGGGAGTGGCGCACAGCCAGGGAGACTGTCTCTGTGCCAGGGAGACATTCCTTCACAAAACAGAGCTCTTCAACAGTCCTAGAAAGGCAATTTTAATTTCATTTTGCATCATTTAGTGACACAAAAGGATATTAATGGACCAAGATTCGATCATCTATTTTTACAAATGATGGGACTGGCTTCTCCTAACTTTGTTCCAAGTTTGAACGTGCTTTGATCTACAGTCATCACATAGGTAATGTCTCTTTTAATTTTTCAGTGAAAACAGTTTCACTATGCTTCCCAAAATGGAACATGCATACAAAAACCTGGAGATTAAATAATTTTCACCAGAAATGAAAAACACAATTGATGAAAGATAAAATGGCATGTATAATTTAAGTGTTTTACTCTTTAATTTGTTAAAATTTAAGACATTCCTTTAACATGCTTTAAAAAGACAAAAGGAACCCACTACAAAACTCTGCTTTCAAGGCCTACAAAGGTAAGCAGGAAAAGGCTACACTGCAAAATAGCTACTAAATTAGGGTGTGTTTGTTATCCTATTTTGTATTCTCCTGTCTTCTTTAATGTGATAGGTCTCTAAATATTAACACAACCAGGGAGTAGATAGTCATAAACAAGCTGTCAAGCATAACTAAGCTATTGTTTCTAATTCTTTTAATAAATGTATAAATGCAAAGTTGGATTGTTTGTAGTAGTAAGGTGTGCCATTTAGGTCATATTTGTTTCCACGGTTATCAGCACAGACTGGAACTCTGTTCCTTGCATGGCTATGTGCAATGGGTAAAGTCATACTCATACAAATACAAGACTCTGTAGATGGCCAGCTTGAAACTTTAAGAGGCTGCAATATGAAGAAACAAATTTTGACACTAGCAATTCAGGAAGAGAGAAGAGAGAGAGAGCAATCTTTACCTACAGAAACACAAAGCTAAATGGTGAATCAAGGAACACGTCAAGAGGTATCTCCTCTTGAGAACAAAAGGAAAGACAGTTAAATAAATGTATCAAGAACACAGGGCATACTAGAGGTGTTATCTCAATAGCTTAAATTCCATTTCAGTTCATGTATATAAACCTAGCTATTTACTGGCTCTAGGTAACTCCTTATTCCCTGTCTGGAAGCTCCTATATCTTTTCACTGATTACGCAGAGGAGCTTTGATGGAATTCAGGCAATTCAAATACAGCCCAGGGAGCAAATGAAAACATTCTGCACATCAGAAATTTTCAGATTTTTTTTCCTATGGGAGACCAAATTACATAAGAGAGGTAATTTCAAAGATCATCATCACAACATCCATATGACAACAACACAAAAGAAATCCACAATATTAAGTAGTCTGCAGATATGTCACATACCATGCATTTTAAGCTTATATTTATAGTACTAAAGATCGATACTAACTACCTCATTGCATGAAAAGACTTGTGAAGCAGTTTTTCAGAACAATTTCTGTCTCAAAACCCTCTTGATCCTTGGATGTCTAAGAAGTGATTTCATGCCAGTCTTTTCTTCAAAGTAAATGCAGACTTCCTCCATCTCTGTTCTG
This sequence comes from Stictonetta naevosa, assembly GCA_011074415.1. Classification (NCBI taxonomy): domain Eukaryota; kingdom Metazoa; phylum Chordata; class Aves; order Anseriformes; family Anatidae; genus Stictonetta; species Stictonetta naevosa. The sequence goes on from CM021699.1 coordinate 19,088,957, forward strand.
TATCAACGCTTATTTTATTCTAAATTTGTAGAAAGTTAGTATCTTTGAAATCCTTGACATGTGGTTGAAATTAGCTCAAAAATGAAAATTTATTAAGGTGTACAGACACAAATATACAGCTCCTTAATTATCATTTTCTTAGGGAAGTTTAAGGATACATATCTACAAAATATCTTAAATCTCAGGGATTAAATAAACATTTTCAAAAGAACAGATGCGAAGTGTGGATCTCACCTCCAATTTAGACACACAAATATACTATGTACCTATGTTAGTCATGCATAAAAACAGTGCAACTCTCCCTTTGGAGGTTAAGAAAGGCATTACACTTACACTTTGCATGCTCTGTTATGTAAATGTGACATACACTAAAAAAATGAAGAAATGAACAACTTAGCATCATAAATGAAGTCATGGGCTCAGCAACACTTATGTACAGTTACAGTTTAAATAAATGTGAACAAATATATAGAGACATCCATAACTTGCAACTGAGAGAGCAGAACACGAATCCTGTTGCCATAATGTAATAATGTAACTTAAACTTTCGCTGAAAATGTTTTGTTTTTAATCTGTCAAGATAAAGAAATAATAATTAAGCAAGTCACATTGTATTAATACAACACC